>OZ023268.1:9188345-9560845 GCA_964006375.1 Tillus elongatus
CCGCAAACTAAGTGGTTTTGGGGACTTGGCAAGAGTGAGGAAATAATTTTACCAGGGGCAGTGTTCAGGCAGCTGGCATCCGGGCTAGGCAGTTGCCGCCGCAGCGATAAATGTCAAGGGTTTCTGTTAAGTAAATTTGAAGAAGTAAGTGAGATTTCAGTGAGAGAATTAGCTTTTGTTTGAAAGGGCGGTTATCACGAAAGATCGTGGTTCAACGGCCGTGGGGGCTGGTAAGGCAGAATACAGAGGTGGTGTATTGCCTAGGATTTTTCTGTGTGAGTTCGTTCCAGTTGATATTTTTGTTAAATGTTCCCTAATATTTTTTATTAAGAATGGGTCAGCTGTCTCGAGTACCGAATTAATTTAAAAAAATAAGATTTGTATAGATATTTTTGAGCCAGCTGTAAGTTAAATTAGTATAGAATTTTTTAGCCGTAGGGCGCTGGACTTATAATCAGAGTGAGTGGAGTCAGATTAAAATTTCAATGTGGTTTTTTTTATGACAAAGATTTTAGCAGTTAGGGAATTTTTGTGAATTTTATAAGACGAAGTACAAGATAAAGCTTGGGGCCTTAAGGGTTTAGTTGGGAGCTATAAGCGATGTTAGCTAAAAATGATAGCTATAATTAGGCTAAGAAAGAGTCAATTATTAAACTAGAAACAATTATATCGGGGGCGAAAATAATTTAGTTTCTCCGGCATCAACTTTGTGTAACATTTAGTACTTTTTGAGATTGGGAAAACCTCCCACACAATTCTGTTTAAATAACCTTAGGGTTTTTATCATTGGAATTAAGAGTTTTAGTATAATTTTAATCAGACGGAAACCTTTGGAATTAAGGGATTTATTTAAAAATTATTGAGAGGTTTTTTTTTCTTTTTTAATTTTAATCATACGGACACCTTTGAAATTAAAGGGTGTATAAAAATTTATTGTGCTGTTAAAATATTATCTGTATAAATTTTATTTTTTGTATTAAAGTAATTTAAAAAAACTAGATGCTGGGTTTCATTATTAGCTTAGGAAGCCCTAAACTGGAGTTCATTTTACCAGTTTCTTATAGGGTGAGTCTGATGTACTTGGGTCACTAAGGTATACGCTAAGACTGAATATATAGTAAAATTCCGGGAATTTGACCCAGATGCTCGGTTTTAATGTTCCAAATAAATTTAGGCAAGACCTCCCTTGATGGTTGAAAAACTTAAATATTAGTTTCAAGGTAACAAGGGGTAGATTTTGGATACACGTTCTGCCGCTCGAACGTTGCCGACCCTAAAATATAACTAAATGAATAATTACTTAAATTTTAATAATAATAATAATTAGAATTTACAGTAATTTGAAAAACCTTTGTTTTAAAGAAAAGTAAAAGGCACGTAAAACCACCCCATTACAGAAGAATGGTGAAAATCATTTGAATTTACATACTCCAGAACCTCTTGTCGTGTGTCTTTGAATGTCTTCAGAACTACACTTTTCTTGTTTGTTGTTCATCATCACAAAACTGATTATTTATTCATGGTACTTAAGCAATAAATGTTCTCTATGGAACACAGAATGTATGGTTTGAAACGTTCGGTTCCATGAAAGCTCTGTAGAAATTAGAACTTACAATAATACTGCCCTGGACTGCTGTAAACTGCTTCGAATGAACTTTTTTTGAACGGTTAGAGAGAACTGGATTGAACTCACGCTTGAAATAATTGAACTGAAATTGAACGAACTTGAATTTTTAGAAAGAACTGTTGAATCAACTTGAAGAATTTTAATGCTACATGATAAAGAATGCGTCAGTGTTGCCAGATTGCATGTTCAGAGCGAATTCTAGTTATTAAATTGCCATACCTCAGAATTTGTTAGGTAGCTGTTTAAATATTTCTAGTCATAAAAAGAACAAGTGAATTGGTAAGTTTTTACTTTTTTACATTGCCAATATAGTATTACAGTAGTCTTGTTCATCCGAGCTTATGTTTCATTTGAGTCGAATGATGAATCTTTGCATTCCGTATCATTCAAGCAAAAGTTGTGAGGTTCTGTTTCATCCAAACAAAGGCAGGTTTTGAGGTGACTATACAGGGTTGGGCAACTTATTATGGGTCTATACCTTTTCTCATAAAGTACAGCCTTTTTAGAAAAAAATTGATACAAATGTTTTGTTTTTTTAATTTATTAATTTAAATTATAATATTAAGTTAAACTTTTAATTTATTCTATTTTCATATATGCAAGGTGTTCATTATGTTGTCGGCTGGCATTTACTTCATTATTTTTAATTGGACACGCTATATAGAAAAGAACTACAGCTGGATGACATCAATCAGCCCAGCAACAGATATGAGAGTGGACTTGTTACACTCGAAGATGTCAATCAAACGATGTACACAGTTATATATAGAGCAAATTCTTTTTACCAGTGAATTCAGTCTTACATTCGTCCTAGGAAGGACAGGCGATGTGAAACAGGGACCTGAGATGTGGAATTAACTCTGGACGTGTGGATGCACAACAAGCGTAAAATATGTGGACATTCCACGACCTTCAGATCAAATAAAAATAATAAAGCGAAGTAGTTTCTCCTGCTTTGAAGCGACTCCAAAGAGAAGCGCAACAACAGACAGCACTGCTGTGTGTCAGTAGCCGGATAGATATTATCAGCTCTATACGCCAGCATCTTGAGAAGCCGACGCTGGACATCCTCGAGTGCATCCCTATGAACGCCATAATAGGGCACCCAAACTACTGCAGCATACTCCAAATGCGGTCTAACATAGACACAGTAGAGAGTTCTTCAGGTGTCTATGCATGAAACATTTTTCGAGTTTCTGATGATATAGCCCAAGGTTTTTGAGGCTTTAAAGATGGCATTCTCAATATGATTCACAAAAGATAGTCCACTATCAAAAAGAACGCCTAAGTCGGCATTATTTTTAGGTCTATTAAGTATTGAATCACATAATTCATATGGAAAACTGATTATTTGCTTATTGAGTGTATAAGTCATAACTTCACATCTACCGACATTCAGCGGCAGCTGTTTTTGGCAGGTCCAAGAATATATTCTACATAAAGTTTCCTGTAGTCTAACGCTATCATCACGGTTGTTAATGGTATGAAAAATCTTCAAGTCATCGGCGTGGAGTAGGTGAGGAACCTCAAGGACGTTAGTGATGTCATTGATGAACAAATTAAAAAAAACAGAGGCCCCAAAACAGATTCCTGCGGCACACCTGACGCAGCCAAATCTCGACAGACCAAAATACATGGTAAAAAACAGAGTAGACTCTGCCCATAAGGTATGAGCTAAAAAACCTCAACAGTGTTGTGTATGTAGTGGTGGCACAATTACGACTAACGCTTGCAAGTTGCCCAAATACTTGTGTCATTTCTTCATTCGACATGGTTCCCGCTGGGTTAGACCAACTCGTTGCCAATTTGTTGTGTATGTAGTGGTGACACAATTACGACTAATTACATTATACAACCAATATTTATTCTAGCAGCAACTATAACACGAATATTAACTAATAATAACATATATTTAAATTGTGCGAGAAACTCGTTGAATGTCAACCGTGCCGTTGGCTGACATACCGCTGTCATCGTGTAGCCAGTCGACCACAGTATAACGTTCTGTTATACTGTGGCTCGACTTATATACAACAAACTGCTTCAGAGAGAACCCGAACCAGTCAGGCTACTGAAGTAGGATATTGTGGTTCAGTCTGTCAAAAGCCTTAGAGAAATCCAAGTAGATAACGTCCCTTTTCAGATCACCTGACTATTGCTGCACTTATGTAGCCTGTAAAGCAGACTAAATTGGTAGATGTAGAGCGACCTCTCATAAAACCATGCTGAATCTCTGAATTTAAATGTTTGACATTAAAAATGTCAAACAACTTTAGATTTACATTAAAAATTAAAACCTTTGCAAAATTATTCATGATGATGGTTTTTCAACCTGGGTTTGATCGCCTTTTTTAGGGACTGGAATAGAACAGGCCGTTTTTCATACGGTAGGAAACTTTGATGTTTTAAGCGAGATATTAAAGATGGACGTTAAAGGATACATAAAAACATGAGCACAGTCCCCAACCAAGAAAGCTGGAATTTCATCAGGGTCCGATGTATGTTTCAGACTGATTTTTTAAATTGCACTCAGGACCAGCGGATTTGTGACCTCTTGTATATCTATGATTGGATTATTACCTACAAGGTCAGATTCCAGACCAGTATCACCATTTGTCTGGCTTATGAAAGATGTCTGAAAAAAATCTACAAATGCCTTGGCCATAGAAAGTGGATCAGTTGGAGTGACGCCTTAATATGACAACGAGGTTTGGGATGTTGAGTGATTCCTCTTGAGATTAGTCAGCTTCCAGAAGCTGGATGGATCAGACGAAATATTCTGCTCAACCTGTTGCAAGAAAAGTTTTTCATTGGTTTCCGACATTACTTTGACAACACGTCTAAGCCGCTGAAATTCCAAATAATCAGCAGGATTCTTAAAATGCTTGTATCGCTTCTAGGCTCTGAATTTGAGCTTGGTGTTATTGATTAGCTCCGAATCAAACCAAGTGGGATAGTTACGTCGGGAGTGTGACTCCACTCTGGGCACATAGATGTCAACAATAGACAACAGTTCAGCATAAAATGCATCACACGATTCATGCACATCAGCAAAGTGTTCCAGGAAGGACAGGTGAGTGTACAGACCATGAATATTGGCTTTCCGATAGCAGTAATGAAATGCTGCTCAAGTATTCCGGATACGTGATTTAATGGTGTTGGTCAGAGTAAGTATAACCTATACAAACTTGTCTGATGATAACGGGAGCGATAAGCACCGCACCATCAGCCGCTCTGGAGGTCCTCCTTAATATTCTACCACTTCACATATGGCTGGAGAGGGTGGCGAGGTGGACAACGTACAGATTAACACAAACGGCCGACAGCATGCCGAAGGAAATCAGTCTGGGAGGGTCCGGACTCCTTGATGACATTGAGGGTCATGGGATTCTGGGAACGGTCTCAGACTTGATGCCTACAAAGATCAGTAGAGATCTGTCTTTCAAGACCGTCCTCCCGGAAAGGAAGGACTGGGAACGAAATCAAACGACCCTATTGAGAGCTGATCTCTGCTGGTATGCTGCTCCAAAACCAATATGGGAGTAGGAGCCGGCGCATATGGGGGCAGCACTGATGCTAGACTATCAGCTAGCCTCGGCAAGTACGCAACCATACACCAGGCAGAAGTGTATGCCATCGAAATGTGTGCAAGGGAAAGTATAGAAAACCAGTGCACACACAAGTCGATAAAGATATACACAGATAGGCAAGCTGCAATAAATGCTCTTGGTTCCTACCGTTGCAACTCAAAAATGGTATAGAGTTGTAAATCTTCCCTCAACTAACTGGGCAGCTGTAATGAGGTGTCACTGGTCTGGATACCAGATCATGATGGCAATGTTGCGGCTGACACGCTTGCCAGGAGTGGTGCCCAGATGGACTTTATCTGACCCGAACTGGTGCTGGGGATATCATCATGCACAGCAAAACGCACCTTAAAGACCTGGACAGAAAGAATGACAAGCCAGCAATGGCAAAATCTGCCAGGATTAGCTCACTCTAAGGCCTTCATAAATGGCCTGTCTGAGTCAAGGACTAAAAAACTTCTAGAGTTAAACAGGCAACAACTGAGTACTCTAGTCGGCCTGTATACAGGACAATGCCGCTTGCGTCACCACATGCACAGTATTGGGGTTGGTCAGGAGACCGAGTGCCGGCTGTGTATGGAGAATGATGAGACAGCAGAGCACATGCTGTGTTCCTGTCCGGCAGCGGACAGGACTAGATACCTGCTCTTTGGCAAGACAAAGCTTGCTCCGGAAGATCTGGCTCAACATTCGCCCACAAAGATTATCGACCTCTGCAGGAGGCTGACTTTGTTGGGCGAAATATAGACCATTAGGCGTGAGCCACAATAGACCTTATGGTCGTGGTGGAGGGACCGGTATGGCCCACTCACATTCAAACCTAACCTAAGTATAACCTCGGGAGCTGGAGGGTGAACATCTTTTACCAATAATAAATCAGAGGCAACCCTGACCTGTCCATCAACGTTAGTAAGTACAAGATCTAGAAGCCTCCCATTAGAGTTCTTACTAAAATTCAGTTGTCTCAAGTGGAAAAAGTTCTGTAAGAATAACAATATCCTTACCTTATTCGAAATGCAATCTTCATCCAAGTATATCAATATACCACTCTGTACATAATATATGTATTTGGACAAAACAGTTTATAATTACAGAATGTTGTTTCTAAAGTTGTTACTGTAATATAATTTGTTACCAGTACAAGAGTAGTTTTGAGTTCGTAAAATATTGAAAAAAAAAAGTCAAACTTAATGAATTCAGTTACCTGAAATAGAAAACTGGATCCATAATTTATTATGTCATCCCTCGGATGTAACGGAGGCAATCTAGCGACGCTCGGTTCATTCAGATTCATTTTTAATCCTTATCATCGGAGTTTTGCATCTTCTAGGTACCTCCTGTCTCATTTAGCTCAGAAGAACAAGACTTCACTGTATATATGACGTATACATGCCTTAGATTTGTAACGGAGGCAATCTAGCGACGCTTGGTTCATTCAGATTCATTTTTAATCTGTATCATCGGAGTTTTGCATCTTCTAGGTACCTCCTGTCTCATTTAGCTTAGAAGAACAAGACTTCACTGTATATATGACGTATACATGCCTTAGATTTGTAACGGAGGCAATCTAGCGACGCTCGGTTCATTCAGATTCATTTTTAATCTGTATCATCGGAGTTTTGCATCTTCTAGGTACCTCCTGTCTCATTTAGCTTAGAAGAACAAGACTTCACTGTATATATGACGTATACATGCCTTAGATTTGTAACGGAGGCAATCTAGCGACGCTCGGTTCATTCAGATTCATTTTTAATCTGTATCATCGGAGTTTTGCATCTTCTAGGTACCTCCTGTCTCATTTAGCTCAGAAGAACGAGACTTCACTGTATATATGACGTATACATGCCTTAGATATGTGTCTTGAGCGATTGCTATATTAATTATTGTCTTGAGTGTTACTGCCTTAGGTATTAAAAGTGCATTTATATACAGGGCGGTCTCACGATGAACGCCCGCGATCGATTTATCTGAAACTAGACTTTGGAACATTTTGAAAATTTGGCAGCTTATTGGAGTGGATAGGAGCAACTCCGCTAAAATATTTTCAAGATGGTGGCACTTCCGGTTATACAGGGTGTTGATGTTAACTTGCTTATTTTAAATAGGACACCCTATATATTATGCATAAAATGTGTCTAAAATTGCACGTGTTATCTAAAAATGCAATAATATATAGGGTGTCCTATTTAAAATAAGCAAGTTAACATCAACACCCTGTATAACCGGAAGTGCCATCATCTAGAAAATATTTTAGCCGAGTTGCCCCTATCCACTCCAATAATCTGCCAAATTTTCAAAAATTTCCAAAGTCTAGTTTCCGAGAAATCGATCGCGGGCGTCCACCGTGGGACACCTGTATTAGATTATATTGTCATCAAGATTAACTGAAATATTAAATCAAGTTGTATTTTGATCTAGATGGTCGCAAACAAAACTACTGTTATGTTTGAAATCTATTTTGTAAAAGGATTAGCTGTTTGGTAAATAGATGTTGGAACTTCATGCAAAAAAAGAACAAAAGTTCAACTAATGTTGATTACTATATAAATTATTGTTAATAACTGTTATTGTTTAGTTTTTATATTTTATAGAAAAAATACAGCTTAAATATAAGTTAAGTTTAACAAATAAAGATATAATAAGCTTAATGTATAACTGAACAAAATCATGTATAAATAAAGACTGACTTTTGGTCTAATTAAATAAATAAAGGTATTATTTCTATAGCATTTGTAAATATATAAGTTGACTACATTTAAAGGTTTGTTTCATTGCAGTTTCCCAATAATATAATAAAACTGAAATATCTCGATTATACAGGGTTAGTTTAAAGTATGGAAACATCTGAATATCTCACAAACGGAAAACGATTTTTTTTTAAAGTGTGCATGACCCTCTATGAACACTCGTGGATTTTGATTATCCCAATATCTACAGTTGTGTTTATCTATCCCCCCTGCTGTGGTCCCTCTTTGACGACGATTTGCTGGCTATCCTCGGACTCTGGGAGGTTGAGGTCCAGGCGTATGCTGATGATCTTGTCATAATGGTTAGAGGCAAATCGGAGGAGGAACTGGCAAGTACTCTTCAAGAGGCACTAAATGTAATCAATGATTGGTGCCGGAGGGAACAGATGTCTGTGAACCCCCGCAAAACGATTATTGTTCCTTTTACTAGAAGAAGAAGGTTGGACAAATTAAAACCACCTATTCTTATGGGGGAAACCATTCCATTTTCGGACCAAGCAAAATATCTGGGAGTTACCCTAGATAAGAAGCTCAACTGGGACATACAGTTAGAAAATGTTATCCGCAGGGCTAAAATGTCCCTGTGGACCTGCCGGAGAATCTGTGGGAACAACTGGGGAACAAACCCCCAACAGATGTACTGTCTCTATGTAGTGGTTATCAGGCCAATGATAACATATGGAGCCATAGTTTGGTGGCTTAAGGTACTTCGTGGTATCGCGAGGGCCAAACTGGCGCATCTACAGAGACAAGCTTGTCTGATGATAACGAGAGCGATAATCACCGCACCATCAGCCGCTCTGGAGGTCCTCCTTAATATTCCCCCTCTTCACACATGGTTGAAGAGGGTGGCGAGGTGGACAACGTACAGACTAAAACAAATGGCAGACAGCATGCCGAGGGAAGTCAGTCTGGGAGGGTTCGGTCTCCTTGATGACAGTGATTGTCACAGGATTCTGGGAATGGTCTCAGACTTGATGCCTACTAGGATCAGCAGAGATCTGTCTTTCAAGATCGTCCTCCCGGAAAGGGAGGACTGGGACTGAAACCAAACGACCCTGTTGAGAGCGAACCTCTGCTGGTACTCTGAGGGCTCCAAAACCAATTTGGGAGTAGGAGCCGGCGCATATGGGGGCAGCACCGATTCTAGACTATCAGCTAGCCTCGGCAAGTACGCAACCATACACCAGGCAGATGTGTGCAAGGGAAAGTATAAAAAACCTGTGCACAAACAAATCGATAAAGATATATGCAGATAGCCAAGCTGCAATAAAGGCTCTTGGTTCCTACCCGTGTAATTCAAAGACGGTATGGAGTTGTAAATCTGCCCTTAACGAATTGGGCAGCTGTAATGAGGTGTCGCTAGTCTGGATACCAGGTCACTCGGACCATGATGGCAATATTGCGGCCGTCGCGCTTGCCAGGAGTGGTGCCCAGATAGACTTTGTTGGACCAGAACCGGTGCTGGGAATAACATCTTGCACAGCAAAACGCACCTTAAAGACCTGGACAGAAAGAATGACAATCCAATATTGGCAAAATCTTCCAGGATTAGCTCACTCTAAGGCCTTCATAAATGGCCTGTCTGAGTCAAGGGCTAAAAAAACTTCTAGAGATGAACAGACAACAACTGAGTACTCTAGTCTGCCTGTATACAGGACACTGCCGCTTGCGACATCACATGCACCGTATTGGGATAGGTCAGAAGACCGAGTGCCGGCTGTGTATGGAGAATAGCGAGACAGCAGAGCATGTGCTGTCTTCCTGTCCGGCAGCGGATAGGACTAGATACCTGCTCTTTGGCAAGGTAAAGCTTGCTCCAGAGGATCTGGATCAACTTTCGCCCACAAAGGTTATCGACCTCTGTAGGAGGCTGGATTTGTTGGGCGAAATATAGACTATTAGGCGTGAGCCACAATAGACCTTATGGTCGCGGTGGAGGGACCGATATGGACCACTCACATTCAAACCTAAACCTTCAAACCTTATTAACGAAATCATTCAGAGAGAATGTTGATTCATCACTTAAGCAAATATTCTTTACCAAATTCCTATCGTCTTGAATTCTGGCAGTCATTAATTCACAGAATTGAATCCTTCTATCAGAATCATCATCGCCGAGTTCATGAAGAATGGTCAATTTATAAGGAAAGAACTTGTAAAGTTTTAAAACGTTATGTATGGAACCGAAAGAAATATTCGTTAATGCAGCGACTTTTGGAATTGAAGTCGTAGGTTCAGCGGCAATTCATCCTAAAACCTCAATTTGTGCAGCTTCGTTAAGAACTCGTGGTTGCTTATTTGCTTTGTTACATACTGAACCAGTTTCTTCAAATTTTCGTGCAAGACTTAGCACATATTGGCGTCCCACATTTTTTTCAGGATGCCTTTCGTTGAAAACTCGGGCGGTATTACGAGCACATCTATTCTATGCACCATACAAGTAAATTATTTTAACTCTTTCTTGTGTAGTGTAAACCATGATTGTTAGTTTTATTTAGATTTAATATTTTAAATTGAAATGATTTAAATGAGTTTGAAGTTTTCAAAATTAACACTCAGTTTTAACTCGTTGCAGTCGTCAAGAAATCGAACACTAAATACGAATAAGTAACAAAGTTATCAAGAAAGTAAAACTGGCTCATTTTCTCTGAAATTTATCGTTAAATTAGACATGGGTGTTATCGTTCCCATATCACCTCTTACCAGGAAAATTGATAGCCGCAAATGGCACCGGGGAGCTAAATTTGCAACAGCATTACGCTCAGAAAAGTTATTGATAAAAACAATTCAAATGTTAGAAAATAAAAACGACAGTCGACTATTTTATTGTTTAGCTAACAACGGAGGGCACTTTGAGCACTTACTAAAGTAGGTTTTTGTCTTAAACTGTTAAATAATATTTTTTTTAATATTCCGAATTTGATGACGTTTTTTTCTTCTAAATTCAGAGGTTGGCGGTGGATTTAAATTTCGTGAACGCCGTTGGATTAGGATTTTAAATACCTTTAAAATGATGTATCTCAAGCTAGGGGGTGTCATTTAAAATTATAAAGTTGGGGTGGCTGGGGCTTAGGGGGTGAAAAGTAAAATTCCGAAAATACTGTTTTTGAATGTGCCCCTTGAAATCCCAATCGACCTGTTTTTTTTTAACCAGATTTCCTTGATAAAGAAATTATTAAGGGTGGCTAATTTTGAAATGAAAGCACTGTATGTATTATTATGGTTGATTTTGAATTGAGGGTGTCACACGGCGCATCCTAAACTGCGCAGCCAAGATATGAAACAGAAACGATAATACCGTATACAGTGTTGTCGGG
This sequence comes from Tillus elongatus, assembly GCA_964006375.1. Classification (NCBI taxonomy): domain Eukaryota; kingdom Metazoa; phylum Arthropoda; class Insecta; order Coleoptera; family Cleridae; genus Tillus; species Tillus elongatus. Next base: position 9,199,627 of record OZ023268.1, read on the forward strand.
CTGTAGTTCTTTCATTTAATAAGATCTAATAAATATTTTATACTTTTTAATATATTTTTGCCTGTATCAAATAAATCTAAAAATAGGTCCAACAGCATCTACAAAAAATGTAAAAAAAAGTCGAAGACGCAGCAAGTGCGTTATGGTAGTGAATTTTCATAAAAATGATCTGGCACAAAATATTTTATTATAACTTTTTTTTCTTGTAACATAGAAATCTAAATTTTGGTGTATAGTTTACTTTTTATATCGTAAACCTACCTACCGAATTTGGTTATCATAGAGTTTTTATTTTTTAAGATAAAAATTTTTTTCAAATGAAAACTCAAAATTTTTCCAGAAAACCTTGTCCGATTTTTCTGATTAACGAACTTATCAAAGATATTTATAAAAGGAAGGTACATGCCAAATTTTATCAAAATAGGCCCATTATTATTTGAGATAATTTTTTTTTTAATGAAAACTCAAATTTTTCTCGGAAAACCTCATCCGATTTTCCTGGCTAACAAACTCATCAAGGTCATTTACAAAAGGAAGGTACATGCGAAATTTTATTAAAATCGTCTTATTACTTTTTGAGATAAGAATTTTTTTCGAATGAAAACTCAAAATTTTCCCGGAAAACCTCGTCCGATTTTCCTGACTAACGAACTTATCCAAGCTATTTACAAAAGAAACGTACATGCCAAATTTTATCAAAATCGGCCTATTATTTTTTGAGTTATCGGTGTGATACATATATATATATATATATATATATATATATATATATATATATATATATATATATATATATATATATATATAAATATATATATAAATATATATATATATATATATATATATATATATATATATATATATATATATATATATATATATATATATATATATATATATGTATATATATATATATATATATATATATATATATATATATATATATATATATATATATATATATATATATATATATATATATATATATATATATATATAAATATATATATATAAACATATAAAAATTGAAACTAACCCCGGATATGGGTTCTAGGGGTCCTAATTCGCACTCATTTGCAAAAAATTTTTCAAAATTCAAAAGTCGGGATCTCCCCATTAGTGAATTTTTTCTACGAAAATTCACTAAAACACAATATTGTTACATTTAAATGTTTACTGGTTAAATTTGCAGAGAACCAGCCGAACGCTTTTTAGTGAATTTTCTTCGAAAAAATCCACTATTGGGGCGATCCCGACTTTTGAGTTTTATAAAAAAAATATTAAATGAGCGCGAACTAGGACCCCTAGAACCCACATCCGGGGTCAGTTTCAATTTTTATAAGTTTATATATATATATATATATATATATATATATATATATATATATATATATATATATATATATATATATATATATATATATATATATATATATACATTTAGAGTGGTAGTCCAATTGTTAGTGGCAGAAAGGAAGTTCAAAATTATTGAATATTTAACAAAATTGTAAATGTGACAGTAGCAAGATTTGGCAGTTCCCTTTAGGCAAGTCAGAAATCAAAATTATGTTTATTGCAAGCACAAGCATTAGGCTTATTTGTAAAACACATTGTAAAATTATGTACTAATAAATATACTATACTAATATACTATATATATATATATATATATATATATATATATATATATATATATATATATATATATATATATATATATATATATATATATATATATATATATATATCACAGCGATAAGACAAAAAATAATACGCGGATTTCGATAAAGTTTGGCATGTGCCTTCCCTTTTGTAAGTGACTTGGATAAGTTCGTTAGCCAGGAAAATCGGAACTGGTATTCCGGGAAAATTTTGTTTTCTATCGAAAAAAAAAATTCTCAAAAAATAAAACAGCTGTGGCAACCAAATTTGGTAGGTAGGTTTGTGAGATAAGAAGTAGACTATAAACCAACATTTTTATTTCTATGTTACAAGCTAAAAGTTCAAAAAAAATATTTTGTGCCAGATTATTTCTATCAAAATTCACGAACCTTGGTGGTTTAGGGGTAAGAACGTGTGCCTCTGAACCGAAAGGTACTGGGTTCGATCCCAGGGTACTCCTTTCACTTTTTCAGTACAAACTGTAAAGCTAACATCAACCGAGGTTCTGGCATTGTATTTGAGCAAGTTGAATGTCTGCACGTTCCGCCCTTCGGAGGGGGCGTAAAACCATCGGTCCCGTGTCCACTATTCTTACCGTTTGTTCTCTGGTCTTTGCCGAGTTATTTACATTTAAAGTTTTCACACATTACATACCTTTTTAAACAATTTCTCAGTACGGTCCTGTTCCGTGGCACCTCCTTCCCCTCCTAAACATTACATTCGACATAAGGTTCACATTGACTTTGGGAATCCCGAGAATATCCTAGACACATGAAATATTGGCTTCTACTGCCAATTTATCACTTCGCTTTCAGTTTACTACACCGCTAGTAAGTGTACTCGTTTAGACGGTTTCCTGTATATTCAAGTGTTCACAGACATTATTTCTGAAATTAAGCATTGTTTACCTTGTTCTGTTAATGACCATTTGTGTTGTAGTGGTTTAGGCATGCATGTGTCGCTAGTTTCTTCTGGACGTTTTTTTGTAACATCTTTTCGGAAACATGCTTAGACCTCCTTCCCTGGATGCACAAACGACAAGAAAATGTTCTTGTTCATACCACACAAGGGAGAGACGGGACCAGGAGTAAATAGGGTTGCCGGGCGGGGTAGGTAGTAAAAACGTAATATGAGCAGAAAATGCTAAGAAAACGGCTTAAAGCGGCCTTTTTCATATATAAAAGCCATATCCCCTTTAACCCTGCCTCCCCGCACAGCACCCCTATTCGCCCCAGCACCTGTTACTTTTTTGAGGGCTGCTCTCAGGGAATTTGACTTGTGGTTTACGCAACGAGGGTAGGTTGTATGCATGCTAGAGGGGAAGAAGAATCCCCCAGCGAAGCAGACCCTTCATTGCAAAAACAATGTAGAAAACAAATAACATTGGCACGGACCAGGAACCAGCGACACATGTACGCTTAAACCACTACAAAACTGATGTTCATTAAGAGAACAAGGTAAGCTAGGCACAATTTAAGAAATAACGTGAGTGAACACAGATATATATATATATATATATATATATATATATATATATATATATATATATATATATATATATATATATATATATATATATATATATAAGAAACCATCTAAACGGGTACCCGTACTAGCGGTGTACTAAAAGCGAAGTGATAACTTGGCAGTAGAAGGCAATTGTCCATGTGTCCAGAATATTCCAGGGATTCCCAAGGCCAAAGAGAATTGTATGTCAAATGTAATGTTTAGGAGGGGAAGGGGTGTCACCGAACAGAACCGTACTGAGAAATTGTTTAAAAAGTATGTAAGCTGTTAAAAACTTTACATGTAAATAACTCGGCAAAGGCAAGAGAACAATAGGTGAGAATAGTGTCAGCGTACGTGCGAGATACCAAACTTTATCTACCAGCAGCTGATAAATTGTTTAAAGTGTGTAATGTGTAAAAAACTTTACATGTAAATAACTCGGCAAACGCAAGAGAACAAAAGGTAAGAATAGTGTCAGCGTACGTGCGAGATACCAAACTTTATGTATCAACAGCTGAGAAATTGTTTAAGGTATGTAATGTGTAAAAAACTTTACATGTCAATAACTCGGCAAACGCAAGAGAACAAAAGGTAAGAATAGTGTCAGCGTACGTGCGAGATACAAAACTTTATCTATCAGCTGCTGAGAAATTGTTTAAAATATGTAATGTGTTAAAAACCTGACATGTCAATAACTCGGTAAAGGCAAGTGAACAAAAGCTAACATTACTGTCAGCGTACATGCAAGATACCAAACTTTATGTATCAGCAGTCGTTTCATCTCAAACTGTCCAGGAGGTCATCAGCATGCAAATTAACGAATTTTTCTTGTGATTTGTGCATGGGGGGGGGGGGGGGGATTTCTAAGCATGTTACTGAAAAGTTTTTCCTAAAAGTCTTGACGCAGCAAGTGCGTTATGGTAGTGAATTTTGATAGAAATAATCTGGCACAAAATATATATTTTTTGAACTTTTTGCTTGTAACATAGAAATAAAAATGTTAGTTTATAGTCTACTCTTTATCTCACAAACCTACCTATCAAATTTGGTTACCACAGCTGTTTTATTTTTTGAGAACATTTTTTTCGATAGAAAACAAAATTTTCCCGGAATACCGGTTCCGATTTTCCTGGCTAACGAACTTATCCAAGTCACTTACAAAAGGAAGGCACATGCCAAACTTGATCAAAATCGGCATATTATTTTTTGACTTATCGCTGTGATACATATAAAAATTGAAACTGACCCCGAATATGGGTCCTAGTTCACGCTCATTATTTTTTTTTAATTCAAAAGTCGGAATCTCTCCAATAGTGGATTTTTTCGAAGAAAATTCACTAAAAAGCGTTCGGATGGTTCTCTACAAATTTAACAAATATACACTTAAATGTAACAATATTATGTTTTTTTTTAATTATTTGTAGATGCTGTTGGACCTATTTTTAGATGTATTTGATACAGCCAAAAATATATTAAAAAGTATAAATAAAAAAATATTTATTACATCTTATTCAATGAAAAAAAGTACAACCCGACAACACTGTATACGGTATTAACGTTTCTGTTTCGTATCTTGGCTGCGCAGTTTAGGATGCGCCGTGTGACACCCTTAATTCAAAATCAACCATTATTATATATTACATAAGCTATATAATCAATTGACTATTCATGTGGGTATATTTTTTATGTACCTTTAGGGATGTAAGGCTAGATGCATCTAGTCTTACATACTTTGTCCCTATATTAGGGTAGAAATGGGCCAGGGCCGACAATTTACTAAATTGTTAGTTGGTTGTATACAGTCTCTATTTTTCTAACACTTCGGGTTATTTGGAGCTGGCGTGACAACATACTACTTGGTTCTGCAACTAGGTGGCGACAGGTGTTTTGTGTCTTACATCTCACTTAGTTTTACCTTTACAGACTTTAAAAGTGTGTGTTACCAGCATTTAATGTCTGTCTAGCAAGTTTATTATTGGTTTTTTGTTTTGCTTATTATACAGGGTGTAAATAAATAAGTGCGAAAAAATTCAAGCGGTGATTCCTTGTCGAAAAATAGGGGGGGGGGGGTCTTTCATATGAAAAAAATCAATTTGAGCATCCCATGTTCAGATACAGCCGCTTGAAGAGGGCGTCAAAATAGCCGTTTTCATTTTTTTTTCCAAAAACGACGAAAGTTACGAAAATGAATACGAGCGGACTTTCTCTGCAACAGAGAGAGGATTCATTGACTATTTGCGTGATGTTCCCCTATGGTTGCAAGGGGTAGAAAAAGACCCCTAAAATTTGTTCCTCATGACACATTTTTTCCTGATCCACATTGGGCAATAAAAAATTCGTTTTGGATAACTTGATTCATTTTCAACAAAAAAGCCCTCTTGTAATTTTTCCGTAAAGTCAACTGTTTCTGAGAAAAAAATTATTTATTATCAAGCACATGGCATGATTCGCATAAAATGGCATGTTATTCAAATTTAAATATGAATGAATGAGTATGGAAACCTACAAGGGATGATTCTTTGTCAAAAAATAAGGTGAGTTTTCAGATAAAAAAATTTCATTAGAGCAACCCTTGTTCAGATACAACCCCTTGAAGAAGGCATCACATAATGTTTTTATTTTATTTATTTTTTTCGCGAGAAAACATCGAGAGTTTCAATACTCCATTTTACTGGTGTTCCCTATGGTTGCTAGGGGTAGAAAAACCGCCCTCCAAAGTTTGTTTCTCCTTGTTCAATTATGCTATTTGTAAATTCTTTGTTGGTAGCTTAATTCATTCTGAACAAATATACACTTGTAATGTTCTTGTAAAAATCAACGACTTATGAGAAAAAATAATTTATTATCAGTACATAGTATGATTCAAGTGACATATTATTGAAACTTGAATTTACCTACTATCTAGGTGGCTTTCATGTTGAAACTTTTATCGAAAACCAAATTTAACGTCATTAAATAAAATAAACCTAAACCTAATGTAATAAATCAAACGTAAACTATGAAATGAAATCATACTAAATGTTGAAAATGACCACCTTCAGCCATTAAACATGACTGTAGTCATCGACGCATTGTTTCACGTATGCTGTCAAAAATCCCAGGAGGTTCTTGAATACTCCTGCATGAAGCAATGATGCGGTTACTAAAGTCTTCCACGTCTCCAACAGGAGTCTTATACACTAGAGTTTTTAAGTGGCCCCAAATACAAAAATCTAAAGGATTTAACTCCGGAGATCGTGCTGGCGAAGACCGAAATCCACCTCGCCCTATCTAGCGATTTGGATATGCTTCATTCAAATATTGATGTGCTCCCGTACTAAAATCAGCGGGAGCCCCATCATGCATGAACCACATTGTCATTCTGTCACCTAAGGGAATATTTTTAAGCAATAATGGAAGCTCTTCTATTAAAAATTGGAAGTATGTATCTCCATTCAGTCTTGGTGGTAGAAAATATGGACCAATTACCAATACACCCAACCCACACATTTAAAGAGAAATGTTGGTGATGGGCTTCAGTTATAGCGTGAGGGTTTTCTTCTGACCATATGTGGTTATTATGATAGTTAATTATGGCTTCTCTTGAAAAATTCGCTTCGTCTGTGAATAGAATATGCTTCAGAAATTCGGGAATTTGTTCAATCGTGTCCAACATCCAAACGCAGAATTCCAGACGATTCGGAAAATCTTGTGGTAATAGTGCCTGCACACGTTGTACGTGGTAAGGATATAAGAGCTGCTCCTTCAAAATGGCAAACACAGTCGTATGATTGATATTCAACTGCAAAGCAATTCTCCTGGTACTGATCTCAGGTTGTTCATCGACGAGATCAAGTATTGCTTCTTCTAATGCTGGTGTTCTAGCATCACGTTGGCGACCACAATCATGTTTCTTTACTTCAAATGTGCCAGTTTCTCGCAATCGTCGTTGGATCCGTGGAATCAAAGTGTGATGAGGAGCCACACGTTGAGGATTTTTTTTTTTTGTTCCCTCAGGGCTCGTCCGCGGCCTTGCCGCCCCGATAGCACCGCAACAACGTTGAGGATTCATTTCTGCATATTTTCTGGATGCCCCTAAGGAATTCCCATTACAAAGACCATAAACAAAAATTCTGGACGCAGCAAGTGCGTTATGGTAGTGAATTTTCATTAAAATGTTTTTAATAACAAATATGTGTGTTTTTTTAAGAAAGCAGGCATCAAATTTGGTTACCAGTGTAACCTATATAGTAAAAACAATGTGGCATGTTTCATCAAAATAACTTTATTGTGTGAAAATGTACAAAAATTTCCAAAAGTAAACTTAAAGTGTTGCTGAAAAAACACGTTTCTTGGTCAACCTTATAGGTTAATAGCAAATTGAACTGTTCAAATATGAAACATTTGATAAAAATTCGCTACCATAACGCACTTGCTGCGTCCAGAATTTCTTTTCTTACAAACATGCATTATATTTCGATGGAAAATGCAAAAATGCAATAACATAAGGCATGTTTGATTTAAAAAAAAGGAAATTTGTATCACCAACGACTTATGGGCCACCCTGTGATTGTACAAATATTATTTTAAGATGTAGCTCAAGACACCCTATAATTAATATATACAAATTTTTTTTCATATCTTATATAATAACGGATATAGAGCTTTATTGATTTTTTACGAAAATTCGACAAAAATTATATACCATTAAACGATAAACTCTATAGCTAAGGCTACTGCCAAGCATCAGAGAAAGGGTCTATTTGAAATGAATTTTCTGCAAATATTTTGGTAAAATGAAGGACTATGACAGTTGAAACTAAGACTTTAGGGTTTGTAAAACATCCTTCTTGAGACATATTATTTCTATAGCCCGTATTAGATTCAAGTTACTTGCCTAAATGTTGCCAATTTTGACATTTTAAATCGCCACTTTGACGTTTTGAGGAAAACCCCAATTTATTTTTCTTTAAATGCTTATAACTTTTTTGTCTTTTGAGCTACATAGCTAAATTTTGGTAGGTAAACCATTACTCATAAGGATATAAATCTGTGTACCAAATTTGGTTGCCCTTACTTTGTTAATTCCGGAGATATAAATTTTTTTCGAAAGAAAATACAAAATTTTCCGGGAAAACCTAGGCAGATTTTCCTGGCTAACGAACTTATCCAAGCCATTTGCAAAAGGAATTTTTTCACCAAATTTAATCAAAATCGGCCCATTATTTTTTGAGTTATCAGTGTGATACATACATACATATATATATATATATATATATATATATATATATATATATATATATATATATATATATATATATATATATATATATATATATATATATATATAAACATATAAAAATTGAAACTGACCCCGGATATGTTTTCTGGGGGGGCTAATTAGCGCTCAATTTTTTCAAAATTCAAAAGTCGAGATCTCCTCATTAGTGAATTTTTTTTAAGAAAATTCACTAAAAGCATGTCGGTCATTTCTGCGCTTGTATAAACCATCTTAACGAATTCGCTCAACAAAGCCTTTACACACACTGTCATTCAAACAATAAACATATTATGTAGAAACAAAAACAATTTAGTTGTCATAATGAAATGTCAACATGACAGACGTCTAATAGATGCAATCAAATTTGAATAACATGCCATTTTATGCAAATCATGCCATGTGCTTGATAATAAATAAATTTTTTTCTCAGAAACAGTTGACTTTACGGAAAAATTACAAGAGGGCATTTTTGTTGAAAATGAATCAAGTTATCCAAAACGATTTTTTTTATTGCACAATGTGGATCAGGAAAAAAGTTTCATGAGGAACAAATTTAAGGGATGTCTTTTTCTACCCCTTGCAACCATAGGGGAACATCACAGAAATAGTCAATGAATCCTCTCTCTGTTGCAGAGAAAGTCCGCTTGTATTCATTTTCGTAACTTTCGTCGTTTTTGGAAAAAAAATGAAAACGGCTCTTTTGACACCCTCTTCAAAGGGCTGTATCTGAACAAGGGATGCTCAAATTGAATTTTTTCATATGAAAGACCTCCCCTATTTTTCGACAAGGAATTATCCCTTGAATTTTTTCGCACTTATTTATTTACACCCTGTATATTGTAATTTTTGTTTTGTATGCCATCCTGTAATTATATTTTTTATAGGATCATTGCAAATGAATAAATAATGCATCCCTGTTTATTATATGTAATTGTAAACAGTTGGTTTCCTATATATTGAAAAGTCAAATAAATTATTTTCTAACTTTCTAATCGTTAAGTCTAAAAATGTATACAACTGTTAGCTTCTTCTTCTAATGTAAACTTAATATTTGGGTGAAGGTTATTAATAAAATTTAAAAATTCATTTAATTCTGTATGGCTACCCATGCTAAAATATCATCTACGTATCTGTACCAAAAGACAATATTATGCGAAAGTTCTGATGTTAAAATTTCGTTTTCTAAGTTTTCCATAAATATGTTGGCTACTAAAGGTGACAATGGACTACCCATAGGTAGGCCTCCAGTTTGCATATACATTTTATCATTAAATTTAAAATAGTTTTGTTTTATACATTCGTTAAAAATATTCATTATTTCTTGTCTTTTAATGACATTTACATTATTTTCTATTAAAACGTTTTCTAATAGAAGTAAACATTCTCTAGGGGGTATCTTAGAATACATGCTACAAACATCAAACGAGACTAATTTAGTATTTGTAGGGATAATTAAGTTATTTAATTTTTGTGTTAGTTCATAAGAATTCTTAACTGAATATTTTTGAATGTCATTGTATTCTCTAATAAGTGAAACCAGTTTGCTCGCTATCTTACGATTAAGTGTATTAATCTACTGGCCTCACCGGAATATTTGGCTTGTGAATTTTCAGGTAGCCATACATTTTTGGTGGTTGTGGGCTTTTATATAAAAGATATTTCTTTTCTTGTTGATTAAACAGTGATATATTTTTAAGTTCATTTTTTAGTTTTGTCTGAAATGCGTTTAGAAAACGAAATTTTAACATCAGAACTTTTGCATAACATTGTGTTTTTGGTACAGATACGTAGATGATATTTTAGCATATTTTCAAGGTAGCCATACAGAATTAAATGTGTTAGGATTTTTTTTGCTTTTGAAAATAAGTAATCACCTCATTTTGTTGATTAATAGTATATTAATCAATTTACACTAGTTTTAACTTTAACTACTACAAATATTAACAATAACTTTGATATTTACACAATGGAGTTGTAAGCACATCTACCGTCTATCGTTTCAAGCTTTCTATCTTGCAATGCCGGATGCTGAATCGTCTCTGCCGGCTCTATGAAGTGAATTCTTGGAAGGTCGCACCCTGTCCCAACACAAGTCACGTCAATTTTAGACCTGAGATCATAAGTGTCCTGAACAAAATGAATTTTTAAATTTTATGATTAACTTTCACACAAATATTAAGTTTACTTTAGAAGAAGCTAACAGTTGTATAAATTTTTTAGAGTTAACGATTAGAAAGTTAGAAAATAATTCATTTGACTTTTCAATATATAGGAAACCAACTTACACTGACACAACCATACCATACGATTCATGTCACCCTTTTTCACAAAAACTGTCGGCCTACCATTCTATGATACATCGTGCATTTTCAATACCTATGTCACAAAACAATTTTGAAAAAGAAATTTCAATAACTAAGCAAACAGCATTTAATAATGGCTACTCTGTTAAAATAATAGATAAAATGATCGAGAGAAAATAATACAAATTAGCGATTAATTTAATTTATCCAAATATTAGAGACAAAAAAAGACAACAGGTATGTTTCGATAACTTATTTTGGAAACATTTCAGAAATTTTAAATACCTGTACTTGTAAAGGTAGCTTTTAAATCTTACAACACGACGCGTGATTTTCTATTTAACGCGAAAGAAAAATCTTGTTACTTGACAAAAGCTGGACTTTATAAATTAGCTTGTACACATTGTAACACAATATACATAGGTCAAACTTCTAGAAATTTCAACACCCGCAACAAAGAACGTTTCTGCATTTAGAAATAACCACGCTGACAAATCTACACTTGCAAAACATATTATTGATACGGAACATAGACCTACAGTAAATAACTGCACACAACCACAACATTTTTGTAATGACAAACGTAAACTAGACTTTTTTGAAGCTTTAGAAGTCAAAAAGCACACACATGACAATAGCTGCCTTGTTTTAAATGAGCAAACTGATTTAATGAATTCACTTTTCTTGGATATTCTTCCTAATTAAATAAGTCAAAGAAAATACATTTAACTATTCTTTCAAAAAAGTTGTAATAAGATAATGAGTTTTTTATTACTGTTATTGTTTAGTTATTTTATTGTTGTAACTGTTATTATAGGCTAGTTCTATTTTTATGTTAAATATTGACATACATCACGTAGACATTTTGAAAGCCTCATCTGTCATCTGTTTCATTTAATTTTCAATTTGATGAATTTCTCGATCATAACATAGCAACAGATCTTTATTTGTAGTTGTCATGATTTCGTACTAATTCAATTTTTAACTATCTGAGGATGCTGTCAAGCAGCAAAACTAGTCACAGAAACGTTGAAGAACATCTAGAATTCAGAAGGGCCTCTTGCTCCAGTTAGTTTACGCACTGGCTACGCCCTTCACTTACAGAAATGAAACCTAATAGTGAAGCCAGAGAAGTAGCCTCCAAGTCTGTATGTAGATTTATCTTGTCACAATTTTTTTTATAAATTAAAGAAAAACTAGTAATATCATAAATAAAACAATTTATTAAAGAAATCAAACTATCATAGAGACATCACATATGAAACTGTGTAAATTAGTTACACGGGAATTAATAAATAATTTGTAGTCTTTTGGTAAAAACAAACTAAAATCTATTACAAGTATTAAAAATATTAGTCAACCACGACTTCATTTCCTTGTCCGTTATTTTCTGGTCTTCTTTCTGGTGGTGGTCGTCTTTCAGGCTGAAACCGGACCCTCCTAACGTTTCTTGTCTGGATATTGATTTCCAGTTGCATCCGAATGTCCAAAACCATGAAGCCGATCGTGATTAAAAGAGGCAAGCGGAAACGGGATTCCCAGGCAAGTTTGAGAAGGAAAATTAAGGGATCCATCTCTAAGCTAAAATAATAAACATAGTTATAATTTTCTACTTACATTACCCCGTTGAGGACGGAAGCGATTTTCATGTAGTTTCTATTCATATGCAGGGTATCCAGCAGAAATAAAAAAATAAAATTCCCTGACATTTCCAGGCCCAAGTGATTTTTTTCATAATACTCGTAATGAATAACACAAATCTCTGAATACTTTTTTATTAAAAAAATAATAGTTAAAATTCTGATTTTTTTAAAAATCATTATCAAAAACATAAATATGGTTAATTCTGTTAACTAATACAGAAACGTGATAAATTTCTACCTGCTAAATTACTAAATTACTACACGTTTTTGCACTAACTTTAAGAAAATCATGATATGAATTATTGAAAGTTCGCATCAGCTTATTGTTGATTTCTATATTTCCCACTTCTCATAATTTCTTTACAATATCATACACAATGTGTTGCATTGATAAACTTTTTTCTTCTGGATTACAATACAAATGCCCATGCACAAATGCCAAATAGTTACACTCGGACCTCAACTCTATGTCACATGATTTATTTTTATTTATTTATTCAACGGATCAACCATTTACAATAATAATAACATCTAAAACTACATTAGTCTTAAATAACCTATCTCAATATGAGAACATAACAAAAAAGCAAAACATAACCTGTACACCATATGTATGACAATTCAATCAATAACACCTCGCAAAATGCCTCTAATTGAACGGTCAGAATCATCAAACATATCCAAGAACTCCGAATACTCATTTGCAGTTCTCGCCACTCTCGACATCGGACTGAAAAAGCCATAATTGGTTCGATGCAAGGGAACCACATAAACCTCCCTTGCTCTCGTGCAGTCCGGAATCCTTAGAGACACTAACTCAAGCAAAGAAGGACTATCAATTTTATTCACTAATAATTTATGCAAAAAACAAACATCACAGACACCCCTTCTACCACTAAGTGACTGCAAGTGCAGCCGATTCCGCAAATAAGAAAAGTTAAGATCATTTCTCTGCAAGCCCATTGTGTAAGCACAAATTCTTAAGAATATATTTTGTATGGTCTCAATCTGATTGATATAAATATTGTAATTCGGACTCCAGACTACAGAAGAGCATTCCAACAAAGAGCGAACCAGACCACAATACAGCCTTCTCAAGCTATTTCATCAAAAATCCAGAGTTGATCTATGAATAAATCCTAACATTTTATATGCTTTAGATACTATGTATTCTATGTGATCCTTAAAAGACAATTCCCTATCCAATACAATGCCCAAGTCTTTATCATTTCCTTCCTCTGTAAAGCACTAGAGCCCATGAAGTACATAAAGTCAATGGGAAACTGAGCTCTAGTGAATGTAATGCAGAAACACTTATCAACATTCAGAGTCAGAAGATTGTCACCACACCACCGAGCAAAACGATTCAAGTCTTCCTGTAAAAGTAAAGCGTCCTGCCTTGAACGAACAATCTTGAAAATTTTGATATCGTCAGCAAACATCAAAATCTGACTATGCTTAAGTGAATGTGTGACATCATTGATAAAAAGATTAAAGAGGACTGGTCCACAATGTGAACCCTGAGGAACTCCTGAAGAAACAGTAACACTATCAGAAATGAAGTTTCTGATCTTTACACTCTGGGACCTATCCGTAAGGAAGCTGCGCACCCAAGACAACAAATTGGCATTAAAACCCAACAATGCAAGTTTTGACAATAATAAGGCGTGATTAACCTTATCAAACGCTTTGGAGACATCTGTGTACACCGAATCAACCTGTAACCTATCCTCCAAAGCTGAGACCAATATTTTCTGGTAAAGAAGAAGGTTGGTTGTTGTAGATCTCCCTTTAAGAAAACCATGCTGCTGTTCGACGAAAACATGTCTGCATTCCCAAGTTATATGTCTAGAGACAAAAAAGTCAAGAAGTTTGGGTATCTCTGACTGAATACAAACAGCTCTATAATTAGTAACCAAATGCTTTGGTCTCTGCTTATGAACGGGCATCAAATAAGAATGTTTCCAAACAAGTGGAAACTCACCAGACAACAAAGACCTGTTAAAGAGAATCCTCAGTGGAATTGCCAAGGTGAAGGCACAAGATTTTAACAGATGGGAGGGGATTCCATCTGGACTGTAAGCAAATTTATCTTTCAAACTACAGATACGATCAATAATATCAGCAGAAGTAACACTAGGCACAGTCATATTTACAGACTCACACAAAAAAGGATCGGGACCGACAATCCCAGCTTGACCCTCATACACAGATGAGAAAGAACTAGCAAAAAGACCCACCGAATCATGCAAAGAATCACTTCTAACATCATCATAATACATAGCCTCAGGAAGATCATAAACCATCCTCAACTTATTAATATAAGACTAGAAAGAACCCGGATTGTTTTCAAAATTATTCTCAGTATAAGCAATAAAATTTCTGTAACAAGTAACACGAAGATTCCTACATTCCTCTCGGAGACCAGAAAACCTAATATAATCATCTATTCTACCATATTTCTTATATTGACTGTGTACCCTCTTCTTCTCAGTTATCATGCCTCTAAGCTCAACACTAAACCAAGGAGGGAAACATGATTTTTTACATCTCTTAACTGGAACAAACCAATCCACAGCATTAAACAGAACGTCATAAAAGCATTTCACAGCATCATTTATCTCCAATGACTCAAGATATTCCCAGTCAAACTCAGAAAGAAAATAATTAATGGCACAATAATCGGCATTACGAAAGTCATAAAAATACTCTTCATAGCGTTCAGCTGGAGGAGTCTCAAGTGAAAAAGAAATGTCCATGGGCACATGATGTGCAGTAGCAGGAAAAACCGGATCCAAAGACGCACCAACACATATGTTATCTATATTACTAAAAACTAAATCTAAAGGTCTATTCAATTTATTAAGTACAAATTTTTTTTGGAACAAACCCCAAAATTCAAAACTGTTATAAACAAGTGAGACTGATGGAATTTACCCGGACATATTGAAACTGATAAACGAGAACAACCTCGACTTACTTGTCTCCCTGTTTCATAAAATTTACGAGACAGGAAGAATACCAGACGAATGGATGGAGTCGATCTTCGTCCCCTTGCCAAAACAACCACACTCCCAGAGATGCGAGGACTTTAGGCTGATAAGTCTTATGAGCCATGCCCTTAAGATACTATTAAAAATATTACATAACAGGTTATTTAGAAGATGTGAAGCAGAGATAGGACATGATCAGTTCGGTTTTAGGATTGGTATGGGGACAAGAAAAGCTCTGTTTAGCCTACAAGTGTTGTGCCAGAAGTGTTACGATCAACACAGGGACATCTTTCTCTGTTTTGTCGACTTTGAGAAGGCCTTCGACCGAGTGAAGCATCCGAAATTGATAGACGCCCTATGAAATATAGGTCTAGATGACTTAACATTAATCAAAAACTTATACCGGTACCAAGTGGCCAAAATTCGAATAGCGGGCGAAACTTCTAACAGCATAAATATTGGGAAAGAAGTAACTCAGGGATGCGTATTGTCACCCATGTTGTTTAATCTGTATTCCGAGCTTCTGTTCAAAATGGCCCTTGAGAAAGTTAATGACGGTATAAAAGTAAATGGCGTTCGGATAAACACTATTAGATACGCCGACGACACTGTATTCATGGCAGATACGGATACCGGCTTACAAAATATTCTAGATCAGCTAAATGAGACATGTTCGGAATTTGGAATGCGGATCAACGAGAGGAAAACGAAAATAATGGTAATGCAGAGGAGACAGAATGTACCTATACCCTTCATTATAAATAATAACATATTACAACAGGTCAACCATTATAAATACTTGGGATGCTGGATAGACAGCCAATTAAACCCAGAAAAAGAAATAAATTCCAGAATTGCACAAGCCAAAAGCAACTTTACAAAAATATGAAGCGATTCGCATCTCGACATAAACCTAAGGTTAAGGTTAGCTAAATGCTACATATGGTCAGTCCTTCTGTATAGAGTAGAGACATGGACCTTAAAAATAACTAGCATGAATAAACTGGAAGCTTTCGAGATGTGGGTCTATCGGCGCATACTAAAAATACCATGGACAGCAAGAGTGAGAAATGAAGAGGTCTTACGCAGAGTGAACAGAGACAGATAACTTCTCCAGGTTGTCAAGTGGAGGAAGACAGCATATCTGGGCCACTTATTGCACAATCCCAAATATTATATCCCCCAGCTCATAATTAAAGGTAAACTCGAGGGGAAAAGAAGTGTAGGCAGTAAGAAACTGTCATGGCTGAGAAACATAAGATATTGGACAGGTCTGTGCTTTGAGGACTTGATGAGAGCGGCAGAGGATAGAGAGGAGTTTGCTGTTGTAGTTGCTAATCTCCATTAGTGGAGATGGCACCCAAAGAAGATCATATTTAAGAGAGAAAAGCAATGTAAAGGTACAGGAATGTATTAGCAAAGTAGATACTGAAAAGAGCTTGAAAATTTACAACGTAATGTAAATAACCCAGCAAAAAGAAGGAAGCACAAGATAAAAATAGTATCAACATGAATATAAGATGGTAAGTTTCATCTATCAGCAGTTGGTTTACGTTCACTGAATAATCTTTTGCTCTAAAATAGTGTTTCATATACTTTCGTCTATAAGGGAACTTAGCAATGAAAAATACATACCCCTATATTTACATATAATTTAAGTTGATTGTTTAGCTGTAGCGTCCTCCTCACTTTCAGGTTTGGAATGTTCGTTATTCAACTGATCGTATTTGACCAATTCAACAAGCTCACATTGATTCAGAGCTTGTCGGTGGGGCAAAACAGTCCTCAGTATCTGATTATTTGGAACTGGCACGTCAACTTCAGCGAACGTTTCGTCTGATTTTTCACCGTTGTATGTACTGTTTCCATTCAATAATTGTTGCATGCAACCCTCCTTCTTTTCTGATAGTTGCTTCAAAACATTCGGGTCGTTCTTCAATCGCTTGAGTCTGGATTCTGTCACAAGTAAAGTTGTTAGATTTGGAAGGAGTAGTAATGGTTTTGTGCTTACCTAGTATGGCCAAATATTGGGCTGAGTCTGGAAGGGAATCTCGTACTAATGGGCAGAAATTATCTTCGAATTTTAAAGTAATTGTGTATTCTAAACAACTGACATTTTCTTGATAACCGCCCCACGGATCCATGTCCACAGAGTACCTCTACCTCTTATTCTCTTATTTTAAGATAAACAGAGAAACGACAATGATAATACTGAATACTGACGTTTTGAAGTCTATCGCGGCGACCTCACGTGTGTGAGATCAATACTAAGTCACCCGAGGGATATTTGATTTGGTTTTCACATATCAAATCCAAATCGGTTTATTTCATTTAATTTTATAGCGATACGAGTAGATACTTTACATAAGATAAATAAGTTATTCAATAATTTTAATAGTGAAAGCAAAGTAAGATATTGTTTCAGTAACACATATACTCGGTGTGAATTGCAATCATAAAAAAAAATTTTGGAAATTTGAATCAGCTAACACTACAGCTATTTCTTTATATATCTATGACAGCTATACAAGTTCCTACTGGGAAGCATTGATCGATTTTTTTCAAAAAGTAACAGTTGAAAAGTTTTGAAAATGTAGTCATGTACTAATGGCTGCGAGGCCTTGATCGCGCCCAAAGCTATAGACTAGAGTACCTTTACCACGGGTCCTATCAAAGCCGAGGATTTGGCCAGCAACATTAGATACAGAATAAACGAAATTTTGAAAGCAGCGGCATGAAGCTGAAAGGCATTTTTTTGAGTTGCACTATTTCCGTCATGCGATAAAATTTTTAGAGCCTCCATTACAACAAGACAATTCTCCTTAAAAACTCTGATGATTTTGTGTTTCTCGCTCCACCTTTTTTCTCAGAGCCTGTAAATATTAGGTATTAACTTCCTTCTCAATATTGACTCTCGAAAAAAATGTAATAATGTTTTTAGTAGTTCCCATGGTGTTCCGAATTTCAGGCAGAGCATTCAGATCATTGATTACTAGATTCAATCTGTGCGAAGAACTATAAAACAACACAAAACTTTGGTGTAGTTGTTGCACAAGATTGCTTGTATACTACCGTCTTTTCCGGGCATTGTCGAACAACCATCAAATCCCAATCCAACGCATTTTTCTGGATTCAGTTCTCTAATACCTATACTTCTACGAGCGTCTCGCGACACTAAAAACTTAGTTGCATTGATCATGCGCATTTAACACTGATCTATAATTTTGATATTGTCACGCCACTTGTGAACACCCTGTATATAATAATCATGGTTCACCATTCCTACAAGAGGTGCATTTCTTAACTCCTACAGTTCTCACGCTACGACCCTTAAAATCATAAATTCCAACCAGACCTAGAAACCAAACAGGATGCAGATGTTGAATTTCCCAGACAAACGGCTATATCTTTTTTACATTTCTTTTTTTTCCTCCTATGAGGTTAATGCATATGACTAGACTAGATTCTCTCTAATAGATTAACAGGCCACAGGATGCGGCAGAGATATATTTTTACCACGGTAACATAGTATTTTTTGTGCGGTTAAAACGTGACTGCATGGGGTCAGAGTATGGAACGATGATTAATTTTTTCTGTCTTTGACGGGGGGGCTCTGTGTCATTATGTACTTAGACCTGATTGGTCCAGACAGTTGTAAATGCGTCAGAAAGACTACACCCTAGAAAAATGTATAAAAGCCCCTCTTAACCATTTTTAGACACAGTTGTTCTTGTATGTTGGCATAAGTTACTAAATTTCGATTATACTTGTATCGCGTGTGTGTCTCCCAGAAATGCTCTTAGGATTGTAAGTATTAGTTTAAGTTCTTTACCATTTTTTATATGTCTTTTTCATAATTGTATTTAGATCTTGTACAAGCTCTACATTTATCAGTTTACTTAATAAATAGTGTTTAAATCTACTGCTGTGTTTGCATCATACATTTACTGATATTTTATAATCTTTAGCTATATGAATCTTTTCGTATTCCAGTTAAATTCTTAAGTCAATCATATAATTACAACCCCGCGAACTAGCTATTTAAATATTTTACTCACTTAGTTAAAATCCCCCTTTAGAGTCTCGTTGCTACGAGCTCAACCTTGCCACATCTTACCCCAAGTTTATCTCTAATCTTACGTAGATTTGTAATAATTAAATTAGGCTATCTTGTAATTACTGATCTCATCCCGGAAATCTCGCGAGCTACGGCCCTGGTGTGGCAATATAACACGGAATAAAAGACCTCACTGACGTGCTGTTTACACACAATCTTCCCAACTGACCTGCCGCGACATCAATTTGCCTAATCAAAAGCTGAAAGAAGGAAAAAAAAAGACGGAAAAGTACATTATTCTCACATGACCTGCATATATGGCAGGGTTGATTTTCGTTCCCCTTTTAGCTTCTAATTAGTCAAATTGATGTCAGGGCGGGTCAGGAAGGTCAGTTGGGAGAATTTTGTGTAAATAGTGTAAATAATGTTACGGACATCTTTTATTTCATTTTATATCACAATTTCAATGCCCAATTAGCATGATCAGTGCAACCAAGATTTTACTGGCGAGAGACGCTCGTAAAATTCTATTATAATCTTAGGGACACAACAACAGTCAAACGTCACAACCTTGACAACTAGTGATGGGAAAAACTGTTATATTGCTGTAACAGGTCGTAACTGTTACTGTTATTTTCGAAATAACAGTTAAATATAACAGGTGGAAAATAACAGTATGAATTATTAAGAATTCCACGTAGACGTAGTAACAGTAGCTGAACCCATCCGGTGGTGTAGTTGGGTAATGTTTAAAATAAAAAATATTCTTGTATTATGTTTAAAACAATTAATTAATTTTTTATTAAAAAAATGATGGAGGTTTTTTTTTTGGGTATTCATCACTAATAATAATTTGGTAAAAAATTCAACAATGCAGAATTTCTTTCGAATTTTCTTTACTAATTAAGTATTAGTTAAGCATTGAGCTTGAAAACCTCTATAGCCTTCTTTTCCTTGAAAATGAGACTTATATGAAATACATGAATTATTGTAAGCAAAAAATAAAAATAAATAATTTAAAAAAAATTAAAACTAATTTTTTCTCTCTACCTATAGGGTGAAGTGTGTCTCGTTTCAACTATACCGGGTACAGGGAATATTTTTATAATTTCATTAAAATTGGTACTGTTTCTGAGATTTTTTAAGTTTCAGCGATTTTTTATTTTGCAGTAGTAATAAAAAAAAAAGATGTTTAAAATCGGACCCATTTCTTAGATTTCCAAAGTGAAAAGTAAAAAGGAATATTGATTTATTAGTTACATAAGGCAAAGAAGAATGAGCAAAGAAACTACCTAATATAATATAATACCTAAGGACTCATGTTAAAGCATAACTGTACATTTGTATACATATCAGTTTTTTCTTAAAACAAAAATGCCATCTGCATATCGAGTTATCTAATGAAGATTGAGTTAACGTCAACGACTGTGATAATTTTTTTATATACGCGGTGACCTGATTTTATTTTTACAGTGATATAGTTCATTTTTAATAATTTTCACTTGCTACATATACAGCCTTTCACATATTGAAAAATTAAGAACGAATTTTTTAGCGACCATAAATGTCAGAAGTGAAGGAAACTTAGCTCACTTTTTACAAGCATGACTTGTAATATTAATAAAATGAGGTAATATAAAAGGTGTTTCATTTGAATAATGAAAGTTGATGGAGTTTCCGCAAAACCGGAAGCTCCAACATGCTGCACCTCTCATAAAATTTCGGTAAAGAAATTTGCCTTTATTACATTACGCTTTTATTTTTTGTTAGAAGGATCTCTAGTTACATTTTCGATTCTCGGTTCACCGCCGGTGAATCACCGGTCATCTTAATCAGTAGGTAATGAAGTAAAGTCCGCTCTATACTCTATACCCCATTCCCAGTCTCATGTCCATTCATCTTCTTATAACAGTTGCGGATGAAAACAGTATTGTTATGAAGTAAAGTCCGCTCTATACCCCATTCCCAGTCTCATGTCCATTCATCCTGTTATAACAGTTGCGGATGAAAACAGTATTATGTTATGAAGTAAAGCCCGCTCTATACCCCATTCCCAGTCTCATGTCCATTCATCCTGTTATAACAGTTGCGGATGAAAACAGAAGTTGCTTCATCGTAGCAGTGCAACAGAAACAGATACGACAACAGAAACAGATACGACTCCGAGTTCTAGTGTAAAGCGCAACAGCATCCCCTCCACTGTACCTGTTATTTGTATATATCCATAACAGGTTGTTACTGTTGCGGCTCGATAACAGTTAAAATATAACAGACTGTTAAATAACAACCCATCACTATTGACAACATAATTTAAACGCTGGGTAAAGGGTAAAGTGATGTCAAAATGTTAAAGCGAAAGGCGGGTCAGGAACTTCAGTTGGGCGGATTGTATGTAAACAGCACGTCAGGGAGGTGTTTTATTTCGTTTAAACGCAAAAAAACTCTTGAGTTGCCTGCCATGTAGTGATGGGTTGTTATTTAACAGTCTGTTATATTTTAACTGTTGTCGAGCCGCAACAGTAACAACCTGTTATGGATATATACAAATAACAGGTACAGTGGAGGGGATGCTGTTGCGCTTTACACTAGAACTCGGAGTCGTATCTGTTTCTGTTGCACTGCTACGATGAAGCAACTTCTGTTTTCATCCGTAACTGTTATAACAGGATGAATGGACATGAGACTGGGAATGGGGTATAGAGCGGACTTTACTTCATAACATAATACTGTTTTCATCCGCAACTGTTATAACAGGATGAATGGACATGACACTGGGAATGGGGTATAGAGTATAGAGCGGACTTTACTTCATAACATACTACTTTATACTAGTGTGCTCACAGCTTTGGGAACGTAGGGTCGTCGGTACAATGAAACTGTTAAATTTTGACAGGTTGTTGATTCACACAAAACACACACATATATTTACAATTTATAAACAAACACAAAATATGAAAAATGTAAATAAAATCAACGATGTTTCTTTTTTTCTTTGAGAAAAATTGTCTTACACTAAAAAAAAATACTTTTCTAACAAAACACTTTCAAAGTTCTGAGTTTTTGTTGATGAACATTATTTGACTGACTTTGGTCGACGAAAGTCTGTTACGTTACTGATACGTATACAAACGTACAGTTATGCTTTAACATGAGTCCTTAGGTATTATATTATATTAGGTAGTTTCTTTGCTCATTCTTCTTTGCCTTATGTAACTAATAAATCAATATTCCTTTTTACTTTTCACTTTGGAAATCTAAGAAATGGGTCCGATTTTAAACATCTTTTTTTATTACTACTGCAAAATAAAAAATCGCTGAAACTTAAAAAATCTCAGAAACAGTACCAATTTTAATGAAATTATAAAAATATTCCCTGTACCCGGTATAGTTGAAACGAGACACACTTCACCCTATAGGTAGAGAGAAAAAATTAGTTTTAATTTTTTTTAAAATATTTATTTTTATTTTTTGCTTACAATAATTCATGTATTTCATATAAGTCTCATTTTCAAGGAAAAGATGGCTATAGAGGTTTTCAAGCTCAGTGATTAACTAATACTTAATTAGTAAAGAAAATTCGAAAGAAATTCTGCATTGTTGAATTTTTTACCAAATTATTATTAGTGATGAATACCCAAAAAAAAAACCTCCATCATTTTTTTAATAAAAAAATAATTAATTGTTTTAAACATAATACAAGAATATTTTTTATTTTAAACATTACCCAACTACACCACCGGATGGGTTCAGCTACTGTTACTACGTCTACGTGGAATTCTTAATAATTCATAGTTCATACAGTTATATGCACCTGTTATATTTAACTGTTATTTCTAAATAACAGAACAGTTGTGACCTGTTACAGCATTATAACAGATTTTCCCATCACTACTGCCATGTTAATTATCCTAGTAACTCACTGCGCATGCGGAAGCCCGGTATGATAAGCGAGAATTCAGATCCACATTAGCGACAGCATAGGAGTTATAAATAACCAATCAGGAAATAGATATAAAATGTATAGTCGGCCAGTCTCCGATACTACCCGAATGGGCCGTATTTTATTTTAAAATTCTGTCGTTACGTGTGTCACTCTGTCATTTGTCACTTCAGTGTCAAGTGTTTTTGTGTTGATATTTTTTTGATATTTGTATATTAAATCACAAAGAAAACATTTTTGAAAACTGATTATAAAAAGATGATTGAATTTATTTACGATGTGTCACAAGCTACCAAAGAGTTTATAACTGTAAGTAGAATTCTCCCCTGTCTTTTATATATAGATGTTTACACAAAATCCTGATTTTTTTACAAACATGTTTGCCAAAGAAAAATACGGTAGTTGTCGAGGTGTGCGAGTCGAAATTGCAAAATATTAATGCAAGATTACATACAGAATCTGATAATGTAGAAGAAATTAAATCTTGGATAAAAGAGTTTGAAGATATAACTAAAGCAACATATAGCATCAGGAGCACTGTAAACAGTGCTGGACGATATGTCAGATTCAAACAAATTCTAAACTGTCAGCATAATACACAGTCAAATGAAATGTATGATATTTCTAAGAAAAGCCGCACAAAAACAAAAAATACTAATTGCCCATCAACAATTACTGTTACTCTGCATGCAATAAAGAAACGTTACCAAGGTAAAAGTGAGAAACTGCATGTGTTGCGTAAAAAGATGCCATGTGAAATTGCTGTTGTTTTCACACACAATCATAACTTAGAAAGTGCAGATGCACTTAAACATCGCAGAGTAACTGATGAAGTGAGAGAAAAGTTACTTAAACTGTTTTGCAAAGGTCATTCTTCAGCAACAGCTTTAGCAACACTAAAAAGTGATATATATTTACATACTGATAATCCTCAGTTCATTTTGGCAGACAGGTCTAAATGCCCCGATTACATGTATTGTTACCATTTATACATTAAACAATTTAAAGAGCAATATGGACCTTTGGATTTCACTGCAGTTGCCAGAGACTTTTTGCAGAAAAGATTAGATGAGTATAATGCAGAAACTGATAATAACAGTACTCAAATTATTTTTCATGAAACTGAATATATCATCTGGTAAGTATGAGCCGAAAATTGTTTTCTGTTGCCATCTAATTTCTTGTTTTCTCTATTTTCTTTTAGCATATGCCCACCTCTAATGAAAAGTGTGCATAAATATGTCCAGTCTGCATCAGAGATTGTATTTATGGACTCTTCTGGGACAGTAGATCATGATGGAAGTAGAATTTTCGTAATTTTAACCCACAGTGAATGTGGTGGATTGCCACTTGCTGTGATAATTACTTCATGTGAAAGTAGTGAAATAATAAAGAAGGGTTTTCAATTGTTAAAGAGTATGCTAGGTGAGGAAATATTTGGGGGAAATCCAGAGGGACCTAAAATATTTGTTACTGATGATTCCCAAGCTGAACAAACAGCCATAAGAGATATGTGGAAGAATTCACAGTGCTATTTGTGTATATTCCATGTCCTGCAGTCAGCCTGGAGATGGCTGAACAAGGCCACAAACAATATACCACAAGAACATCGTAGTATATATTTTGATTATTTTAAAACAATTCTCTATTCAAGAACCATCAATGGGGCTTTACAACAGTTTGAAATGGCAATAAGTAATGCCGGTAGTAATCCAAACTTTATTGTGTATTTGGAATCCTATTGGCAGAGGAAGGAGCAGTGGGTATTAGCCTATAGAAATAATTCTATTTCAAAGGGCCACAACACAAACAATCTTTCAGAGGCTGTTATGAAAGTTATCAAAGAGAAAATATTTCATCGGGTAAAAGCTTTTAATATTGTTCAAATGGTTGACTTCATTTTAACCAGGTTTGTTCAATATTATGAGGTACGCCTTTTAGAAGCTGCAAATAATAGACTGCGCAAAAACATTTTTGGGAAAATGATTAAAATTCCTCCCGTTGAACTACTAGGAAAAATTCAAATTTTAAGTACAAGTACTGTCTTGGTACCAAGCGAATCAACAGAACAAGTGCATTACATTGTTAACTTAGATGCTCTTAGATGTTCATGTTTTCAAGGTACCACTGGAAAGCTATGCAAACATATAGACTGGGCATGTATGTTATTATACTCTGAAGAATATAACATGAGAATCGATAGTATTGAAAGTAGAAAAAAGTTCTACCTTATTGCGACTGGTGAAGAGCCTCCAAGCAATTGGCTTTTGCCACTGTGGAGTAAAAATGAAACCACTGTCAACCCTGTAACTCATTTCAGCTCTGAAAGTTATGATCCTCAGTCTGAAAATCATAATTTTCAACTTGATGCCCACTGTCTTCAAAGTCGTGAAGAAACAGCAGAAGAATATTTGCAACGAGGTCAAAGGGCAATTGAAAAACTAAACAGCTCTTTTGGTGAACATTTACAAAACAATCCAACAAGGTCTGTCGTAGAGGCATTAGAAAAAATGTGTCAAAGTGCAGAAAAGCTTCACACCACCTCATCCTTTGTATCTGCATGTCAAACTTTTGGCTTAGGTAAGAAAAATCTTAAGTGTCAAACATTACAAGAATCATAATAAATTACCTCTTGATTTCAGAGTATCGGAGAAGGAATAGGAATGCCAAAATTCCTGTTCAGCCAACAGCTGTGAGCCGAAGGAAGTCCAATATTTCAGGACGGAGTAGCCATGTTGGTGGGCGGCCAAGACACACAATTAAAAAGAAGGCCATTAGGAAAAAAACACAACACAGCTTATCTAAAAGAGTTGTTAATAAAATGCTTCCTTTTATTGAGCTATCAAATGTTGAACATGCAGGAACATCTTCATCTGGCCATATATTCTAATCTAACCGATAAAAAGGTTATCAATATAAGTGTTGTCAACCAAATAAACCGTTTCCTTTAAAAATTTTATTTTAGTGAATTTTCATAGAAAACATTTGCTAATCAGAAAATTTGAGTTTATATATATAATATATATATATATATATATATATATATATATATATATATATATATATATATATATATATATATATATATATATATATATATATATATATATATATATATATATATATATATATATATATATATATAGGTATATGAGTTTGAAAAATGAGTAAGTTATTGAAAAAAAATGTTTTCGAATTTTCTTGAAATATTTTTTTTTTGTAATTTTTGTCAAAAAGCTTTTTGTGAATAATTATTACTTGGCGGGTGTAATTTTTGCTTGAAGAGGTTCGTTGGCCAGTAACATCAGACCAGTTTTTTGGGGAATATTTCAAGTTTATTTTCGGAAATTTTTTGTACTTTCTCAAACAATAATTTTGATGAAATGTAGTACATTGTTAGGTTATACTGGCAACCAAATTTAATGCCTTTAAAAAAAAGACATATTTTTCATTTAAAACATTTTTATGAAAATTCACTACTATAATGCACTTGTTGCGTCCAGACTTTTTATTTACTCATTTACATTTTTTCAATAAATACTATAAAAAATTACAGTCTCTTTATTTGCTTATTTAAGTTGGTACCTGTAAAGCAAACATCAACAGTTGTTGCGAAGATATTACATTTATATTTTTTCGTAAGTACATTATAAATGAAATAGTTTTATAACATGGATCTGACAGAAGTATTTCTGGTGGAAAGGATGATAGTGTTTTTTTCATTAATTTATTCAGGGCAACTTTAAGGTGACAGTTTGGAATACTTTTAGCATTTTTATTGGAGATTCGTATTAAAATTGTATTAGTGAATTTTCGTAGAAAAAATTCACTAATGGGGAGATCCCGACTTGAATTTTGAAAAAAATTTTGCAAATGAGCGAGAACTAGGACCCCTAGAACCCATATCTGGGGTCAGTTTCAATTTTTATGTTTATATATATATATATATATATATATATATATATATATATATATATATATATATATATATATATATATTATATATATATATATATGTAGGAATCACACTGATAACTCAAAAAATAATGGGTCGATTTTGATAAAATTTGGCATGTACCTTTCCTTTGTAAATGGCTTGGATAAGTTCGTTAATCAGGAAAATCGGACGAGGTTTTCCGGAAAAATTTTGAGTTTTCATTCGAAAAAAAATGTTATCTCAAAAAATAAAAAAGCTATGATAACCAAATTTGGTAGGTAGATTTATGATATAAAGAGTAAACTATACGCCAAAATTTGGATTTCTATGTTACAAGAAAAAAAGTAATAATAAAATATTTTGTGCCAGATCATTTCTATGAAAATTCACTACCACAACGCACTTGCTGCGTCCAGGCTTTTTTTCATATACAGAAGCAATGCTTTTATATACAATATATTGTATTGTTCATTTGCAAAAATACATATTACTATTTATTTATGGTCCAATGGCAAATTGCAAAAATGAGTAGCATGACATGATAATACAGTGACGGTGATTCAAATCGTTGATAGCTATAATGAAAATTAATGTTTAATCTAGCTACATGTATTATACATAGAATGAAAAATACATGAAGCACTGTAAAACACTCGCAAGAGGTTAAGTTCCTAGCTTCGAAATTTAAGACAAGTTACATATACACTACCTCCAATATTTATTTCAGATTGAATTTCCCATTCTTTGCTTTCAACTTGATCAAAAATTTCCTTTATCCTCCCCTTCTTCAGTTTCGGTAAAATTATAAGAGTTGTTTTTTAACTCTGAACTAGAGAATATACAAATTCATACGTATGGTGGTAATGTAAATTTATGACAAATAAAACTATACTATAGCGCGCTAAAATTCAAATTAAATAAACTGTCAGTTTGAAAGTGGGCGGTACAATTACTGGCGCTAAATTCCTAATCTGGCTTGTGATTGGTTGCTTAGTATATGTATGCTGTGGCTGATGTGGATCTGAATTCTCGCGTATGATAAAAAGTAGAATTAGAATTAGTATCGCTATCGTTAGACACAGGTTGGAATTTGCAATCAGGCTGTGAAAATAAAACATCTTTATATTCAAAGGAATTATACGAAGCCGTGGAAGGGCCACGACGATTGTTTTTATAATTCCCACTTTAATCTGGCAATTAGCGCTAGGTGAACGTAGTTTTGATTTTGGTAGTTTGTTTTTTCAGGAATCTGGTAAGTAGTTTAGGTTAATTTTGTTTTGTTTTTCATTCTATAGTAAACTATTCTGGCTCTTAGTTAATATGTTATTTAGATTCGTTAACTATTCATCTTTCTTGTCACGGGGTCTCTCCTTCCCATCGACTTCTGCATGGGTGCAATGTGATGTACTCCTCTCTTGTCAAAGTTTTCTAAACGAGCGTGTCGTTTGGGAGAAAATTAGTTAGGGGGGAGGGGTGCTGGCGGTTGGTTGAGGATTCCTCCTTCTAGTCTTCGACAGAGGCACATTGTTATGTGGTTTTCCCTTCCCATAGGTTTTTAATGGAGAACCGAAGTATTTTCGGTGGGAAAGGAGGTTGGTTGGGGCCCGGGGGGTTTGGTAGAGAGTACTTCTTCCCTCAGGACTGCTGTAACAGGCTTTTTTCATACTTTACATAAATTTGCAGATTAGCTCCCGAACGCTTTGCAAAAAATTGTTTTCACAAACACTACTAGGACCCCCCCCCTGAATGAACAAAATACAAGAAAAATGTCTTGTTCACACCCCCTAAGGAAGTTACGGAACTAAGGGTGCTGGGCGAGGTAGGTAGTAAAAAGGAAATATGAGCAGAAAATGCGAATAAAACTGCTTGAAAGCTGTGTTATTTGAAGCCATACCCCCATTAAACCCTGCACAGCATCCCTATTCGCCCCAGTTCCCGTAATTTCCTTGGGGGGTATGAACAAGAAATTTTTCTTGTGGTTTATGCACTGAGGGTGGTTGTATGCACACAAGAGGAAGGAAAATGCCTAGGACAAAGCAGGACCCCCACCCCACCCCCACCTTAATTCAACTTGTGACATGGGTGGGGAGGTGCTTAGTCTTGGGGATTTCCCTTCCCCTCTCGCGTGCATACAACCACCTTCGTTGCATAAACCACAAGAAAAATGTCTTGTTCATACCCGCCAAGTTATGGCACCTGGGGGAATAGGGGTGCTGTGCGGGGTAGGCAGGGTTTAAGGGGGATATGGCTTCAAGATGTGAAAAAGACTGCTTTCAAGCCAATTTTGTTCGCATTTTCTGCTAATATTTCCCTTCTACTGCCCAGCACCCCTATTCATTCCTGGTTCCATAATTTTCTTGGGGGGTGTGAACAAGAAAATTTTCTTGTGGTTTGTGAATTTGGGGGGGGGGGGGATGTCCTGAAAAGCGTTTGGGAGCTAATCTGCGAATTTACTCCTTACATTTATCGCTCCTTTTCATCTTGTTTGTCCCGCTATTAGCTCCCGGTGCAGTAACTTTCTTGGAAGCAAAAAGGACAGCATTTCTCTGTGGTTTCTGATTCTTTTTTCTCAAACATGCTCGAGTTTCTCCTTTCAATGAACTTCTACAGTGGTGCATTCTCATATGGTTTTTCCTTTCCCGTAGCTTTTTATTTGGTTGAACTGGGGGTCTGATGGGGGAGAAATGAGATGAATATTTTTTGTGGACACATGCTTACTACCATTGTATGCATAAACACGAGAGAAATGTTGTGGTTTCCACCCAGTTTCCAAGAAAGTTACGAGACCTGGGGCAACTAGAGACTATAACTGCAAAATGTGAAAGAAGCATGTTATAGAAGTCCAACTAAGCTGTTTTTTCACACTTTGTATTTATATTTTCTTTAATCTTCTTCCCTGCCACCACCCCTATTCAATCCAGTCCCATAACTGTCTTGGGGGGTTGAATGCACAACATTTCTCTTGTGGTTTATGCATGCAGGGCTGGTTCTAAGAATGTTGATGAAGAAAGGTTGTAAAAGCTGAAAGTGAGATAATCTGCCAATTTACCAACACAATTTTTTAAACATGTAATAAATGTTTGCGCTTAATTTAATAAGTACACTTGAAACATTCAAGAATTTTTAATCCTCTAATGACACTAACATTATTAGTGAAACGATCGTCAGGTCTCTAGAAAGATGTGTTGTGGTGATTTGGGTTCTCCAAGTCTACTTATTAGTGCTCATTACAGGTTCTAATCTTCACTTAGCTTAACTTAAGCTTTTCTGTTTATAGATATAATGAAGTCTGAAAAAGAGGACATGACTAGTAGTGGGAGAGAACCTGAGACTGATAGTAGTCAGTACACACCCATAGGACATTTAAAACAAGAGCAGGAGGTCTGTGAAGTTTACTGTAAATCTATTAAAGTTGAGAAAGACAATGATGATGTGTCTATTGACCAAAAGTTTACTTCTTCCTGTGAATTTGATTGCAGTATGAAATTAGATCTGCAACCAAATGAATCTTCAATTAAATTGGAAATAGAAGAACATTCCTTAGATAGTTTTGTATTGTATCAAGATCTAAAACAAGAAGACTGGAACAAAAATGATAGTTCTGCTACTATACAAGATCCCTGTCCCACTTTAGGCCATAAAGATGGTGTGCATGTTGAAAGAAAATGTGAGTTACGAAACTTAGTTAATGATGTTAACCAATTAATGAACAAAAAACTTTCATCCGCTATAGATGAAAATGAGAAGATTTCTGCTGACTGTATTAAATCACAACACCTTAAGAGGACCTCTCATAAGTGTTCTGCGGCTACATTTACAAGTACAAGAAAGCAAAAATTGATAAGGCACATTAATTTAAAACACACAAAAGAAAAACCTTATCAGTGTCCATCATGTAATTATGTGAGTCTTCATAAAACGCGGTTGTTAAATCATATTAAATTCACACACAGAGAGCGCAAGCCTTATCAATGTTTATCATGTGATTATGGAAGTATGCAGAAATATAATTTGTTAAATCATATTAAATCTAAACACACAGGAGAAAAGACTTACCAATGTTCATCATGTGATTATGCAGGTGTGCACAAACAAAATTTGTTAAGGCATATTAAATCAAAACACACA
Organism: Tillus elongatus; assembly: GCA_964006375.1. NCBI lineage: Eukaryota > Metazoa > Arthropoda > Insecta > Coleoptera > Cleridae > Tillus > Tillus elongatus. Next base: position 9,231,059 of record OZ023268.1, read on the forward strand.
GGAGAAAAGCCTTATCATTGTTCGTCGTGTGGTTATGCAAGTGTTGCCAAACAAGATCTGTTGAGGCATATTAAATCAAAACACACAGGTGAAAAGCCTCATCAATGTTTATCATGTGATTATGCAACTGCAGACAAACGAAATTTGTTAAGGCATATTAAATCAAAACATACAGGAGAAAAGCCTTATCAATGTTCATTGTGTAATTATGCGAGTGTGGACAAACAGCAATTGTTAAAACATATTAAATCAAAACACACAGGAGAAAGGCCATATCAGTGTCCATCATGTGATTATGCAAGTGCACACAAACATGCATTGTTAAATCATATTAAATCAAAGCACACAGGAGAAAAGCCTTGTCAATGTTTATCATGTGATTATGCATGTGTAAAGAAAGAAAATTTGTTGAGACATATTAAATCAAAACACACAGGAGAAAAGCCCTATCAATGTTCATCATGTGATTATGCAGGTGTGCACAAACAAAATTTGTTAAGGCATATTAAATCAAAACATACAGGAGAAAAGCCTTATCAATCAATGTTCATGTGAAATAATAATAAAAATAATACTTTATTTGTTCCATTAATACCCTATTGGGTGTAGAACACGTCATTTGTAAATATAAAATAAAATATAAATCTAAATATAAACATATATACACACATATATAATAACATAATAAATAATAACAAATGTATACACAAATTTAAACATAAAATAAATTACCGTCAATGCAGCAGTATTAACTCGACAATATAAAACTTACAGACTTAACAAAGCAACCACACACCCGCATATACACCCCACAAATATTGTATTAACCCCCTCAGAGAAAGCATGCAATGGTGAATGTTGCCATGCCAAAGTGACAGCTATTAATCTTGATCTTAGAGTGGTGGCCATATGTCTCCGTCTCTGAAGAATTCATTGCAGGAATAGTAACACTTTCTCAGTAGAATATCCTTTAGTTCTTTTTTCAATGTTTTTACATCCATATTTTTCCAACAGAGTGGTAGCTGATTGAATATTTTTATCATCTGATATTCTGCATTTCTCTGCACCTTTGTTAATGGTGTTTTTGGAAGTAGGAGTTTCTGATTCAATCTGAACCTTGTATGATGCAGGTATTTTGAGAAAAACGACATACCTTGCTTGACAAACAGGACACATTCCAATATGTATACACAATGTAGGGTCAGTATCTTCTCTATGAAATACCGCCTGCAGGATTCTCGAGGTTTCAGCCCATACATGGACCTGACACAAGACTTCTGCATTATGAATACGCGGTCCACATCCACAGAGTTTCCCCAGAACACTATGCCATACTTAATTATTGCATACACTTGGGCATAATAGACCATAAGACATGTGCCCTCATCCACACTTCTCTGCAGCACTCTTAAGGCATATGTAGAACTAGAGATCTTGGAAGCACAATACTCTATGTGTTTCCTCCAGTTCACATTAGTGTCTATAATTAGGCCAAGAAACTTGCAGCTTTGTGAAGTCTGCAACTGAGTGTTACCACAATTTATCGTCATTGCTTCTCCTCCAACGGCAGAAAATTTAATTAGCTGTGTTTTTTCAGCATTCATTTTCATTTGGTTTGCATTAAACCAAGCGTCAAGGTCTCTCATGAGAGAAATCATCTTATATTCTAGTTCATCTATCTGTCGCATGCGTAGGATAATCGAAGTGTCATCTGCATATAAGATTGTTTTGTGGTTGAGAAGTGTAGGCAAGTCATTAATGTAAATTATAAACAGCAGTGGGCCCAGCACTGACCCCTGTGGTACCCCTCTCTTAACTGTCTCTGCTAAAGAATAGATGTTTTCACCTGTAGTTGTATGTTTACTACGGATACACTGTTTTCTGTGGGTCAGATATGATCTCATCAACTCCAGCACCGTTCACCTTACACCAATCATCTCCAACTTTTCATAAAGTATCTGCCAGTCTATGCTGTCAAATGCCTTGGACAGATCAGCGAAAACACCAACAACCTCCTCTCCAAGAGTCATAGCCTGAAGAACCTCTGAAGTGAATTGGTAAATTGCTCTTGTCGTGCTTCTTTCTCTTATGTAAGCATTCTGCAAATCACTAATTATTTTGTATCTTTCAAGATGTTCCACAATTCTGGTGACAATAACTCTCTCGTATACCTTTGCTATAACTGGGGTTAGCATAATAAGCCTGTAATTTGAGGGGTCAGAGGTATCACCCTTTTTGTAGATGGGCACACCACCCGACATCTTTAGATCATCTGGGAAGGCTCCAGTCATCATACATTCATTGGTGGCCTCTGCAAGAGGTGTAGATATAATGTCAGCATTATCCTTCAATATCTTAATAGGCAGCTCATCAATTCCCACAGACATGGTATTCTTGAGGCCCCTAATTATTTTAAATACTTCCAAGTGACAAGTTGGAGTCAGCGTCATGATCGAATCTATATTCATCAGGTTCTCAGTCTGAATTTTTGGCCCCCTAACTGGATTACTCATATTGTCGCAGATATTAATAAAAAACTTATTCAGACTATTTAGTTTCTCCTCTACGCTCGAAGAATCAGGATATATACTGTCGAGGTTCATCCCAAGTTTATGCCTTGTCCTTCCGCCAGTCGATGCATTCACAATCCGCCAAGTTGCAACAACTTTATTTTGAGCCTCCTGAATAATTTTTGAACTGTTATTTATTTTCGACTTACGTATTGCATGCTTAAGTAACCTACAATATCCCTTATAGCATTCATTACTAACTTTTTGTTTCTGAAGCTCAGTGTATCAAAATCTTTTTGTTAGGCACATTTGTCTGATATCATCGTTCAGCCACAGTTTTTCATGAGTAATTTTATTTCTAATTCTGGTGTGAACACAGTGTTTATTATATGTACAGAGGATTTTGTCAGATACAAACTTATATTTTAGATTGGATCCATTCAGGTTCTCCATGTTCCAACCCATGCTTGACAATTCATCCCTAATCAGAGATTTGGTCACCTCATTATATGTACGCATACATCTGAAGGATGCTTCCTCTTTGACATTGGCTCCCTCTATGGTGGCCAGGATGACATAATGATCTGACAGAGCCGATACAACAACGTCACCTCTACATGTGCTATCATTGGTGATAACATTGTCAATTGTAGTGGCTGAATCATTGCCAACTCTTGTGTAATCTTTTAAAATTGATGTCATATTGTATGAAGATAGTACATCTTCAAGCTGTGTTAGTCCCTTGTTACTTGATTTAAAATCGATGTTGAAGTCTCCACATACATATAACCTATAATTTGACAAAGTAGGCTCAAGCATACTAAATACATGTTCCAGAACCGACATGCATAGTTCAAAGTCTCCTGCTGGTGGTCTGCAGACAGAAATCACTATCATTTTTGGTCTCCGAATTTTGATGGCTGACAGTTGTATGTGCATTTCTACACTTTTTTCTTTAACCTCTTCAACTTCCTGGGATATCACACGTATATGCAGCTGCCCCCTTTTCCTCTCGATGATCTACAATAACAGCTAGCAAGCTAATAACCGTCCAAACCCACTAACTCCTGTGGCCTCAGATGATGTTCCGTCAAGCAAATCACCCACACCTTTTGGCCCAAACTACTTACAAATTCCTCTAGATCTGATATCTTATTTTGTTGTTTCCACTTTCTCAGCTTGATACCCTACCCCCCCCCCCACCCCCCCTGGAGTCCTTTGGCCCACGACTCCTCGACCCCTACAGATGCCTATACTTTAATTTTCAAACAGTTTTTAACTGCCAATTAGATACACTAATTTAATAACAAGATCGAATCATTAATAGGAACTGGTACTTTATACTGTGTAGTGTATAATAGCATCATTTTAAGTACTACAAATATATTCAGGTAATAAGTATTTGAATCTATACTGCAATTTACACAGTGCCGCTTAATGCGTTTAAATAACCAGAGAGGTGGGCATGATCGGTGCAACCGAGTTTTTACTGTTGCGAGACGGTCGTGTTATAGGAACTTTGGTCAGTGATGTCATTCGTGCATGTCCATGTCATTCGTAGAATACTTCTAATCTAAAAGAGACAGAAGAACGTCTTTTAAGAATCTGGCAAGTAGTTTATATTAAATTTGTTTTGTTTTTCATTTTATAGTTAACTATTCTGGTTCTTAGTTAATAGGTATATGTTATTTAGATTCGTTAACTATGCATCTTTCTTGCTACGGAATTTCTCCTTCCTCTGGACTTCTGCATGGGTGCAATCTGATGTACTCCTCTGTCATCATAGTTTACCAAATGCGCGTGTCTTTTGGGAGAAAATCAGTTCGGTGTGGGAGTGCTGCCAGTTTGTGGTAGATTCCTCCTTCGCCTAGACTTTTGACAGACATATGTGCATTGTGATGTGGGTTTTTAATTAGAGAACCGGAGTCTTTTCAGTGAAAAACGGGGGTTGGTTGGTTGGGGCACGGGGTTTGGTAGAGAGCACTTCTTCCCTCAGGACTGCTGTAACATGATTTTTTCATACTTTACATTTATCGCTCCTTTTCATCTTGTTTGTCCCGCTGTTAGCTCCGGGTGCAGTAACTTTCTTGGAACCAAAAAGGGCAGGATTTCACTGTGGTTTCTGAATGTTTTTTCTCAAACATGCTTGAGTTTGTTCTTCCAATGAACTTCTGCAGTGGTGAATTCTCATGTGGTTTTCCTTTCCCGTAGCATTTTATTTGGTTGAACCGGGGGTCTGGTGGGAGAGAAATGAGAGGGTGGCGCAATGTCTGTTTTTCGAATATTTTTTCCGGACACATGCTTGCAATCATCACTGTATGCATAAACACGAGAGAAATGTTGTGGCTTGCACCCAAGTTTCCAAGAAAGTTACGAGACGTGGGGCAACTAGAGACTATAACTGCGAAATGTGAAAGAAGCATCTTATAGAAGTCCAACTAAGCTGTTTTTTCGCACTTTGTATTTATATTTTTTTTAATCTTCCTCCCTGCCCACCACCCCTATTCAATCCAGTCCCATAACTGTCTTGGGGGTTGAATGCACAACATTTCTCTTGTGGTTTATGCATACAGGACTGGTTCTAAGAATGTTTCTGAAAAAAAGTTCTAAAAGCTGACTGTGGGATTATCTTCCAATTTACCAACACAATTTTTTAAACATGTAATAAATGTATTGCGCTTAATTTAATAAGTACACTTGAAGAATTCAAGAATTTTTAATCCTCTAATGACGCTAACATTATTAGTGAAACGATCGTCAGGTCTTTAAAAAGATGTGTTGTGGTGATTTGGGTTCTCCAAGTCTACTTATTGGTGCTCATTACAGGTTCTAATCTCCACTTAGCTTAACTTAAGCTTTTCTGTTTACAGATATAATGAAGGCTGAAAAAGAGGACATGGCTAGTAGTGGGGGAGAACCTGAAACGGATAGTAGTTGTCAACACACACCTATAGGACATATAAAACAAGAGCAGGAGGTCTGTGGAGTTTACTGTAAATCTATTAAAGTTGAAAAAGACAATGATGATGTGTCTATTGACCAAAAGTTTACGCCTTCCCGTGAATTTGATCATGATATGAAATTAGATCTGCAACCAAATGAATCTTCAATTAAATTGGAAATAGAAGAACATTCCTTAGATAGTTTTGTATTGTATCAAGATCTAAAACAAGAACACTGGAACAAAAATGATAGTTCTGCTACTATGCAAGATCCCTGTCCCACTTTAGGCCATAAAGATGATGCGCATGTTGAAAGAAAATGTGAGTTACGAAACTTAGTTAATGATGTTAACCAATTAATGAACAAAAAACTTTCATCCGCTATAGATGAAAATGGGAAGATTTCTGTTGACTGTATTAAATCACAACACCTTAAGAGGACCTCTCATAAGTGTTCTTCGGCTACATTTACAAGTACAAGAAAGCAAAAATTGATAAGGCACATTAATTTAAAACACACAAAAGAAAAACCTTATCAGTGTCCATCATGTAATTATGTGAGTCTTCATAAAACGCGGTTGTTAAATCATATTAAATTCACACACAGAGAGCGTAAGCCTTATCAATGTTTATCATGTGATTATGGAAGTATGCAGAAATATAATTTGTTAAATCATATTAAATCTAAACACACAGGAGAAAAGACTTACCAATGTTCATCATGTGATTATGCAAGTGTGCACAAACAAAATTTGTTAAGGCATATTAAATCAAAACACACAGGAGAAAAGCCTTATCATTGTTCGTCGTGTGGTTATGCAAGTGTTGCCAAACAAGATCTGTTGAGGCATATTAAATCAAAACACACAGGTGAAAAGCCTCATCAATGTTTATCATGTGATTATGCAACTGCAGACAAACGAAATTTGTTAAGGCATATTAAATCAAAACATACAGGAGAAAAGCCTTATCAATGTTCATTGTGTAATTATGCGAGTGTGGACAAACAGCAATTGTTAAAACATATTAAATCAAAACACACAGGAGAAAGGCCATATCAGTGTCCATCATGTGATTATGCAAGTGCACACAAACATGCATTGTTAAGTCATATTAAATCAAAGCACACAGGAGAAAAGCCTTGTCAATGTTTATCATGTGATTATGCATGTGTAAAGAAAGAAAATTTGTTGAGACATATTAAATCAAAACACACAGGAGAAAAGCCCTATCAATGTTCATCATGTGATTATGCAGGTGTGCACAAACAAAATTTGTTAAGGCATATTAAATCAAAACATACAGGAGAAAAGCCTTATCAATCAATGTTCCTCATGTGAAATGATAATAAAAATAATACTTTATTTGTTCCATAAATACCCTATTGGGTGTAGAACACGTCATTTGTAAATATAAAATAAAATATAAATCTAAATATAAACATATATACACACATATATAATAACATAATAAATAATAACAAATGTATACACAAATTTAAACATAAAATAAAATACCGTCAATGCAGCAGTATTAACTCGACAATATAAAACTTACAGACCTAACAAAGCAACCACACACCCGCATATACACCCCACAAATATTGTATTAACCCCCTCAGAAAAAGCATGCAATGGTGAATGTTGCCATGTGAAAGTGACAGCTATTAATCTTGATCTTAGAGTGGTGGCCATATGTCTCCGTCTCTGAAGAATTCATTGCAGGAATAGTAACACTTTCTCAGTAGAATATCCTTTAGTTCTTTTTTCAATGTTTTTACGTCCATATTTTTCCAACAGAGTGGTAGCTGATTGAATATTTTTATCATCTGATATTCTGCATTTCTCTGCACCTTTGTTAATGGTGTTTTTGGAAGTAGGAGTTTTTGATTCAATCTGAACCTTGTATGATGCAGGTATTTTGAGAAAAACGACATACCTTGCTTGACAAACAGGACACATTCCAATATGTATACACAATGTAGGGTCAGTATCTTCTCTATGAAATACCGCCTGCAGGATTCTCGAGGTTTCAGCCCATACATGGACCTGACACAAGACTTCTGCATTATGAATACGCGGTCCACATCCACAGAGTTTCCCCAGAACACTATGCCATACTTAATTATTGCATACACTTGGGCATAATAGACCATAAGACATGTGCCCTCATCCACACTTCTCTGCAGCACTCTTAAGGCATATGTAGAACTAGAGATCTTGGAAGCACAATACTCTATGTGTTTCCTCCAGTTCACATTAGTGTCTATAATTAGGCCAAGAAACTTGCAGCTTTGTGAAGTCTGCAACTGAGTGTTACCACAATTTATCGTCATTGCTTCTCCTCCAACGGCAGAAAATTTAATTAGCTGTGTTTTTTCAGCATTCATCTTCATTTGGTTTGCACTAAACCAAGCGTCAAGGTCTCTCATGAGAGAAATCATCTTATATTCTAGTTCATCTATCTGTCGCATGCGTAGGATAATCGAAGTGTCATCTGCATATAAGATTGTTTTGTCGTTGATAAGTGTAGGCAAGTCATTAATGTAAATTATAAACAGCAGTGGGCCCAGCACTGACCCCTGTAGTACCCCTCTCTTAACTGTCTACTGAAGAATATATGTTTTTACCTGTAGTTGTGTGTACGGATACACTGTTTTCTGTGGGTCAGATATGATCTCATCAACTCCAGCACCGTTCACCTTACACCAATCATCTCCAACTTTTCATAAAGTATCTGCCAGTCTATGCTGTCAAATGCCTTGGACAGATCAGCGAAAACACCAACAACCTCCTCTCCAAGAGTCATAGCCTGAAGAACCTCTGAAGTGAATTGGTAAATTGCTCTTGTCGTGCTTCTTTCTCTTATGTAAGCATTCAGCAAATCACTAATTATTTTGTATCTTTCAAGATGTTCCACAATTCTGGTGACAATAACTCTCTCATATACCTTTGCTATAACTGGGGTTAGCATAATAAGCCTGTAATTTGAGGGGTCAGAGGTATCACCCTTTTTGTAGATGGGCACACCACCCGACATCTTTAGATCATCTGGGAAGGCTCCAGTCATCATACATTCATTGGTGGCCTCTGCAAGAGGTGTAGATATAATGTCAGCATTATCCTTCAATATCTTAATAGGCAGCTCATCAATTCCCACAGACATGGTATTCTTGAGGCCCCTAATTATTTTAAATACTTCCAAGTGACAAGTTGGAGTCAGCGTCATGATCGAATCTATATTCATCAGGTTCTCAGTCTGAATTTTTGGCCCCCCAACTGGATTACTCATATTGTCGCAGATATTAATAAAAAAGTTATTCAGACTATTTAGTTTCTCCTCTACACTCGAAGAATCAGGATATATACTGTCGAGGTTCATCCCAAGTTAATGCTTTGTCCTTCTGCCGGTCGATGCATTCACAATCCGCCAAGTTGCAACAACTTTATTTTGAGCCTCCTGAATAATTTTTGAACTGTTATTTATTTTCGTCTTACGTATTGCATGCTTAAGTAACCTACAATATCCCTTATAGCATTCATTACAAACTTTTTGTTTCTGAAGCTCGGTGTATAAAAATCTTTTTGTTAGGCACATTTGTCTGATATCATCGTTCAGCCACAGTTTTTCATGAGTAATTTTATTTCTAATTCTGGTGTGAATACAGTGCTTATTATATGTGCCGAGGATTTTGTCAGATACAAACTTATATTTTATATTGGATCCATTCAGCTTCTCCATGTTCCAACCCATGTTTGACAATTCATCCCTAATCAGAGATTTGGTCACCTCATTATATGTACGCATACATCTGAAGGATGCTTCCTCTTTGACATTGGCTCCCTCTATGATGGCCAGGATGGCATAATGATCTGACAGATCTGATATAACAACGTCACATCTACATGTGCTATCATTGGTGATAACATTGTCAATTGTAGTGGCTGAATCATTGACAACTCTTGTGTAATCTTTTATAATTGATGTCACATTGTATGAAGATAGTACATCTTCAAGCTGTTAGTTGCTTGTTACTTGATTTAAAATCGATGTTGAAGTCTCCACATACAAATAACTTATAATTTGCCAAAGTAGGCTCAAGCATGCTAAATACATGTTCCAGAACCGACATGAATAGTTCAAAGTCTCCTGCTGGTGGTCTGTAGACAGAAATCACTATCATTTTTGGTCTCCGAATTTTGATGGCTGACAGTTCTATGTGCATTTGTACACTTTTTTCTTTAACCTCTTCAACTTCCTCGGATATCACACTATTTTCAACGTATATGCAGCTGCCCCCTTTTTCTCTCGATCTAAAATAACAGCTAGCAAACTAATAACCCACTAACTCCTGTCGCCTCAGATGATGTTCCGTCAAGCAAATCACCCACACCTTTTGGCCCAAACTACTTACAAATTCCTCTAGATCTGATATCTTGTTTTGTTGTTTCCACTTTCTCAGCTTGATACCCTACCACCCCCACCCCCCCTGGAGTCCTTTGGCCCACGATTCCTCGACCCCTACATATGCCTATACTTTAATTTTCAAACAGTTTTTAACTACCAATTAGATACAATAATTTAATAACAAGATCGAATCATTAATAGGAACTGGTACTTTATACTGTGTAGTGTATAATAGCATCATTTTAAGTACTACAAATATATTCAGGTAATAAGTATTTGAATCTATACTGCAATTTACACAGTGCCGCTTAATGCATTTAAATAACCAGAGAGGTGGGCATGATCGGTGCAACCGAGTTTTTACTGTTGCGAGACGGTCGTGTTATAGGAACCTTGGTCAGTGATGTCATTCGTGCATGTCCATGTCATTCGTAGAATACTTCTAATCTAAAAGAGACAGAAGAACGTCACAAAAGATCACAAGCCCCAACGTTTAATAGTGATGGGACACTTATTTTCTGTTAACAGTTGAAGCCGTTAACGTTATTTAATAAAAACCGCTGAAAATAACGGCTTCAGTTATTTTAAACTGGATAGTCGATCAATAGTATCCTACATTCACAAAGCTGTGAGCGATAGTGAGCACACTAGTATAAATGCATTGTATTTTTACCCCGTTATTTCACGTAGTGTATAAATCTCAAATTTTGTCGATATGAAAAGGAAACAAAGGGTTCAGAAATTATAATAAGCGTGTCGTAAATATTTTGCCACTCTGAAGTGAAACTTTTAGAAATCAGATAGGAGTCTTCTATAAGAATTTACTTAGATGTTTTAAGAATTATAAACTAGTCATTTCTCACAAATTTATTTTATCAGGGTCTTTACGTAAATGTCAATGCCACAGCAAGAATCAATAAATATCATTATTTATCACGCCTTGGGACGTTAGACGTTAGAACTTTTATTGCTACACAGGGAGTGATTCTAAAAACTCCATAACATAACGCAGCTAATAAAATTTCGGTAAAGAAACAGTATAAAAAATTGAGTTTGAGTTTAAAAAAAATTGGAAGATATATAGTATTAATTGTTTATTTACTTATTTTAATATTCGTTGTTTTAAAATTAGTTTCAAAAATTTCAAAGGGCTGTAACTTGGAGGAGAAGGGGTTTTAAGAAAAACTTAATAAAAAGACACCCCTTATTTTTCGCCAAAGAATCACCCTGTAAAATTTTTCGCATCAATTTGGAAACACCCTGTATATATATATATATATATATATATATATATATATATATATATATATATATATATATATATATATATATATATATGTATATGTATATATTCATTTAATTTTGTATATTGAAATGTAGGTATATAGATATTAAAAAATGTTGTATCATTATATTTTTTTAATCAATTTGATAACTATTATCAGACAAGCGAAAATGACGTGTTAACTGTTTTCTTAGGTAATGTATATAAATTTAAATAAATAAGTACTTTAATTTCACGTGAAATAACCCTATTTTGCGTTGTCTATAGTGAAAGTAATAACACGTTTTTACAGAAATTCATCTTTTTACCCAACATTTTTGATTATTAAATATTTGGCTTTACATACTAGTGGGAAACTCAACTGTTTCAAAAATAACAGCTTCTCAGTTTAACAGAATAACTATGTGTAGTAGTGTCGGTATGCGGTATCCCCATCAACAACCGGTTAAAGTTAAAATTAAAATTAAACCGACCGTTTTATTGTACCGGAGATCGTACGTCCCTAAAGCTGTGAGCGAGAGCGAGCATTCCCAATCTCAAGGTTATTCATCCCGTTCAATGGTTAAATAGCAGTTGCTGATGCCGATGAAAAACGATGTTTATTCATCGAACCTAGTTGCAGTGGAAGTGGAACTGAAACAGACACGACTCCGAATTCTAGCTTAGTGTAAAAAGCGTTATTTTTTAAGCCGTTAGTTTTATAAGTCGGTAACTGGTCGTTACCGTTACGTCTCGTTAGCCGTTAAAAAATAGCTGACAGTTAAATAACAACCCATCACTAACGTTTAATAACATGGCTGGAATCAGGCTTTGAACATAAAACAGCTTTATATTTAAAGTTCAAAGGATAAAAAAAAATCAGGAATTGGGAGCAGGTGAACGCAGCTTTGATTTTGGTGGTTCGTTAATTTTAGGAATCTGGTAAGTAGTTTATATTAAATTTGTTTTGTTTTTCATTTTATAGTTAACTATTCTGGTTCTTAGTTAATAGGTATATGTTATTTAGATTCGTTAACTATGCATCTTTCTTGCTACGGAATTTCTCCTTCCCCTGGACTTCTGCATGGGTGCAATCTGATGTACTCCTCTGTCATCATAGTTTTCCAAATGCGCGTGGCTTTTGGGAGAAAATTAGTTCGGTGTGGTGAGTGCTGGCGGTTTGTGGTAGATTCCTCCTCCCAGACTTCTGTCAGATGCGCATTGTGATGTGGGTTTCCCTTTCCATGGGTTTTAATTAGAGAACCGGAGTCTTTTCGGTGAAAAACGGGGGTTGGTTGATTGGGGCCCGGGGGTTTGGTAGAGAGCACTTCTTCCCTCAGGACTGCTGTAACATGATTTTTTCATACTTTACATTTATCGCTCCTTTTCATCTTGTTTTTCCCGCTATTAGCTCCGGGTGCAGTAACTTTATTGGAACCAAAAAGGGCAGGATTTCACTGTGGTTTCTGAATGTTTTTTCTCAAACATGCTCGAGTTTGTCCTTCCAATGAACTTCTGCAGTGGTGCATTCTCATGTGGTTTTCCTTTCCCGTAGCATTTTATTTGGTTGACCCGGGGGTCTGGTGGGACAGAAATGAGAGGGTGGTGCAATGTCTGTTTTTCGAATCTTTTTTCCGGACACATGCTTACAATCATCACTGTATGCATAAACACGAGATAAATGTTGTGGTTTCCACCCAAGTTTCCAAGAAAGTTACGAGACCTGGGGCAACTAGAGACTATAACTGCGAAATGTGAAAGAAGCATCTTATAGAAGTTCAACTAAGCTGTTTTTTCGCACTTTGTATTTATATTTTTTTTAATCTTCCTCCCTGCCCACCACCCCTATTCAATCCAGTCCCATAACTGTCTTGGGGGGTTGAATGCACAACATTTCTCTTGTGGTTTATGCATACACGGTCGGTTCTAAGAATGTTTCTGAAAAAAAGTTCTAAAAGCTGACCATGGGATTATCTTCCAATTTACCAACACAATTTTTTAAACATGTAATAAATGTATTGCGCTTAATTTAATAAGTACACTTGAAAAATTCAAGAATTTTTAATCCTCTAATGACACTAACTTTATTAGTGAAACGATCGTCAGGTCTTTAAAAGGATGTGTTGTGGTGATTTGGGTTCTCCAAGTCTACTTATTGGTGCTCATTGCAGGTTCTAATCTTCACTTAGCTTAACTTAAGCTTTTCTGTTTACAGATATAATGAAGTCTGAAAAAGAGGACATGACTAGTAGTGCGAGAGAACCTGAAATGGATAGTAGTTGTCAAGACACACCTATAGTACATATAAAACAAGAGCAGGATGTCTGTGGAGTTTACTGTAAATGTATTAAAGTTGAAAAAGACAATGATGATGTGTCTATTGACCAAAAGTGTATGCCTTCCTGTGAATTTGACCACAATATGAAATTAGATCCGCAACCAAATGAATCTTCAATTAAATTGGAAATAGAAGAACATTCTGTAGACAGTTTTGTATTATATCAAGATCTAAAAAAAGAATACTTGAACAAAAATGATAGTTCTGCTACTATGCAAGATCCCTGTTCCACCTTAGGCATTAAAGATGATGTGCATGTTGAAAGAAAATGTGACTTACAAAACTTAGTTAATGATGTTAACCAATTAATGAACAAAAAACTTTCATCCGCTATAGATGAAAATAAGATTTCTGTTGACTGTATTAAATCACAACACCTTAAGAGGACCTCTCATAAGTGTTCTTCGACTACATTTTCAAGTACAAGAAAAGAAAAATTGATGAGGCACATTATTTTAAAACACACAAAAGAAAAACCTTATCAGTGTCCATCATGTAATTATGCAGGTGTGCACAAACAGCAATTGTTGAATCATATTAGATCAAAACACACAGGAGAAAAGCCTCATCAATGTTCATCATGTGATTATGCAAGTGTGCAGAAACATGCATTGTTAAATCATATTAAATCAAAACACACAGGAGAAAAGCCTTATCGATGTTTATCATGTGATTATGCAAGTGTAAGGAAACAGGAATTATTGAATCATATTAGATCTAAACACACAGGAGAAAAGCCTTATCAATGTTCATCATGTGATTATGCAGGTGTGCAAAAACCAAATTTGTTAAGGCATATTAAATCCACACATACAGGAGAAAAGCCTCATCAATGTTCATCATGTGATTATGCTGGTGTGCATAAACGTCAATTGTTAACTCATATTAAATCAAAACACACAGGAGAAAAGCCTTATCAATGTTCGTGGTGTGGTTATGCAAGTGTACACAAACAAGATTTGTTGAGGCATATTAAAACAAAACACACAGGAGAAAAGCCTTATCAATGTTCATCATGTGATTATGCAAGTGTGCAGAAATGTCAATTGTTAGACCATATTAAAGCAAAACACACAGGAGAAAAACCTTATCGATGTTCATCATGTGATTATGCATGTTTACAGAAACAAAATTTAAGTCATATTAAATCAAAACATACAGGAGAAAAGCCTTATCAATGTTCATCATGTGATTATGCAAGTGTGCACAAACAGCAATTGTTAAATCATATTAAATCAAAACACACAGGAGAAAAGCCTCATCAATGCTCATCATGTGATTATGCAAGTGTGCAGAAACATGCATTGTTAAGTCATATTAAATCGAAACACACAGGAGAAAAGACTTACCAATGTTCATCATGTGATTATGCAGGTGTGCACAAACAAAATTTCTTGAGGCACATTAAATCCAAACATACAGGAGAAAAGCATCATCAGTGTCCATCATGTGACTATGCAAGTGTGCACAAACAGCAATTGTTATATCATATTAAATCAAAACACACAGGAGAAAAGCCTCATCAATGTTCGTCGTGTGGTTATGCAAGTGTACACAAACAAGATTTGTTGAGGCATATTAAATTGAAACATATAGGAAAAAAGCCTCTTCAATGTTTATCATGTGATTATGCAAGTGTGCAGAAACGTGAATTATTGAATCATATTAGATGTAAACACACAGGAGAAAAGATTTACCAATGTGCATCATGTGATTATGCAGGTGTGCACAAACAAAATTTCTTAAGGCATATTAGATCAAAACATACAGGAGAAAAGGCCATATCAGTGTTCAACATGTGATTATGCTAGTGTGCAGAAGTCTAATTTGTTATATCATATTAAATCTAAACACAGAGGAGAAAAGTGAGCAAGGTAATATTGCATTAACATTGCAGAATCTTTGCCAAAGCAAGTGTAAATTTGATAGATTACTTGAAGAAAGCCTACTGCAAGCTTGTTGCAAATAGCAAATCTTCCCCCCAGTGACTTTACATATGTAAGTGTTTCTTTTGTAACTTTACTGCAAGTTTACTGTAGTGAGCTGTTACAAACTTTCTTTATACTTACAAATGTTACCTTACAGCAAGCTTCAATTTTAAAAGGGCCTAGCAAAGTTGCAAAATTTAAACTTACATTTGCAACTTATCTGCAATTGTATATATTATATATACAGTGCAAGTTTGTAACTTGGGATAATTCAAATTGGGGACGGTCGACTTTACCACAACTGGAATCTAGCAAAACGGCACACACCACAAGAAAGAGTACATAACATAGATAAGTAATCAGCAAAAAAAATTACGGAAAAACCACAAAATGCCGAATAAATCGTAATTAAAATTACGAAAAATGCACTATTTTCAAGTTTCGAACTGTCACTTTTCAACAGCGTTGCCACATTTAATATATAATTCCAAGAGTGTGTTGCCAATGAACGCAACAAAAGATCTTAATTGCTTTTTACACACACTCCTGCCGACCTGACTTTCTGGACCTGACAAGACACCACCACGTCAAAATAAAAACTGAAACCGTTAATAAACAGTGTTAATTTATGTCTTAAGAAGGAAACACACTAACTGTCAACTGTCAATATCTTTTGGCAATATGGTTTGCAAGGCTGCGACACCTTTGCGTTGCCGTCTCACCGAAGTATTGCCTCCAAACGAAAGTGTCAATATACTCCGGGACAAATGGGGACACCATAACCCCCAACCTCCTGAGATACGCCTTGAGGCGGGACCATAATCCCTCAACGTGATTTGTACATACACCTGTGGACGGGTCTCTAAAATGCCTTGAATGATTTACAGTTTTATGAACATAACCTAACTGTGCCAAAGAACGGTACGCTCTCCACTCATCCGTCCAAATTTCGGAGCCAGCAATCACAACCCTCTGGATTATTGGGATTAACGTTTCCGCCGTTCTATCGGGTACATAAACAATGTAGCCCCTCTTCTCCACCGTGTCGTAAATCCCTAGAACCCACCTTGTAGGAACAATTCGACCACGGTGGTATTTCCTTCTAGTAATTGCAGATTCGTCGATCTGCACCACATGCCCCTCTACCTGAAATTTTGAATAGTCATGCCTTTTTTTAGGAACAGGTAATAAAAACCTACCGAACTTCATGAGTGAATCGTCCTGTAAGAATTTCCAGGAGACGACATCCCGAAAATATCGAAACTGCTGGATCACAATTTCCTTCGAAAATCCTGTGTGGGATATCACAGAACGAGTGGGTGTCTCACAGCACCAAAACCACATAAGGAATAAGACATCCTTAACTGGTTAATGCTGCTTTGCGAAAAAGCTACCAGTTAAAATTGAATAACCTCTTCTGCACCTACTGCAGAAGAAGACAGTATTCAACGAATTATCTTCCTTCTGCATAACACTACACACTCTTCTGCAAGTCTGAGTTTTGCAACAAAACACACTCTTGAGCAGCCCAATGCCTTGCAAATACTCAACCAAATTCATATCATCTTTATGTATTATATCATACATATCATTGATATTCAGCACTTCCATATTGATTTGAGAGAAACAACAAATTTATGAAGAATTGATGTGTAATAAACACCAAACTGATGAAGAATAACAGTTTTAAGTTTGGTAAATCATTGTGCCATAGCTACCACATAAAATTTCCCTAAAGAAAAAAGAAGGCAAATACTACCCTGTAATAAGGAAATAGATTCCAAACTGACAACAACGCCTATCTCCATGAAGTATGTCAACAATACAACAGTCATAACCTCTTGTACAAAAATATACGTTTTCATAGTAAATCTAAACGTTTTAATTGCTTTTATCACTGAAAGGTAAATGAAAACGAAATATACCACATTGTTTAACTTTATTAAGGTATGTACAACTGTTTTTAGGCCATATTCTATTATAATCACGTTAAAATGTAGTTGCGGTAAAGTCGACCGTCACCTTCAAATTAATCTACTTCAGCTTCTTTTTTTAAATGCTCGGAGTCAGATAATATTCTCAGTTACAATCTTTTCAAAAATGTATTATACAATTTGTGTCAAATGTCATTGATAATTTTTGTAAATGACAACCTTAGCTTTTTGTTGACTATTTTTAAAGTACACATCAAGCGATACAAACCACCAAATTTCAAATTTTTATTATAAATTTTGAGTTGAAAGCACGAACAAAAATTTGTGTAGTTATCAATGAATAAAAATTTTTAATCTGCTGGTTTTCTACAACTTCACATGTAAGAACTTTAAAAATAGCCAACAAAAACGTAGGGTTGATTTAAAGAAATTATTGATGGGAGTCATTTTTCAAATATGGTACATACTGTATAGATTTTTTAAAAGACTGCAACTTGAAATACTAACCAATGTGTCCAAGCATTTTTGAAAAAAAGAAACTGTATTTGATTAACTGAATTTATTTCAAGTTACAAATTAATAGTGAATATAGGTATAGGTGTATTTATATGTAATATATATTTCTTGTAAAACTGTAAAAAACGACTTAACACAATGTTAATTAGAATAAAATCTTTATTACATATAAAAATTAAAGACTTACGACACATTTTATTTCTGCTGATACATAGATATATACACTTTATTGACCATCAAATGTACATGGTAAGTCACTGTCTTTATAAGTACCGACTATAGTTACTAGATATAGATAGTTAAGACATATAGCGAGTGTCCATGTTTAGCCTAAAATGCAGTTCTAGTCAAAACTCAGCGACAAAATAGATAACTTGAACTCGTGATATCGTTATTAATTGACCAATTTCAAAAATTCCTTTTTCTAAATGAATACCAATTAATTGTTTCTGATATTGTTTTACTAAATAACGCTTAGTCGTCTAGGAAAATGTGTGAAACACCAATAACAAAAATGAAGTAACATTACTTATTTTGAGAGGCGAGAATTTTTTTAGCTTCTAAAATATGTGGTAACATATGTGACATAAAATAAAGTCAACATATCAAATACTACTGTGACAAATTTTTATCTAAAATGGTGCGTTCATTTCGATTTTAGAGAAAGTTTAATTAAGCAAACGTAAGAATATGCAATGGATAAATCAAGCGCAGGGAAATGAATACAACTTCAATGTGAAAATAGCTTAAATATGGCGACAGTCTCTGAAAGTGTTCACGCATGTGTCTTAACTATCCCTATCGAGTAAGTATAGTACTGTCAATGTCTGTATACATTCAGAAACATTGAATTAAAGTAAAGCAAAATTATGACTGCAATGAATTATGTATATATAAAAAAGTCTGTGGCTAGTGTAACTTGCCTTCCAAAGCTTTTAGCTAACGCACTCACACGCACAGACACACACAGTACAAAGTAGTATGTAACACTATACACATTAGTTTAGAGCACCAATAAATTCCTTCACCTTGGTTTTTGTTTTATAACATCCACTAGTGCCTACTGTAATCTTGTTAGTGGGAGCATCTTAATAACATTAAATAAACAACTGAGTAATTTGATTCCCAACTTCTCAACTTCCTCGAAGTGCCCCCTCCACGACTCCTTGGCGTCCCTCACTCTTTTGTTATAGGTCGTTAAGGCCTGTCTATATTCATCCCATGCTTCCGACCTTTTGGTCGCGTTAAACAGCTTACGAACCTGCTTCCTCCTTTGCCTGAGGTCCTCGTTCCACCACGGGACATTCCTGGTGGACGCCCTCATTTTCAGGGGGCATTTGGGGTTGTAGGCAGAGGTGATTGCGTCTCGCACTTGGGCTGCCGCAATCTCGAGGTCTATTGAATTGTCTATGGTACTCTTAACCCCCCGCAGTTCCACCTGCTAGGTCTGCTCTGTAAGCTTCCCAGTCCACCTTGCGGGGTGGCCGGTACCATACAGTTTGTCTTTCGACTTTGACGATTTCAAACCAGATGTACCTGTGGTCTGAGCTACTCAGCCCAGTTCTTAACAAAGTCACCCAGAAACTGGGTGGAAACTATTAGATCTAAAACTTCCTCACGCCATGTTGTGACGAAGGCCAGTTTATTACCTCTATTCAATATGTCTAAATTAAATTTCATAAAGAATTGAAAAAGTGCCTCACCCCTAGAGTTTGTGTCTGAGCTTCCCCACAACTCATGGTGCGCGTTCGCATCCATGCCGATGATGGTCTGCCATCCACCTGCTCTGCTACCCACCATCAGCTACTCCAACTCCTTGGGTGGAGGAGGGTCCGTGCTGTCCCCTGGCAGATAGGCTGATCCGACAGTAATGTCCCTCCTCCACATCGGATTTTGATCGTTCCGAGGTCCCTGGAAGAGAAATTCATTGAAGGCAGAAACTCTATCCCTTCCCTGACAAAAATGCAGGTTCTTGCTGGATCTGCTGTAGATGACCTTTCCAGCAGCTCTGCCGACTCCTTGTTCTCTCCTTTATAGGAGTACCGTTCCTTGATGAGGGCCACATCCGTGTTCCCCAGAGCCATCAGTAGTCCGGCCATGGCTGCCCTGCTGTGTTGGAGGCTGACCTGAAGGAATCTAAGTCCCATTAACCCCTAGTTGCTTCCCCAGTGGGCGGAAGCTAACCCTTCCCAGGCCTCAGAATGCCTTGAAGGAGGTTCCTTCAAGGGCTCTGTAAGACTCCTGGTCGATCGAGAAGGCGAAAGTCTGTCCTTTCTCCTCTGCCTTCCTGCTTAGAACCGACCAGTGTTGTGTCCCCAGTTCAGGGTTCTGGATCTTAAGTCTGCTGATCACCGTCTCCTGCGGGACGGTGTCAGGGATCCGTACGAGGACCTTGCGTCTCTTTGGGAGTTCCTTGGGCTCGGCGACTATCAAGTCCGCCCCCTCCCAACTCTGACCGAGGCCCCCGATCGTTTTCCGCAGCCAGTCCGGCGCCTGCGTGCCGGCATAGGTTATTCAGAGGATGCCCCCCGCCGGGCTCTCCCATTCCCGAGAATCCACCGCAGCCTGGATCAGGTTCGCCTTCCCCTGGTCTAGCGTGACATCAGGATGGCGTCTGTCAATCACCGCCATCCCGAGGCCCTCCGCAGCCTGGCTATACGAACCAGTCTGCGCCGGTGTTCCGGCCCTGGTCCTTTTGGGACGTCTGTCTGTAGTAGGCGTGCTAGAGCCAGAGCGCGGCCTCTTCTGACTAGCACTCTCCTCTTGCGCCTTTACAGGTGCCCTGGCCCTTTTCGGACGTCTGTCTGTAGTAGGCGTGCTAGAGTCCGAGCGCGTCCTCTTCTGACTCGCACTACCCTCTTGCGCCTTTACAGGTTTCTCGACCGTCCACGTCCCGGTCGCCATTTTTTGCGCCTTCCGGAGCTTCTTTCTTTGCGCCGTGGAAAGACGCTTGGACTGCCGGGGCAGTCCCTCTTCCCCTACAGTAGGGTCCTCACTGGTGGAGGGATTCCCAGAGTCCGCGGACCTCGCCGCCCTCCGGTTTGACCCAGCCTCCAGCTTGGGTGTCGGGGACAAGTCTGTGGCCGAAGCTGCCCCCCGATCTCCCGTATCTACGTCGGTCGTGAGACCTCCAGAGTCCGCGGACGCTGCCGCCCCCTGGCTCGTCTCCGTTTCCGGAATAGACTCAAGGCACAAGTCTGTAGCCGGAGTCACTTCTCGAGCCTCATTGGTTTTGGTTTTATATCTATTTATGATCTTCATGTTGTTCCCACGAGAATGGGAGAAATACTGTCCACACCATCAGAACCCCCTGTGTGGTGCAAGGCGGGTTACTCTGGAGGTTTGCCCGGTACTCCAGAGGTTCCGTTCACGACACCATCACCCTGGTGCCATCCATCCCTAGGCACGGGTCACGTGACACTGTAGATTGGGGGAGTTTATTTCGACCTCCTTGTTTAGATCCGCCATGTTTAGTTATCAGCAGGGTCACGTCGTGCAGAATGCTGCTCTTCACCGCGCATGACAGTCTTGGCACGACACAAACTTATGTTGTTGTTTCCACTTCCTCAGCTTGCCACCCCCCTGGGGTCTTTTGCCCCACGACTCCCCGACCCCAACAGATGCCTGTACTTTAATTTTTAAACAGTTTTAACTGCCAATTAGATACAATAATTTAATAACAAGATAGAATCATTAATATGAACTAGTACTTCATACTGTGCAGTGTAGAATAGCATCCTTTTAAATACTACAAATATATTCAGGAAATAAGTATTTGACTTCGTAATTTACACTGCGCAGCTAAATACGCCCTACTATGCACGCATGATCGGTACAACCGAGTTTTTACTGTCGCGATACAGTCGTGTTATAGGAATCTTGGTCAGTGATATTCGTGTCATATCCATGTCATTCTTATAATAGGCGTTTACGAAAAGTAACCGGGTAGATATCGGTTACACCGCAAGCGTTCGAAAATGTAATTGGTTTTTCTGTCCATCGTTCGAATATTATACGGTATCTACCCGGTGCA
Source organism: Tillus elongatus (assembly GCA_964006375.1). NCBI lineage: Eukaryota > Metazoa > Arthropoda > Insecta > Coleoptera > Cleridae > Tillus > Tillus elongatus. The sequence goes on from OZ023268.1 coordinate 9,252,931, forward strand.
GCATTTGTGTACCGAACCAAACAGTCGGTAAATTGCGTTATATAGAGAACAAACTTAATTCTCTATCTCTATACAAATTGTCTAAAGTCTAACCTATAAACTGGATGTAAAATGTAAATAAATAATTTTCATTCGTTCATTTCTTAATCGATACTTGAAGGAAGGTGAAGTATTGGAATTTAGTGGATATTAATTGTAGTTAGTGTAAAGTGTGCAACATCAGATAAATCATTTTCAATGGCGCGGCGCTTCTTTTTAGATGTATAATAAGTCGTAACTCCTGTTAATACTCTTCGTCGCTATCGCTGTGTAACATTTCAGATACAACATAAACTAAAGCAATTTTTTCAATATCCATACTGATATATTAATATTACTACTTCAAAGTTCAAAGCCAAAATATCATCAAACAACAAAGACGAACCTTTGACTTTGACAGTTTGGCGTTTGTCATTTACTTACCGCGCATTTAAAAGCGTTCGATAATTACTGCACCGGATCCATTTACCATAAAGCCAGCTGTGTACCATTCGGTAAACGGTAGATATCTACCCGGTTACTATTCGTAAACACCTAATACTTCTAATCTCAAAGAGACTGAACAAGTTAGAAGTCGCAACCTTTGATAGTTTGATAACATAGCTGCGAATCAGGCTTTGGACATAAAACATGTTTATATTTAAAGTTCAAAGAATAAACATAATCAGGAATTGGGAGCAGGTGAACGCAGCTTTGATTTTGGTGGTTCGTTATTTTTAGGAATCTGGTAAGTAGTTTAAATTAATTTTGTTTTTCGTTTTGTAGTAAACTATTCTGGTTCTTAGTTAATAGGTATATGTTATTTAGATTCGTTAACTATGCATCTTTCTTGCTACGGAATTTCTCCTTCCCCTGGACTTCTGCATGAGTGCAATCTGATGTACTCCTCTGTTATCATAGCTTTCCAAATGCGCGTGTCTTTTGGGAGAAAATTAGTTCGGTGTTGGGAGTGCTGGCAGTTTGTGGTAGATTCCTCCTTCTCCTAGACTTCTGTCAGATGCGCATTGTGATGTGGGTTTCCCTTTCCATGGGTTTTAATTAGAGAACCGGAGTCTTTTCAGTGAAAAACGGGGGTTGGTTGGTTGGGGCCCGGGGCTTTGGTAGAGAGCACTTTTTCCCTCAGGATTGCTATAACAAGATTTTTTCATATTTTACATTTATTGTTCCTTTTCATCTTGTTTATCCCGCTATTAGCTCCGGGTGTAGTAACTTTCTTGGAACCAAAAAGGGCAGGATTTCTGTGATTTCTGAATTTTTTTTCTCAAACATGCTGGAGTTTTTCCTTCCGATGGACTTCTGCAGTGCTGCATTCTCATGTGGTTTTCCTTTCCCGTAGCATTTTATTTGGTTGAACCGGGGGTCTGGTGAGAGAGAAATGAGAGGGTGGCGCAATGTCTGTTTTTCAAATATTTTTTCCAGACACATGCTTACAACCATCACTATATGCATAAACATGAGAGAAATGTTGTGGCTTCCACCCAAGTTTCCAAGAAAGTTACGAGACGTGGGGCAACTAGAGACTATAACTGCGAAATGTGAAAAAAACATCTTATAGAAGTCCAACTAAGCTGTTTTTTTTGCACTTTGTATTTATATTTTCTTTAATCTTCCTCCCTGCCCGCCATCCCTATTTAATCCAGTCCCATAATTGTTTTGGGGGTTGAATGCACAACATTTCTCTTGTGGTTTATGCATACAGAGCTGGTTCTAAGAATGTTTCTAAAAAAAAGTTCTAAAAGCTGACCGTGGGATTATCTTCCAATTTACCAACACAATTTTTTAAACATGTAATTAAATGTGTTGCACTTAACTTAAGATATTCTGTTTACAGATATAATGAAGGCTGGAAAAGAGGACATGACTAGTAGTGGGAGAGAACCTAAGACTGATAGTAGTTGTCAACACACACCCCTAGTACATATAAAACAAGAGCAGGATGTCTGTGGAGTTTATTTTAAATGTATGAAAGTTGAGAAAGACAATGATGATGTGTCTATTGACCAAAAGTTTACGCCTTCCTGTGAATTTGATCATGATATGAAATTAGATCTGCAACCAAATGAATCTTTAATTAAATTGGAAATAGAAGAACATTCCTTAGATAGTTTTGTATTGTATCAAGATCTAAAACAAGAACACTGGAACAAAAATGATAGTTCTGCTAATATGCAAGATCCCTGTTCCACCTTAGGCATTAAAGATGGTGTGCATGTTGAAAGAAAATGTGAGTTACAAAACTTAGTTAATGATGTTAACCAATTAATGAACAAAAAACTTTCATCCACTATAGATGGAAATAGGAAGATTTCTGGTGACTGTATTAAATCACAACACCTTAAGATGAGCTCTCATAAGTGTTCTTCATCCAAATTTGCCAGTACAAGGAAGCAAAAATTGATAAGGCACGTAAATTTAAAACACACAAAAGATAAACCTTATCACTCTTCATTATGTGATTATGAGAGTTTTTATACAACGCCATTGTTAAATCATATTAAATCCACACGCAGAGGAGGCAAGCGTTATCAGTGTTCATCATGTAATTATGGAAATGTGTGGAAATATAGATTGTTAAATCACGTTAAAGCAAAACACACAGGAGAAAAAACTTATCAATGTTCATCATGTGATTATGCATGTGTAAGGAAAGAAAATTTGTTGAGGCATATTAAATCAATACATACAGGAGAAAAGCCTTATCAATGTTTAACATGTGATTATGCTGGTGTGCATAAACAACATTTGTTAAATCATATTAAATCAAAACACACAGGAGAAAGGCCATATCAGTGTTCAACATGTGATTATGCAACTGTGCAGAAGTGGAATTTGTTAAATCATATTAAGTCTAAACACAGAGGAGAAAAGCATCATCAATGTCCATCATGTGATTATGGAAGTGCGCGCAAATATTCGTTGTTAAATCACATTAAATCAAAACACCAAGCAGAAAAGCCTTGTCAATGTTCAACATGTGATTATGCAACTGTAACGAAATATCAGTTGTTAAATCATATTAAATCAAAACACAAAGGAGAAAAGCCTCATCAATGTGCATCCTGTGATTTTGCAAGTGTTTACAAACATTCGTTGTTAAATCATATTAAATCAAAACACGCAGGAGAAAGGTTTATCATGTGATAATGCAAGTGTGCAGAAACATGAATTGTTAAATCATATTAAATCAAGACAGGATAAAAGCCCTATCAATGTTCGTTGTGTGGTTATGCAAGTGTACACAAACAAGATTTGTTGAGGCATATTAAATCAAAACCTAGAGGAGAAAAGCCTTATCAATGTTCATTGTGTAATTATGAACCTGTGGTTAAATATTTGTTAAGGCATGTTAAATTCAAACATACAGGAGAGAAACCTTGTCAATATTTATCATGTAATAATATATAGTAGAAAGTATATGTACTCTATTTCATCAAAATAACTTTATTGTTTGAAAATGTACAAAAATTATCCAAAAATAAACTTAAAATGTTCCCAAAAAAACTTCTTTCCTGGCCAAATAAACCTTTAATAGCAAATTGAGCTATTATGAAAGTTGAAGCATTTAATGCAAGTGCTTTATTATTGTTTGTTGTAGCCCACAGAACCTTCCCTATAGAAGTTTCACCTAAATGGAGCTAACCTGGACTTTATTAGGGCTCTAGTTCGGACATCGCATATAGTAGATGTCGCTAGTAGTGCTACAATTCTACTGAACAAGCTGTTCAGTGCGCCATTTTATCATACATTCAAAATTCAAATGTTTTGAATGCAAAAAGTTTTTGTTTGCTTCTAGTTCTTTCATTGTATAATTATAATAGAAGTTTGTTGCTAAACGTTTCTTTTGATTAAGTTTTACCCATATTAACTTTTAGTGGATACTTTACAGTGTTTTCATTGTTCGTCGGTTTTGTGTTTTAGAGGTGCGTTTTTTTGTTGTGATACAAAATATGATCGTTATCATAAGCTTTGTGTTTAAACAATCATGTAATTTCAATTCTATTTTCAGTTTTCTTATCAAAAAAGCAAGGTGCTTTCATAGTTCAAGGTGTTTTGGTGAAACATAATTACAACTCTTTTAGTTTTCAGGCAAGTTTATAACGTTTTAGTAGTTTATAGGTTATAAGTAAATAACGTTTTTTTACAGAAGCTTTGTGGATATAAATATGATACCAACCAAGAAAACGATTTATTGTTAATTGTGTTCCGGGGTGCCTGGAATTATTTAAAAGACATCGTTTTTCGTTGAAATCATCAGAACACCATTTTGATGACTGGGTGAAAGCTGTACAAAACCCTAAGATGCTTGGTTTATATCCACAAGCCATTTAGGATAGATTTTATATTTGTGTTCGTCATTTCGTTGATGAGGATAAAGTACCTGAAATGAAAAGAGGCCTGAAAAGAACTGCTGTTCCCATATTACATCTTCCTTTGAGTAAGTATTCATATATTTTAAAGTGCAAATAAAAATTTCAATTTCTATTTATACATCTCAGAAGCAAACAATGGATTGGGTGGATTCGGAAGGCGACCAGAAAGCCTGATAGTGTACACTGTTGTTAGATGAATATTACCACGTGTCATTTTAAATAAAGAAGGAAATTAAAGGGTGTACAAATGTTTTTCTAACAAATGACAATATGACGTCATTTATACATACCCTAAAAGAAGGAAAAACTAACATTGCCCTACATTGTGGTCATGTGAGCATATAAATGTACAAGCACCAGACTGCTGTATGTATACCTACCCATCGATAAGGAATGGCAATATATACTTCATCTTACTTTCAGAATTAAAATGGTTTTTAAATAAATGTATATACAGTAATAGTAATATTTATTGAGATAGATTATATATTGTAACATTTGACAAATAAGTTGATAACTTGCATGATATAATGACTTAGAAGAGATATGATATTGCCCATATACCACGCCCCCTCCTATGACGTCACGTGGTGAGTAACATTAGATAAGTCCAACTACACACTTAAAACAAAGTCATTCTCAATCAAAAAGTTTTTATACGTCAATTCAATGCGGTTGAAGTTACACCTATATTGTCTTTTTCGGATAATATAAATCGCAGCACTAAATTTAATATTTTTCATTTTTATTACTTCCAACTGTATGCACTTAAATATTAGTAAAATACGTAATTTGTGGATGAAACGTCAAACCCCACTGCACGGCAGCATATTGTTGCATTGGACTCACCACTTGACACCATGCGCATGACAGGTCTAAAAATAGGTAGTCTGAATATCATATCTCTCGTTATTTATATCATGGATAACTTGTGCTTGTCCAAGTCACAATTTTGATAGGTTTATCCAAATAGAGTAATCAAAACTTGTAAAGATGACATTGACTACTAAAATTTTGACATACCAAATAGTTCATTTTGCTTCCTTAATAAATCTGTTCATCATCAACCCCATTCTGTGCATTTACTTCCCAACGCTCAAAAACCATTTACTAACACTTTCTGCATTGAATCATTCTTTTTTGTCCTTGTTATTTGAGAAAATTCAAATGCCAATTTAGAGAAGATTTTAAAACACAAGCGTTACTATTATGTAATAGGAATACTGTTCTAGGTTTTTAAATAAATGTAATAGTAATACTGTTCTAAAAAAACACAAGTGTATTTTATCTTGTTTGATTTTCCATTAATCATATCGATAGTAAAAACTAAAGCTGCAAGTGTTAGAAGGTCTAAATTGTTAATTAATTTTTCCTATGATTGCAAAGCTTAAAACAGGCGTATGTGTCTTATTAAAACATAACTTGTTTTGCTTTCACTATAAAAATCAGTAAAAAAATTATTTGGCTAATTTAACCTCTTTACTGGCAGTGGTATAAAATTAAATAGTATTTATTTGGATTTGCTAAATGAAAATGAAATCAAATTTCCCGCGTGTGACTAAAATTCATCGCATCCGCCAGAGGCACTGCAATATTGTTCAAAACGTCAGCATTGGCGTTTCCATTCTATAGGGGGTGTTCTGTGTTGTAAAATGGTTCGAGGATGTGGCAAAGATTTCATAAATTTTTCTCGAACGTAATTATAAGCTTTGTTTGAATAAAAATTTAGGTAATAGCATACGATTTTACGTCTGTTGAATAGTTCCGTTGTGGACCATTTAAAAGTTGTTTAATCAGGTCTATTTGTGCGGGTAAAGAGGCCTAAAATATTACAAGCAATGATATAAATTCAATAACACTTAAAAGTGAGACGTTCAGGGATGTTTCTGTATTTTCCGTAAAAGCAATACGACTTTTAAAATGCTCAATGAGCGATTTCTGGTGAAAAACTCTTGGGACGTCTTTTCTGTTGATGCAATATATTTATTTTCCTCTTTTGTTTTTCTGTTACTCGTTTAGCAATAAACCATCTTTTTAAAGATGTTCTTGGAGTTCCCGATAAACTGGAAATATCTACAAAATAGCGAAGTTTTATCCTAAAAAATGAACGATATTTGGTAAGTTTTCAGTGAACAGAGTATAATTTGAAAAAAATGGTTTCTAGTCTTTTTCCCTCAATTCTAAGTCCAGGCATAACTTACTTTTGACGTGGAGTAATGTTAGCTTTTGGTGTTAATTCAGGAGGGCTTCATGATAGTTCCAAGGCAGTGAGATTTGAGGATAACGATGATTTATCTCTATTTTCTACAAAACAATGACTGTAATTTTATATTTAAGGCAGCCCACCATGTTTCTCTCCTTTTTTTTTAGTAGATTAAAACCTAAAAATAGTGCCAAATGCACGTACCGCCACTGAAAATCGCAAACAACAATGTACTTACGCACGCAGAGACACCGTTGCCACATCCCCAGGTAATTTACAAGCAATATACTTTTTCATAATTTTGCAAAAACAAAACTCGAAACCTTTTTTGCAAATCAAGGTAACACATAAAAATAAACTCTCAGTATACTTGCATACTATTCACAGACAAATACAAGCTACAATTGTGGATTAATACAAATCTAGATACTTCACATGCAGCAAAATAAAGATTTTAAATTGAGTTTGCTGGTTATATTTACATAAGGTAGGGAGAAACCAAGGAATATAACGTTAGTAAATCTTTACATTCATAAATAAGCCCTAATGTAAGTGTAATGTCTTAAGTAACAGAAAAGTAATAAATTTATCATTCTCAACTTGTCATCATGTTCGGCGATTTAAGGATGAATTATTACATAGCGGCAACGCTTGATCCACCACCCAATTAGAGCAGAGGACCAATGTAAACATCGAGTCCCTTGAATGTTGGCTTCAAACAATTCGGCTGTGTGCCGAGTCTATTCTCTGATATATAGTCAAAGATTCAGACTACCTATTTTTAGACCTGTCACGCGCATGGTGTCAAAGTGTCAAGTGGTGAGTCCAATGCAACAATAATATGCTGTCGTGCAGTGGGGTTTGACGTTTCATCGCAACCTCTTAACAAATTACGTATTTTACTAATATTTAAGTGCATACAGTTGGAAGTAATAAAAATGAAAAAGATTAAATTTAGTGCTGCGATCTATATTATCTGAAAAAGACAATATAGGCGTAACTTCAACCGCATTAAATTAACTTATAGAAACTTTTTGATTGCGAATGACTTTGTTTTAAGTGTGTAGTTGGACTTCTATAACGTTACTCACCGCGTGATGTAATAGGAGGGGCGGGGCATATGCGCAATATCATATATCTTCTAAGTCGTTATATCATGATTTGGCACCATGATTAATGACTTAGAAGAGATATGATATTGCGCATATGCCTCCCTCCTATTACGTCACGTGGTGAGTAACGTTATAGAAGTCTAACTACACACTTAAAACAAAGTCATTCTCAATCAAAAAGTTTCTATACGCCAGTTTAATGGGGTTGAAGTTACATTTCACTTCGTCGCCTATATTGTCTTTTTCAGATATATAGAACGCAGCACTAAATTTAATCTTTTTCAATCATTAAAAAATAAATAAAATAAATATGACAGACGACCCCTTTAAAATGTCTATGTTATGATATATACAGAGAGTAACAAAATTGTTTGAACAATCTTGGGGAGGTGGTAGAACTCATAAAATTAAGGTGGGCAAATCATATCCCAAAAATTCGAAAAGCGCTTCGTTACCAAGATACAAGGTGTTAACATTTCCAAAAAACTTAAAGTGTTAATTAATAGATTGACGATGGTTTATTTACATTTCTTCAACCTTGTGGCCAGGATTCTAATAAATGTTCCTCATCAATTGGGGTTATCAATAATAAATTATTACACCGAGTAACGGAGATCTCGGGGTCGATAGAATATGTCTTTACAGCATCCTCACAAGGTGAGGTCATGAGCATCAATTTGAATAAATGTCTATTCTATGGAAACTGTTAATTTTAGGGCAAACATTTAACCAACCTTTTTTCTTTGAAACCGATAAGTTATTAGAAGAGAGTATTTAACAAGTTATGAAGCCAGTGGCGTGCAAGTTACGTAAACATATATTCTATCGAACCGCCAGATCTCCGCCACTTGATGTAATATATTATTATGGATAACCCCAATTGATGAACAATATTTATTAAATCCCTGGCCACAAGTTTGAAAAAATGTTAATAAATCATTTTTAATCTATCAATTAAAACCCAATTTTTTTGTAAATTTCAAACCCCGTATCTCCGTAACGAAGCGCTTTTCGATTATTTTTTTTATAGGATTAGCTCATTTCAATTTCATTAGCTCTTATTACCTCCTGAACTTTGTCCAAACAATTTTGTTACACTCTGTATACTAACATAGGCCGAGTTCACCAGCTGCCAACAGTTGAATTGTTGTGTCAAAAAATGTTAACAAATGTTGACACAACCATTCATTGTTGACAGGTACTGGCGCCTGGTGAACATACGATACGGTAGTGCTTTCAATATTGAATTTTTGAGGCACAAGTGGATCGACAATAAAAGGAGGGGTTATCTCTGTCACACACACAGAAAGATAAGGCTCATTTGTATAATTTTCTAATTTTTCTTCCTGGTTTTGATTTATCCATAGATTAAAAGATTAAATAACGCTAGCAATAGTTTTAAAATAATAAGAATAAGCAGGTAAATATTGCCATAAGGTTAATGAGTAAGAAAAAGATAAAATCTATTCCAGCCGCATCTCTCTATTGAAAATTTTCCTCAATTGTCATTGATGTGGGGCGGGGTCCCTTCCAGTTCGAGGTTACAGTGTACGTTAATATTTAACATAAAAATAGATTCATTGATTGTTCTTGCCCGTCTACACAATATTTGGAAACTTAAGCGATACAGTTTTTACATCTGAAGAAACTTCTTCTCTAAATGAAGGTTATGCATACTGCCCAAAATTTAAAGTTACAAACAAAATTAAAGAGATATTAGCTTCTGAAGCCGAAATTGCTTCCAGATCTATCAGGTAATACGAAAAACTAGAAATATGTGAATTTTAAAGACATATTTCTGTTACAAAAAATAGATAAAAATATAAATGCCATTCGTAAGTAATTTGAAAGTTTACAGGGGCCTACTGATTTAATCAATCCTCTATTTCTAATAATAAATAATTATCCCTTTAATATAGTAGTATATTCTGAAAACAATATAATACGTCTAAATTCGATAAGTAGCATTTTTAAAATACATTTTTATAGATCCTTAAATTAAGTTTGTTTTTAACAGTCAACAGTTTTCAGAGATTAGGCGAGTTCACCCACAGAACACCCCTTATAGAAGGGAAACGCCAATGCTGACGTTTTGAACAATATTGCAGCGCCTCTGGCGGATGCGATGAATTTTAGTCACACGCGGGAAATTTGATTTCATTTTCATTTAGCAAATCCAAATAAATTCTATTTAATTTTATACCTCTGCCAGTAAAGAGGTTAAATTAGCCAAATAATTTTTTAAATGATTTTTATAGTGAAAGCAAAACAAGTTATGTTTTAATAACACACATATGCCTGTTTTAAGCTTTGCAATCATAGGAAAAATTAATTGGCAATTTAGACCTTCTAACACTTGCAGCTTCAGTTTTTACTATCGATATGATTAATGGAAAATCAAACAAGATAAAATACACTTGTGTTTTATTAGAACAGTATTACTATTACATTTATTTAGACACCTAGAACAGTATTCCCATTACATTTATTTAAAAACCATTTTAATTCTGAAAGTAAGATGAAGTATATATTGCCATTCCTTATCGATAGATAGGTATATTACAGCAGTCTGGTGCTTGTGCACTATTACATTTATATGCTCACATGACCACAATGTATGACAAGGTTGGTTTTTTCTTCTTTTAGGGTATATATAAATGACGTCATATTGTCATTTATTAGAAAAACATTTGTGCACCCTTTAATTTCCTTCTTTATTTAAAATGACACTTTGTAATATTCATCTGACAACAGTGTACACTATCAGGCTTTCTGGTCGTCTTCCGAATCCACCCGATCCATTGTTTACTTCTGAGATGTTGCATAAATAGAAATAGAAATTTATATTTGCACCTTAAAATATGTGAATACCTACTCAAAGTAAGATGTAATATTGGAACAGCAGTTGTTTTCTCATTTCAGGTACTTTATCCTCATCAAAGAAATGATCACAAATATAAAATCTATCGTAAATGGCTTGTGGATATAAACCACAAACCAAGCATCTTTGGGTTTTGTACAGCTTTCACTCAGTCATCAAAATAATCTTCAGATGATTTCAACAAAAAACGATGTCTTTTAAATAATTCCAGACACCCCGGAACACAATTAACAATAAATCGTTTTCTTGGTTGGTATATTTATATCCACAAAGCTTCTGTAAGAAAACGTTATTTACTTATAACCTATGAACTACTAAAACGTTATAAACTTGCCTGAAAACTAAAACAGTTGTAATTATGTTTCACCAAAACACCTTGAACTATGAAAGCACCTTGCTTTTTCGATAAGAAAACTAAAAATAGAATTGAAATTACATGATTGTTTAAACACAAAGCTTATGATAACTGTCATATTTAGATTCACAAAAAAAAAACGCACCTCTAAAACACAAAACCGACAAACAATGAAAACACTGTAAAGTATCCACTAAAAGTTAATATGGGTAAAACTTAATCAAAAGAAACGTTTAGCAACAAACTTGTATTATAATTATACAATGAAAGAACTAGAAGCGAACAAAACATTGCATTAAAAACATTTGAATTTTGAATGTATGATAAAATGGCGCACTGAACAGCTTGTTCAGTAGAATTGTAGCACTACTAGCGACATCTACTATATGCGATGTCCGAACTAGAGGTCTAATAAAGTCCAGGTTAGCTCCATTTAGGTGAAACTTCTATAGTGAGTGTTCTGTGAGTTCACCTGGCACTGGCGTTATGTCAAAAAATGTTGACAAATGTTAACTTTTTTTGACATAATGCAGCGCTGGCAACTACTGGCGTCTGGTGAACTCACCGTATATAGCCATGCACAAAGTTACCTGGCAGTAACCAAATCAATGTTCAACTATTTAAGTTTCGACAACACACATAGACAAGTTACTTTCTCTATAATTACGTAAATACTTTGCCAAATGTTTGACATGATACACCGCTACTTGGCTTCTAATACGTCAAATTTTGGCAGCAACATTCAAAATTCGCGTATCAAAATAATAAAATTGTAATATTTTGAATTTCCTAAGATTTATGATATCGTTTAAGCCCTTAATATAACTATTAAATGAATGTTATTAATTAAATTACACATTAGCACCGCCTTTTACATTGATTAAAATATCAAATGGAACAAGAAAGCGAATTATTGCGCGACTGGTTTGAACATTTGAGCAAATCAAAATGTGAATATCACGAGCCTCTTTTTGGTGAAACAACAGTTTCTTTTGTTGAGAAAACCTGCGACGCTTTAAAACAGGGCATAGAGGTATTTATTATGGCATTGGAAATTTTAGAAAATTTTGTAAGGACCAAATGTGAAATGAATAGCCCCATTCAAAATGAACTTCAACTGGTGTGCGTTTGCGTCCTTATAGCAAGTAAAGGTGTCGGCGGCGCTACAGAACTGAAAGTAAAACATATAGAGACTTATATAAGAAAAGTTAGCCGTTCTCAAAATCATCTTCATCTCAATGTGAAGAAAACTGAACTCGAGGTGTTAAAAACTATTCACTGTCAAATCCCTCTAACAACAAAAGTGGATGAACTTAATACAGTTGTAGAAAAGATTGTGAGGGATTTAAAGTTTGATGCTGCCAAGGTAATCAGAGAGGTTTCATTGGATATACTCGAACTAGTTATCTTAAAATGGAAAGAGATTTTTTATGACTTGAAATTATTTTATAGTCAGAATGAGGAGGCGTTTTCTGTATTTCAGTCTTTAGTTTGCAGTAAGGTTTATTTACCATTAGGAATACTGATCGCTACTCTTAAATTAACTAATTATAGGTTCATTTTAAACATCGACAATATCATAAGGGAGTTTCGTTTAACATGTAGAATCCATCCCGATCATATCACCGCTTTATCAGATAAGATTATACAAGAAGTTTACGACCTAAAACCTCTACTTTCTAAGCGTTTGGGAAATATTTTTTGCGATTATTAAGAATAAACTGTATGTTAAATATGTTTAAATAATTTAGGTGGCTTTAAGAAAAATGTCTGTTAAGAAAATTAATTTTGTTTGTCCGACCTTTGTGTTTGACCAAAAAAATAAAAATTGTTTATAAAATATGTTATATTTGTCTAATGACCATCTCTTACTATAGAAACTTAAAAAAATATGTCCCAGGATGTAAGATCATTGTTTTATTTACGTGTGGTGCATTTCTGCGGCAAAGCTTAATATGAATGTTATTATTCGCAATACAAAAAAAAAGTCTGGTCGCAGCAAGTGCGTTATGGTAGTGATTTTTTTAAAAATGTTTTTAATAGCAAATGTGTGTTTCTCTGAAAGCAGAAATCAAATTTAGTTACCAGTATAACCTATATAGTAGAAACAATGTGCCATGTTTAATCAAAATAACTTTATTGTTTGAAAATGTACAAACATTTCCGAAAGTAATCTTAGTGTGTACCCGAAAAAACTGGTTTCTTGGTCTACCTTATAGGTTGATAGCAAACTGAGCTATTCAAGAAAATTCGCTTCCGTAACGCACTTGCTGCGTCCAGAATTTCTTTTTTTACTAACATGCATTATATTTCGATCAAAAATGCAAAAATGCAATAAGGTGTGTTCGATTAAAATAAAAAGAAAATTTGTATCACCAACAACTTACTACCTGTGATTGTATAAATATTTTTTAAGGTGTAGCTCAAGACACCCTATAATTAATGTATATATTTTTTTTCGTATCTTGTATAATAAGGGAGCTTTACTGATTTTTAACGAAAATTCGACAAAAATTATATACTATTAAACGATAAACTCTATAGCTAACACTACTGCCAAAGCATCAGAGAAAGGGTATTTGAAATGAATTTTATGGAAATATTTTAGTAAAATGAAGGACAATGATGGTTGTAGCTAAGACTTCAGGGTTTGTTAAACATTCTTCTTGAGATATTTTTTTTCCATAACCCGTATTCATTTCAGGTTTTTTGCCTAAATATTGCCAATTTTGACGTTTTAAATCACGACTTTGACGTTTTGAGGAAAACCCCAATTTATTTTTCTATAAGTTCCTATGACTTTTTTCTCTTTTAACTTACAGAGCTAAATTTTGGGACATAATTTACCTATAATGATATAAACCGGCGTACCAAATTTGGTTGCCGTTACTTTGTTATTTCCGGAGGTATAATTTTTTTTCGAAAGAAAACACAAAATTTTCCGGGAAAACCTGGTCCGATTTTCCTGGCTAATGAACTTATCCAAGCAAAAGGAAGGTATTTACGAAATTTAATCAAAATCAGCCCATTATTTTTTGGATTATCGGTATGATACATACATAATTTACCTATAATGATATAAACCGGCGTACGAAATATGGTTGCCTTTACTTTGTTATTTCCGGAGATATAACTTTTTTTCGAAAGAAAACACAAAATTTTCCGGGAGAACCGGGTCCGATTTTCCTGTCTAATGAACTTATCCAAGCCACTCGCAAAAGGAAGGTATTTACCAAATTTAATCAAAATCAGCCCATTATTTTTTGAGTTATCGGTATGATACATATGTATATATATATATATATATATATATATATATATATATATATATATATATATATATATATATATATATATATATATATATATGTATGTATATATATATATATATATATATATATATATATATATATATATATATATATATATATATATATATATGTATATATATATATATGTATATATATATATATATATATATATATATATATATATATATATATATATATATATATATATATATATATATAAAACTGACTCCCGGAGATGTGTTCTGGGGGACCTAATTAGCGCTCATTTGAAGAAATTTTTTCAAAATTCAAAAGTAGAGATCTCCTCATTAGTTTTTTTTTTTCAAAGAGAATTCACTAAAATGTAATTACAAAAATTATAGAGAATCATAAGCTGCATGTTCTAAAATGATTTGTGATTATACAGGTGTCCCATATTTGTAGGACAAAGCAAACAAACTTTTTTTAAATGGAACACCTGTATATTTCTTAATTTTTGGACCTGTTTTTCAATTTTGAGTCTAATTTGTAGAGGTATATTTTTAGCTACAGTGCTTTGTTTTAATCATATTTTGAATTTTATAAAAAAAATATAAAATTCACCTGCAGCTTGTAAATGTCTTTATTTCACAGATTATAAACTTAGATACTTCAATTCGGCATGTTGTTCGTCCATAGATGACATCACATGGTGCTAATATAAACGATGTGTTTACTTATACAGCATGTTCGTAAATAGCGATTAAAGTTGGGAACATTCAAAGTCCAAAAACTCATTTTTTTTTCAAATGAAACATCTCTATTGTATGTTGTGAAAAGCAGGGTCTCATCTCAGCTACACCAGAGTACAAATTAAAAATGCAAATAAACCTGCAGTGTGATTAAAACATAAAACTAAATTTGCACAACACAATGAAAACTCTAAATGAGATATAAGACACGAAGCACATGCCGCCACCTCGTTGCAGAACCAAGTAGTATGTTGTCATGCCATCTCCAAATAACACAGAGTGTTAAATAATAGAGACTGTATACAACCAACTAACAATTTAATAAATTGTTAGCCCTGGCCCATTTCTACCCCAATATAGGGACAAAGTATGTAAGGCTAGATGCATTCTCACAACAATTAGAACCGTAGACAATAATTAGTGTGGTGGAATAGGACCAAAAACCAGTTATATGACCTTAACACTGTGTTTGGTATATTCAGGCCGATTCTGCCCATAATCTCATCGGAGTCCACAAAACCATTCACAATTTTGAATATAAAACAGAGTGCGACCACTGTTCTGCGGGCCTCAAGAGAGCTCAGCGTTAACAAACTTTGTATCGCCCCATAGTCATGATCAGGTATGGAATAACAAAGTCTATAAGAGCAGTGCCGCAGAAAGGCATGCTGCACACTTTTAACAGCCCCTGTGTGGCTGGCATAATAAGGAGACCACACTACCGATGCATACTCGAGTACACTTCTAACAATAGAACATTAAACACATCGGACGGTATCCAATGAAAAAAATCTGGACGCAGCAAGTGCGCTATGGTAGTGAATTTTCATTAAAATGTTTTAATAGCAAATGTGTTTTTTAAAGAAAGCAGGCATCAAATTTGGTTACCATATAGTAGAAACAATGTACCATATATAATCAAAATAACTTTATGTTTGAAGATGTATAAAAATATCTCGAAAATAAACTTAAAATGTTCCTGCAAAAACTAGTTTCCTGGCCAACGAACCTTATAGGTTAATAGTAAATTGAGCTATTCAAATTTGAAGTATTTAATAAAAATTCGCTACCATGACGCAGTTTCTGCGTCCAGAATTTCTTTTCTTACCAACATGCATTATAATTACGTGGTCGAAATTCGATACATTCAGCTCAGAACTTGCACGGACCACGGAATCCAACTATCTAATTAAAACAAAGCATTGTTTAATCTATTTGGACTGAGCAGATTTTAATAAAAATGTGTTCTCGAATATGCGTTCTAGAGGGCCTAATTAGCGTACATTTGAAGAAATTTTTTCAAAATTCAAAATTTGGGATCCCCTCTTTAGTGTTTTTTTTTCCAGAAAATTCACTAAAAGTCTAGTAACTCACAACAAAGCCCAAAAGTTTATACGCTTTCATGGTAATATTCTTTATGTGCTGTATAAAAGTCATATGTTCATCCACTGTAGCACCAAGATTCTTGATCTGGTTAACATAAGACAAAAGCTCACCGTTTACCTAATATGAAGTCCCGAAATTTCTCCCTCCTCTGAAAAAGCTGATATCAAAGCATTTGCTGATGTTAAGATTTAATTTGTTGTCAAAGCACCATAAAGAGATACGCTCTAAATCATCCTGCAACTCCTGTTGATCTTGAAGGCTAGTTATCACCTTAAACAGCTTCCTATCATAGGCAAACAGCAGACACATGCACAATAAGCTAAAGGTTGCAGTGCTATCGGGGCGGCAAAGCTGCAGACGAGCCCTGAGGGAGAAAAAAATAGCAGACACTCACTACAAGCAAAGATATGGACCACATCGTTAATAAAAAGATTGAATAAAAGTAGTCAACAGTGACCTTCCTGTGGGACACCAGATGTCATGTGAACAACATCTGAATAAAATCCAGCAACCTTAACTCTCTGGGTTCTACCAGTCAAAACACTCTCATACCAGGCCACCACACAATCAATGAAGCCAAGCTCTTGTAATTTAGATAGCAGGAGTGAATGATCGACTGTATCAAAGGCCCTGCTGAAATCAGTATATATGGCATCAACTTGCTTACCAAGGCATCCAGTACCGTTGACTAAAGAATAATCAGGTTAGTAACTGTGGACCTGTTAGCACAAAAACCATGCTGCTACGGCACCAAAAGAGCCTTACATGATCACGACAGCTGGTCATAAACCAAGGCATCGAACACTTTTGGAACTAATGATTGGACACATATGCTTCTGTAATTTTTTAATCTCATCTCTGTCACCACTCTTATACACAGACACCGAGAAGCTCTCCTTTCAGACATCAGGAAAGATTGAAGACCGCAGAGATGAATTGAAGGGAATATGTAGAGGTACGCTCAATGTACAGGCACAACGTTTTAGAACAATATCTGGTACACTAGCTGGACCGGCCACAACTCATGAAGAGAAGAAATCCTTGTTTAAATGTCAGAAATATATATTTCGGAACAGCTCACACACATACTGGAGCGATTATTACTGCTAGAAGCCAGTGGCAAAGCCGTTGCAGCTGCAACAGCGTTCGTTGTATACACAGAGGAGAAGAAACTACCAAATACATTCACAGTTTCCTGTGCAGTGTCGCCAACCAAATCACCACAGTGCATTGTGGAAGAAATGCCAAAGGATAATCGTTTTTCATTTATAAATCTCCAGAATGACTTGGGGTCATTCCTAAATGCAGTCTTTATCTCGGATGTACTGTGATAAACACACATTTGATAGAGCCTTGCAACGAGATCGAAGTCCTGCAAACTCTAAATAGCTAGTATCAGTTCTATCTTGTATATATTTTGCATGAGCCTTTTTCTTTAGAATTGTTAGATGTCGCAATTCAGTTGTAAACCATTTAGGAAAGCTAGATTTTTAAAATCTTTTCACTGGCACAAACTGACTAATGCCAGCTTTTACAACTTCATAGCATCTGCCAGTTGCAGCATTCACGTCCAATCCTGAGAATAAGAGTTCCCAGTTTACTGAGGCAAGATAGTAGTTCAGATCATCGTAATCGGCACCACGAAAGTCATAATAGTACTCATCACTTTGAAGGGTGTCAAACAATATATTCTACGATTGTATGGAACATTCATAGCTCCTGTGCTGGGTGCAGTCTCCAAAATTAGGATCAGCCGCCAGGCCCACCGATGAATTAGCTGAACCAGCAAACATCAAATCCAAGAAAACATCTCCACCATTTGGCAACTGGTTGATCTGGAAGAGTTTAAGGCAACCAAATGACACTGCAACATAAACAGCTGCAGATGAGACAGGACAGTCAACCAGTACGCCATGCTCATCATTAGACCAAAGAGCTCAGGTAAATTGTAATCTCTAAAAAGGTACACTTCATGTTGTGGATATCTCTGCATAACATATTCAGTAGTCTTACAGAGCGTGATATATAGATCACATGATGAAGCAGGCGGAATATACACACCCCCATTGATGAGTTTAGTAGAACCAAGGTGACATCTCACAAACAATTGCCCACTTTCCGAGTATCTAACTTCACCGTGGAAGATTTCATGTAATCTCTAATAAATACAAGGACTCCCCCCCACCCCACCTTGTGACTCGTATAACTGGATCTATCACATCTAAAAATGTTGTAAGGACCGCACTGCAGTTCACTATCAGAAAAATCCTCACTAAGTCCACTCTCAACCAAGATAATGTCATAACAGGAACAATCCACAGCCCTGCACAATTCCACAATATTTTGGTTCTCAGTCCACTAACGTTTTGGTAGTATACACTTAATGGGGACGCCGCTCGTTTTTTCGCCCACTCAGAACCTTTGGAACACCAGAAATATACTTAATTGTCAGATCAGCCTCGCCCTTCTCGTCTATTCATGAGTTCTCTTTTTGCTAGCTTATAAGCATCCTTGTCTGATCATGTAAGATAAAGAGTGGGGCGTTCCACGTAATATATTTTTATTCCTGACAGTCTTAGCAACAAGCTCTAGATTTTCACACAATCTTAACTGGTTGTGGTTTTCTCTCGGACGCAGTCTTCCAGACTCTGAGGACTTTGACAATCTTGACCTTGTCATCTCCCCCAAACCAAGAGTATCAAAAATACCATTCACAACAGCCATGTCATGATCAATGTGTACCTGTAGATCTGTGGAATTGGACTCCGTCACACTATAACACATAAAGTTCTTTGCCTGAGTTATTCTTTGATGCACCATCAGATCCGTGTCAACTTTTTTAGGTCACTCAGCTCCCTATTCAGTGAATCTAGATCAGCTTGCATCCTCTCCATTCTCCTAACCATTAATGGGATGTTCTTGAATGCCTCACGATACTCAGAGCAAAAATACATCAATGTCCTTTTTTGAATGACACCTTTTATTTCAGATGCAGCAAGGCCACAACAAGCCTCAGTGAGATGCGTAAGAGCACGACAACTATCGCACATTATGCTTCTATCACTCGATTCTATTATATTTAAGCAAGTTGTACACGTGGTAGCCATTGTAACCTCACCAATCCAATTCAGGGGAACGAAAGGATCAACAAGCCAAGATCACAAACATTATTGGACACCCCTTGTATACAACTATTTATACCAATAAGTAAACAAACACGTTATCCTGCAAACAGTAAATTATCATCACACCTTATCAGTCTTGATAAGTGACAAATTCCAAACTTTGAATCCAAAAGATGCCAAATGAAAACCAAAATAGCAAAGTCACCCATTCTTGGAACAAGTCTTAGTGGTTAAAGTCCAATGCCTGACAGACAGAGTAGTTAACTGCCACACGTAGATTGATTCATACAACAGGTATAAACCACACATCAACGGTAACCAAACTAAATATATATCAGGCATAAAACATACTACCCGAACCAACAATCCTGAAATCTCGGCTGCAATTATGGAAAATGACAGACATGAAATTAAAAATTAGCCAAGTGATTGTTATTTAACACGGTGAATCCCAGATTGTCGCACTAGACATATCCAAAGCATTCGACCAGGTCTGGCATGCAGTGCTGCTTAATAAACTGCCGGCCTACGGTCTACCACCAAAACTCTACCTAGACAACAAATTTCCTCTCCAACCGGAGCATTTCTGTTGTCGTGGATGGCCATTCCTCTAAACTGTATCCAGTTAATGCAGGAGTTCCTCAAGGGGCAGCTTTAACCCCTACTTTGTTCCTTCTCCACATCAATGACCTCTCTAGCACATCCAATCCAGTTCACAGTTACGACAGCACCATCCACTCAAATATACAATATTCTAAGTCTGTCTCTTCAGCCCAATTAGATGAGGATCACAGACTCATGGAGGGTTCTGTCTCTGTGGACCTCCAAAAAATATTAGACTGGGGAAGTAGAAATCTTGTACAATTCAACCCCACCAAATCACAGTCTTGCTTCCTTTCTCATAAGAGATACACCAGCCCTAGACCCATCACAATAAACAACCAAGTTATTGAAAGTAATGAGTCCTTTTCACTTGTTGGCATTTCTGTGGATCGAAATCTCAATTGGCACCAACATGTCACATCAATTGCAAAAGCGGCTGCCAAGAAATTAGGTTTCCTCTTCCGGGATCGCAAATACTTTTCACCAATTAATCTCTATACCTTATACACATGTTTTTCCTTCTCCTCCGAACCTCCAAGTCCAGAATTAACAAGTTGCCTCTTTCCTCCATGTCGACACCCACGGTACGATAGTATTTAGGCTGTAAGCCCTTATGTTGTGTTGTTGAAATAATAAAAAAAAGTTTCCGTCAGAGCTTACAGGATAATTACCAGCACAATCATTAGTAGACACCAAACTACACAATCTGACAAAATCCGGAGAAAAACTGCCTATTTTTGACTGAGCTAGGAACCAGAAAGGCACAACTATATATTTACTTGATTCTCTGTCTAAAGCAAAAATTTAAAAAAAGTAATTTTCATGAGAAGAGGACAAGACAGATAAGTTGTAGAAGTTAATTAAGTAAAATAAAAATGTTCATCTAACTTATAGTATTTGTTCTAATATTTAAAGGGTGGCTTGCCTTATCCTATATAGATGACGTTTAGAATGTTCATCTCCTAGGCAACCTGATAAACTGACTAATAATTATTTCTTATTGCAAATAATGTTTAAATATCTTCAAATCGGTGGGGCTTGGGTATAGGGAATGCTGATACCAGTCGAGAGAACAATAAAAAATACATGAACTAACGTTATAAAATATAGGGTGTTCTATTTAAAATGAGTTATTAGGTTTTAAAGTTGTCACGATTCACCGGTCTATTTCAGACACCCTGTCTAACTTGTACTAGCTTTAGTGAATTCCAAATATTTTGTGGCATTCCAGAATTTGCATTTTAAAATTTCAACTCTTCAGGTTGAAAAATAATAGAGATACAGGTATGTAAATGTGACAATGTTTTTAAGAAATTTTTGAAAATAATTCAAATATCTCGAAAATGGTTGAGAAAAATATCCTTTCATGGGGAATATTAGGTTATAACACACACTAGTGAAACCTACCATAAAATTAGACGAGCAATCTAGATGCGTAATAAAAAACACCATCTTTCGTTTGGAATAAGAAAGTTGACGTCTACTTCCGGTATAACCGAAAGTCTCATACTAACATCAATATTTTCAGTGAACTGTAAATTTCGAGAAACCCACATGCGTGAATTTTCAGAATTCAATTGTGAGCCATACTCCAGAAACGGCTAATGGAAGGTCTATGTGGGACACCTGTCTTTTATCTATGATCACCGGGGACATTCTTCTTGGAGGGGTGTTAATAAATTAGCTAATGCCAAATTACTAACTGAAAATATATTCACCTTTAATTAAAACCTGTCGTAATAAATCTATTCTATTCTATTCCATGTCTATTTTGTTTGGCCTAAGACGTAGGTCCATTGAGCCATTAAACGTAGTCTAATCTAGAGACGGTTGTCGATTGTCAGACTTTATATTGGCATCGGTATATTTTCTCTATTATGTCTGATATTATGATACGTTTTTAGCATAGGTGCGGCTGATTGTAATAGTTGTAGAGTTTTTATTAAATCTTAATGTTGTTTTCTTTAAAAAATTCATTTATTATCTTAATTGTTTTAGTGTTTAGTTCGGTTAAAATTTGTTGGGTGTGAATTGGTGCTGTTATGTGATTTTCAATAAGTTTTTTATATAGTTCCTTATTTTGTTGTGTGCGGTTTTTACAGTTAAAGAGCAAATGTGTCATGTCTCCTTCTTCTCCACAATCACAGTTTGGTGTTTCTTTAACCCCTATCCTATATAAATGTTTTGGGGTTGAGCAATGTCCTGTTCTCATGCGGATAATGTTTGTTATGTGTCTTCTGTTCGTGTATGAATATTTATTAAACCAAGGTTCCAAAGGCAGACAATTTCGGATGGATGCATACCACCTGCTTTGGTTTTTCTCCTTCCATGTTTCTTCCCATTCGGTTTTTATTTGATTTTGTAATGGTTGCGTTAAGTTAGACATGTTTATTTTAGTTTTCAAGGGGACATTGAGGTTTCTTCCAATGTTAGCTAGTTGGTCTGCTATTTCATTTTCTGTTATATTGGTGTGTCCTGGTATCCATGCCAGGTATACTTCTTTTCCCTTTTCCCACATTCCTATTATTATTTGTTTGGTTTGCAACTGTAGTGTTTCATTTTTTTTATTATATTTTGGCTGTGATATTTTTTCGATGGCACTAATCGAATCTGAGCAAATAATAGCATTCCTTATGTTATTTGTATTTATGTATTCGCAGGCCGTTTTGATAGCTACTATATTTTATGGTTTATCTTTCTGACTCAGGAAATTCTCTATTACACATGCTCTATAGACGATTCCAGAGCACATGACTTTTACAGGTCCATCCTTTTTTCTGGGAGGCACACAAATTGATTATTTGACATATGTTTTGCATGTGTTTTAGTGTAAACTTGAGTTTCAAGCAAATTGATGATAAAGCATTTGTTATCATCGGCAAGGTAAAAAATCATAGTTAATTTGTAACATTTTATTATGTTCAATATTTATGTATACATTTTTGTTGCGATACATTGGTTTTAACTGAGGTACAAACACTTGTGGTAGTAGTTGGACTTGTTGCAAATCTATGAGAGATATATTTCAAGGGTAACTTTAGCCAGAGTTTCATAGAAGTAAGTATCAGCTCTTGAAAGGTTGAACGAGCTTTGTTGGGATCTGAAGAAAGTTCTAAAGAAACATAATCATGTAAAATAGCGTGTCACCATTTTTAAAACAATCCTCATGTCTATCAATTCCAAGTTTTGTTTGCAAGGTGTCAATTTTAAAGCCGTAACTGCAAGCATTTCGAGGCCTGATCTGTAGCCAAAGGGAACAGTGATAAACCATTTTCTGAATATACAGCGCCAAAAGGTGAATATGGAAGTGTTACAGAGAACAAGAAAGCGACTGAGCCAGGCAACCAAAAAAACCTTAGTGTCCTCCACATAAATGTTAGGTCACTGCGTAACAAAGTTTTGCAACTTGAAGCGTTTCTTATAGACTCCGAGGTGGTTTGTTTAACGGAACATTGGATGTCGGAGACAGAAATAGAATCAATTAAGATTGAAGGCTATGAACTGATTAGATATTCTGATAATTCTCATAGGCAGCAATATTCATTTCGCCAGGATTATTGCCTGGTGCAAGGAAGATTCCCAATGAGGAAAGATGTGTTGAGTGTTCGTGTGTTTACATTACTGATTTAGATTTAATTGTATTGTATTAATGTGTATAGGTCGCCCGTGGGTCACTGGCGTTTTTTTGGGCGCTATTGACGATGCTTTGTGGACCTTGTGTATTCATGACAAGGATGCCATCTTAACTGGTGACTTTAATGTGCATTTCGCTACCGTGGAGCCAAACACTATTGCACTGTGTGATGTCTTGTCGAGTTTTGGTTTGCAGCAGAGAATACACGAGTCAACCAGGCTGAGCTCTTGCCTTGATATTTTTATTAGCACACATACGGGGTGATTTCTTCTAGTACTGTCGACCTTAATATGTCGGATCATCTTAGTCAGACCATAAAGCTCTCGGTACAGAATAACTCGCAAAGAGGATTATCTCGCTCAAGCAGAGTATGTCGCCCAATAACACAGAGGGGGGACTGTGTGAATTTTTTGCGCTGACATCAGAGTGTTCATGAGATTTTGTACAGGATGAAAGTGCTAAGATTAACAGCAAGTTTGAAGAGTTTATGCATGTTTTACAGCGGGCATACTTAACTGCATTTCCAGAGAAGAAATATATAGTTCACTCCGATCAATCTAACAATATTGATTGGTTTAACAATAAATTAAGAGCTATGAGAGAACACCTAAGGTTTCTTGGTGATGCTTGTAGGCAGCATCCGGGCCCTGCAAATTAGGCAATATATAAGGAATGCAGGAAAATATACCAGAAGGCTATCTGTAAGGCAAAAGTCAATGCAAATGATGTATTGATAAGTTCTTCTGGAAACTCTGTCAAAACAATGTGGCAGGTTATCAACAAACATAGAAGTAAGTGCCGAAGGAGTGACTGTGAGACTAACATTTCATCTGAACAGTTCAATGAATATTTCCTGAATGTTGCTGATAACATAAGAAGCAAAATTTCCAAGTCAAACATTGACCCCTTGATATACCTGCAACGGAATCAAGCATCGCACAAGAGCTTCACATTTACCGAGGTGAGCTTTAATACTGTATGTGATATTATAGATGAACTGAAAAGCAAGAGGGGCAGGGACATTTTTGGCTTGAGCATGAACATTATTAAGTGTGTTAAGAATGTGATAGTATCACTTACGAAGCTGATAAACCTGTGTTTCAGGGAGAATATTACCAGACATCCTAAAAGATGCCTTGGTGGTACCACTCTTCAAAAAAGGTGATCCTGATGAAATACAAAACTACCGGCCTATATCTTTACTACCAGTTGTGTCAAAAATAATGGAAAAATGCATGGCAAAACAAATCGTAAAATTTTCTTGCAAAACTTGAGGCTTATAATTTTTGTGCTGGTAGTGTCGCTCTGGTGCAATCTTATCTGGAGCATAGGTGTCAGTCAGTGCGGTGTGAGATTTCTGCGGGTGTACTGCAGGGGTCCGTCCTGGGACCCATTTTGTTCCTAATATATATAAATGATCTGCCAAAGTGTAGCGGCTCTAGCGAGTTCACGTTGTTCGCCGATGATACGATATCTGTCACTGCTGATAGCCTTGAGGGTTCCTTGGGGGGCTCAGTGGCGGCTCTGGGTGAAGATAACAATGGTTTGCAGCAAATGAACTGCTGCTTAACAGAGAAAAGACAAATAGAATGGTGTTCTCTATGAGGCAACTTGACAAGACAGGAGCACTGTTGGAGAGCACAAGATTTCTGGGTGTTGTCATTGATTCAAGGCTTCTGTGGGATAAACATGTTGACTCAGTGGCTGGTAAACTCTCAAGGGGCCTGTTCAGCAGTGTTTCGGTTCCTGTTCTGAGGACAGCGTATTTCGCCGTTTTTCACTCGCATCTTTCTTATGCTATCTTGGTTTGGGGTCATGCTGCTGGTGCTAAGCTTCTCTTTGGGCTCCAGCGTAAGGCTATATGTGTGATATGTGGTGCAGGCTACCGGGATGACTGTAGAGTGCTCTTTGGACACATGAATATACTTACATTACCAGCACTCTATATCTTTGAAAATTTGATGTACATCAAGGAGAATGTGGATGAATACCAGAGTCACCGGGATATCCATACCTATGGTACGAGACAGGGGAAGAACATTGTGCCCATCTATTGGTGACTGGAGAGATGTCGGAGTGGGACTGGCTACTGGGCAATTAAGTTATACAATAAAATACCTGCTTATATCAGAGACTTGCCGTTGCCGAAGCTTAGGAACAGAGTGAGGGAAATACTGTTGAGAAATTCCTTCTATTCAGTGGAAGAGTTCTTGAGGTTCGAGTTTTAGAATTTAGATGTGAAGTTTTCCAGGGTTTCTTGATGATTTTATGTTTAGCGTTTTAAATGATTTTGTGTGCAGCTTTTTTTTTTTTTAGGTGATTTTATCTGTATTGTTTGTGACCTGTGCATATTGCTGTGTGTAATCCTGGCACTAATAAATTATTATTGTTGTTCAATAGATAGATCATTCAAATAATTACATCTGTAATTAAAGACAGCAGGAAATCGAAAGGATGAGATGTTATCTCGTTCAGCACGCATTGAAAATTTAACAACACTACCAAAATAACCCATTTCCAATAAATTAGATGAAGATTAACGTGATTTGATAGTAAATAATTTCAATGTTTTGATATGCAAATACGTAGTCAAATGGAATTGTATGCCACCCAGAAAATATAACTGACCTGTCAATGACGTCATTCTAGAACGATGAATATGATAATTTTACAAACTGTGAAACATTAAACTAATACCTAATCTCACGAGTCTAGAACCGTCCCTTAATGTAGAATGGCTTATGGACTGTAACTTTTAATATAAGCATGAGATTATTACCAAAATTGCATTTTAATTCAGACAAGTGCTAATATTGTCTGCATTCTATCAGCTATAAACAGGGTTGCCACTCGTCTGGAAAACCGGGAAGTCAGGGAATTTGTAGATCAAAAAATTTTGTAGGGGGAAATCATGGAAAATTTTCGAAAAGAGTCAGGTTAGGTTTATTTGTTTGTTTCGTTTTTATGATAAATAACTGAAACAATGTCTTTGCTCCTTTTGTAATTCTGAACCATTCATTTGTCTTCTTTTTCCATAAAACCAAAATAATTGTTTTTTTTTAAATTTTGCGTTCATTAGTCGCTTTTTATTTGAAATGGGGAAGGGTGTTTTCCGCTATGACGCGAAGACCTACTGTATTCTGTGGTAGTGTGTTACACACGTTGGGGGTAAATTGTAGAAGATTAAAATCAGGGAAATACATTTCGGCATGTCAGGGAAAGTTAGGTAAATTGACATGCTGTTTTTAGTGGGAACCCTGTGATAGAGAGAACCCTGGTGAAAAATGACATAACATGTTAAGTAAAACCTACTATAAAATTTGACGAGCAATCTAGATCCGGAATAAAAAACTCCATTTTCCATTTGAAATAAGAAAGTTGACGTCTACTTCCGGTATAACCGGAAGTCCCATACTAACGTCAATATTTTCAGTGAACTGGACATTTTGAAAAACCCACGTGCATGAATTTTAAGAATTCAATTGTGAGCCGTACTCCAGAAACAGCTAATGGAAGGTCTACGTGGGACACCTGTATAACAACCTAACACCATCAAGACAAATTACAACTGATCTTGACTGCACCGTCATTGACCTAGCTTAGTCACCTTGATAATTTGAGGGAAAAATTAATAAAATGGTTTACAAATAAAAACACCAAAAATTTACTTTCTCACAAAAAAAGCCATTTTCTTTTAAATGTCTTATTTTATTTGTCATAACACAATATCATCAATACACATTGCCGACAATAGATCGAAACGTGCCTAAAAAACAAACAAAAAAATACAATTAAAATGAAAGAGAAAACAGATTACAATAGAGGATATATTTTTATAGTTAAAATAAATATCAATAATCATTATTTGAACAAAATATATTCAGAAATTCAAATATGCCCTCAGAATATCATTTCGGAATAAAACACAAAAATTACCATCCAAATTAGCATAAATTTAAATGTAAGAACAAAAAAATTCAAATTTATTTAAAAACACAATATCATTACAAAATCCTCTCGTAAAATAATAAATATGCTTGAGCACCTAGAACTTTACTTTCTTGAACTTCTGAAACGTAAGAGTCACTTATATAGTACCACTTTCCCGGGGGAGCTTCGGGTTCAGCCTCGGCACCTTTCGGAGAACTTTTCACTAAGGACTTTTGATTCTTTGGTAGAAACTGCCATCTATAGCTGTTCTCTTCTAATTTCGGCCTGACTTTTATGTAGGCGACGTAGTGGCCTCCATGCATTGACCCGCTGTGTTCGACAACACCGTAAAGGGAATACAACACTTTACTTTGTCCAATTTCGAAAGTTGGCAAGTTCTGAGACCGCTTCGAACAGAATGGAGCAATATCAAGCAATGTCGGAAAACGAACAAATTTTGATACTTTTGATGGTCTGAATCCATTAACCTGAAAAAATTAATTTCATTTATTTATTTATATAATCGGATGAGATCCCATTTCTTTCTTTTGGGGTTTTTATTGAGCGCAATGTTTTTAAAAAGCCTACAACCAGAGATGACTTAAAATAAAGAAGTTCGTGATGTTTTAACTGTGTTTGTTTTTAGTGAATTTTTATTTCGAAAATACACTAATAGCGATGTATCGATTGTAAGATTTTCTTCAAATAAGTGAGAATTAGGACCCCTAGAACCCACACCCAAGGTCCTGTTCAATATGTATGTATGTATGTATGTATGTATGTATGTATGTATGTATGTATGTATGTATGTATGTATGTATGTATGTATGTATGTATGTATGTATGTATGTATGTATGTATGTATGTATGTATGTATGTATGTATGTATGTATGTATGTATGTATGTATGTATGTATGTATGTATGTATGTATGTATGTATGTATGTATGTATGTATGTATGTATGTATGTATGTATGTATGTATGTATGTATGTATGTATGTATGTATGTATGTATGTATGTATGTATGTATGTATGTATGTATGTATGTATGTATGTATGTATGTATGTATGTATGTATGTATGTATGTATGTATGTATGTATGTATGTATGTATGTATGTATGTATGTATGTATGTATGTATGTATGTATGTATGTATGTATGTATGTATGTATGTATGTATGTATGTATGTATGTATGTATGTATGTATGTATGTATGTATGTATGTATGTATGTATGTATGTATGTATGTATGTATGTATGTATGTATGTATGTATGTATGTATGTATGTATGTATGTATGTATGTATGTATGTATGTATGTATGTATCTATGTATATATGTATATATGTATATATGTATATATGTATATATATATATATATGTATATATATATATATATATATATATATATATATATATATATATATATATATATATATATATATATATATATATATATATATATATATATATATATATATATATATATAGTCACAGCGAACACTCTGGAATGAAATTTCTAGAATAGACCAGAAGTGACAGGTGTAGAATAGTGTAGAACGTCTGGAATATCTATAGACAGTATAAATAAGACGAGCGGTGCACAGAGTATTAAGCGAGTCAACAGTAAGTGTTGGTGTATAATGAGCGATCATAGAAGGTGATAGTGGAATATAGTTCTATGGACATTTAATAATAGAGAATAGAAATATTTTAGTTGACACTGGTGTTGGAAAATGGTTGGTAATAATAAATTAGTAGTTTGGAAAGCTGAGTTTTGTTAATCAACAAATCCAGAAACCCGTAGAACGTAACAACTAGTGTCAGGAGTGGGATTTTCAAGCTGCTAGGGGAAATCTTTTCCAGAATATTCGTTTAACAACGTGGAAATCTCTGGAAGATTAGTGTCAGCAGTAATTCATAACTGAGTGTGTTCTTGAAACAGAATAAACTGTTTACCAGCTTTGAGTACGTTATGCCTAAGACACTTAGCGCAACAGCCACTATGGACGCCCAGCTATTGGAATTTATTAAAGAAATGAAAGAAGAAGCAAGAAAAAGAGATGAAGAAGCCAGAAAAAGAGAGAGGTTAAAGAGCTGCGAAAAAGTGACGAAGAAGCGAAAGAAGAAATGAGAAAAAGAGATGAAGAGGCCAGAAAAAGAGACGAAGTCTCCAAAGAAGAAATGAGAAAAAGAGATGACGAAACAAAGGAAATTCTGCACGAACAAGCCAGCAGAATTGAGAATATTACTTCGTGTGAGGACGAACGTACGAAGCAGGTAAAAGACGACATCTTCCCACAAGTAGAATGTCGCGTAAGGGGTATCAGGGACGATGTACATGATAAGCTGACGAGTATACAAGAAGAAGTTCAGCAGAAAATGCAAACACTAGAAAATAGGTGTGATACCCTAGCCAAGGGAAACATCAGACTCGAAGATAGCCCAGTCGTAAGAATTAAGGTCCCCACATTTGATGGCTTAGTCCCATGGGGTATTTATATATGCCAGTTCGAAGCCGCTGCTACAGCAAATGGTTGGGGCGAGAGAGAGAAAGCGACCTCGTTAATAGTAGCTTTCAGAGGAGATGCCCTAGATGTGCTCCAAGGTATTCCCAGGGAAGAACCGTTGAGTTTTGACAGCATTAAACATCAATTAGATATGAGGTTTGGCGAGCAGCATTAACAGCAGCTGTATCGATTGCAGTTGAAAAATCGTTGTCAGAAATCGGGCGAAAGTCTCCAACATCTCCACGCCGACGTTGTCAGACTGACACGATTAGCCTACCCCATAGCTCCGATAGGGTTTTTAAACCAGTTGTCGCTGCAAACCTTCATTGACGGCATCAGTGATACCGACACGCAACAGACGCTGAGGATGGCGAGACACAAAAGCTTGAACGATGCTTTGGCACATTCCTTGGAGTTTGAAGCGGTAAAGCAAGCCTCACAAAGTCATGTGAAAGTTCGCAGTCTTCAAGTCCAAGAAGAAAATAAAACAGATCCATCCAAGGTCATGCAGCTACTGGAGAAAATAGCAGAACAAATAAGGCCGAAGTCTCATGGACACCCAATAAGAGCTCACCGTGCAAATCCCTTGCGCTGCTGGAACTGCGGCAAGATGGGACATATAAGGGGCGAATGTTGGGCTCTAAGATCACGTGCAAGGGAGAAAGTGAAGCTAAGGCCAGTAACCTTTTCTCAGGTTAGCGATTCTGGCAGCGCTCTAATCGTAGACGGATACATAAGCGGTAGTAAGACCCAGATGGTCGTCGACACAGGCGCACCTAGGACGATTATTCGCTGCGACATGGTTCCAAGATGGCAAGTAAGAGAACCAGACAGAGTGTACAGAGTAAATGCAGCCGGTGGTGATCGGATCCAGGTATTTGGCGAAACTGACGTCGAGCTGCAAATTGGGACATGGAAGGCAAAGCAGAGAGCCATAGTCGCCGCCATATCAGACACGATTATAATTGGCTTGGATATAATTCAGGGTCAGTGCGCTAAACTTGATCTAGGCACTAACATCCAGACTATCGGCAGTGAAGAAATAATAATGTCGCCTGGCAGTAACCTGGTAGTGCGGAAAATCATCATAGAGGAAAATAGCAACGCCCGTGAAAGTGCCATTCCAGTGAAGAGAGCTGCGAGAGGAAGAGACGACCAAGTAACTCTGCCAGAAGCAAGTGGAGAAGAAAGTATGAGAGAAATACAAGACGAAGGGTGCGAAGACCACGTAAATGTGAAGCCAACCCAGAAAAAGGCCAGTAAACACATTTGTTGGAACATAGCCGATGTGGACAGGATGAATAGGGCCCGCCGAGATATTTGTGCAAGTAGAAACATCAGAACAACAGCAACTACACGGAAGAGCCAGTACCATCTAAGAACTTCGCTTGAAGGAAGCCCCGACATATTGACGAGAAGGAAAACCATCCACTCTGCTGTCGGAATGCATATACGAATAGAAAGCGACCGCATGAAGACCCGTTATGACGTGTCACCTAATTCAGCTGGTTTTAGAGAAAATTGGGAGTTGTTCCACAATCCAGTATGACGCAAGAGACAGTCTCCAAAACTACCGAAATTATGAGAAGGTCCTTATAAGGTGGTCAAAAGGATCAATGACGTTGTCTATTGCATTCAGAGGAGCCCGAAGAGCAAGATGAAGGTGGTCCATATGCACAGACTTACGCCATACCAAGAAATGTCAGAATTCGACCGGGACGATCGAATATAAGAGTGGGGCAGTGTCACAGTGAACACTCTGGAATGACATTGGAGCTTTCGTTCTTTGATGGTTGTCAGCAGTTCTTTGCCTTTACGTATTCTCCTTAGCACTTCTTCGTTGGTCATCCTATCTATCCAGGATATACGCAGTATACGGCGATACAAGTACATCTCAAAGGTGTCGATGCGGCTCTCCATTGATTGGCAGATGTCCAGCTCTCGGAGCCATAGAGTAGCACTGGGAAGATATAATAGCGCAATATACGTATGCGGAGCTGTAGGTTTAGGTCTCTACTGGTGAAGAGGTTCTTCATGGAGATGAATGTCCTTTTGGCCTGTTCTATCCTTGATCTAATTTCCATTTTAGGGTCACTGTTCTCGTTGACGAAGGTATTTAACGGACGGCACCTGTTCCACAACCTGGTTGTTAATTTGGAGGATCGTCCGTCTTGGTGCCCTGGAGAACATAACCACCTTGGTCTTGGCAACGTTTATGTGTAAACCATACTGTGTGCTATGCTCAACGATGAGGTCCATCATATTCTGGAGATGTGGTAGGCTGTCAGCGACCACTACCGTATCGTCGGCGAATCGTATATTATTAAGGGTGCCATTGATTTCAACGCCCTCTTTCACATTCTACGGTGCCTCCCAGAACACCGCCTCCGAGTATATGTTAAAGAGTAGAGGGGACAGGACAGATCCTTGTCTAACACCCCTTCTGCTTTTTGTTTCTTCGGATGTTATGCCCTCTTGTCAAGGCCAGAGGCTTTCCTGGTATTAAGAGATGAAAGCATCTTTCGTACCTTTTTAGTTTTGAAAATGATATCAGTCATTTTATGTGTATCATTGGCGACTGTTGGTGGTTGAACATTTGGAGGTGGGTTGAGAGTAGAATTGCCGGCGAACAACGAAGCAAAAAGTTCAGCCTTGCCCAGGGCGGTAGAAACAATTTCATCCCCTGAGACAAGAGGTGGGCACGTGCCTTTGCAGAAATTATTCCCAATAGATTTGGCAAGAGTCCAGAAGGGTTTGCTGCCGTTGGAGCTTGAGAGGACTTTGTTTTTGATGTGGTTATTAAACGAGTTTTTTGCCTCAGAAAGAATGCGGACATAGCGGTTTCTTGCGTCGTTAAATGCTTGACGATTTTCATGTCTGGGATTGTGTAGAAGCGTTTTGTGAACTTTGACCTTTTCAAGTCTGGCCTTGTCACAGGATTTAGAGAACCTGGGCTTTTAAGTGGCTGAAGAGGTTTTCTGTGTACGTAGAATAAATATTTCCATGCCAGCTTGGATAATGTTGGTGACGTTTTGTGAGATATCAGAGGGGTCAGGATGAGAGAAGCAGACAGACGCCCATGGAAATGAGGAAAAGTAATCCCACATTTCGTCCCAGTTCGCGGAGTTGTAGTGCCAAACGATATGTGGGTGTGATGACTGTGTGACCTCGGGTTGCATTGCGCAGAAAGCAGTGACCATGCCGTGGTCTGAGCGACCAAGCGGTGACTGATGTCTTATAGCATTCAGGTTTTGTAGCAAGAAGGAGATCCAAGGCATTTGAGCTGTGTGGTGGGATGCGAGGAAAGTAAGTAGGTTGCTGAAGTATATTGGCTAATGAATTGCTGACTGCAAATGTCTCCGCTGCTTTCCCTTGTGGATCGGTTTTTGAAGATCCTAGCCATTCCTTATTATGGACATTGAAGTCACCAAGAATAGTGACCTCAGAGGAAGGATATTCAGAAATCAGATGGTCGGTTTTTTTCAGAAAGCTATTCAAAGAGCTGGACAAAGTTGTTGTCAGAAAGTGACTGGTAAATGCAACAGATAAATTTAGTTGCAGCCCTGAGAGAGAGTTTCATCCAAAGTATGTCTTTTCTTCCAGCTTCTGAATTGGGGAGTCTGGTGCAGGGTAGATTGCTACGGACGTACGCCTCCATGTAATCTAAAGGAAGTGAGAAGCTCATACCCCGGGAAATTAAGATGATTAGTGACTGTTTTAGCACTGATTTGGGTTTAGGTGAGGAAGAGAAGTTGGGGCCTATTAGCCAGGAGGAAATGGTGGACGGAGTTCAGGTTAGAATTTAGGCCACATATATTGGAGAAGGATGTGTTAAATCTTGATGTTGGCGCCCCCTGCACACCCCTCACCCGGAGATCCGAATGGAGGGGTATTTTACTTCCGGAATCTTTTGTACAAGGAGGAGCCATCATTATTTTTGTTTATAAGGGAAACCGACTCATACACCAGAACCGGACGCGTCCGTTGGGACTTCACCGGCCCCTTGATGTAAGGGGTGGTACCTCCTCGGGCGTAAAAAAATCCTTTACTATCACATAAAGGAAAAGTCCACTACCACCTGCCAGAATTGATTGAGAATTGATATAGTGTGTGCAAATGCACGGCTGGAATATAACTAAAAAGCTAACCAGCTAGGAACTTCCAACAAAGATATACTTGATATTTTGGGCTTTAGAGCACACATAGCAGAAGGACTAATAAAGGCTAATAAGATGCCTCTAAGCAAGAGAGGACGTCCGTTCTCACGTCAACCATTTGGCTCGTAAAACCCATCAAGTCCAGCTGCAGCATCTTCATCATCAATTCCCACAAAATCCCTGAATTCACTCGAAGTTAGGTCAGTAGCTGAAATAAGTTATGATCAAATTGGACATTTTCCTAATTTTGATGCAAGACAATTTGCTGCTAGATGTAAAAATCCCGGTTGTAAAGGCCAGAGTCGTGTAATTTATGTGAAATGTAACATACGTTTATGCTTATCAAAATATAAGAACTGTTTTATGCAATATGATATGAAATAAAATATAATATAAATTAAGTAAATTTGTGCATTTCGATTTGTTTCAGCCTCCATTGGTACCTTTAAGTCACAATGTATTCAACTGAATACATCATATAACTTAAGAACTGTTTACTCAAAAAAAAAACCTGCACATGCTAAAAACATTGCAAAAATTATACTCTTTTATAGTTTTAATTTTTTCCCCTCAGGGCTCAACCACGGCCTTGCCGCCCCAATAGCACTCCACTCTTTTTCATATTACAAATTATTGGAATTTTCTTTGACAAAAAAAAAGTATTGACCGAAAGTGTTAAGACTCAACAGTGGGCGTCTGTCTGTATACCTTTGTAGAAGACGTTGTTCGCAACTGCTTTACAATTAACATATAAATAGTAGTTCTAGTCTTTATTCGCTTAGCTTATTCATCCCTCTGATGACGCTAACTTTGTCAGCAGAACGATCGTCAGGTCTAAAAACTGTATTGCGATGAATTTGATTCTCCAAATTGTATTCTTTGCAAGATAAATTATTAAATAAAGAAGAATTCCTTACCTGGAACCTCTTGAGATGCAATATAAGCACAGCAGGTGGATTATAGATGAGCAACTGTTTTGTGGCGTTGGTGTAGACAGTTTTCTTATCGTTGCCATTGCCACCATGCCTCTTAGTGCAAAGCTCGCAGCCCACTTTATTGTTGCCTGTCATCAGCTCACAAGCAGTGAACTGGTTCAAACAGGACTGTATGGAACACTCACCCTCCTCACATTGGTAACGGGCGGATATGGTGCCTGTCCACAGGCTTGCGTCTTCCTCTGGTTCATCTTCATCGTCTACCATCGGCTACAACATACCAAACAATTGACAATATAAATAAAAATCACAAGCTAATTACATTATGCAATCAATCAAAAAGTCAATGAAGACAATATTAAGGCAAATCCAGCTACTAGAAAAAATAGCAGAACAAATAAGGCCGACGTCTCATGAACACCCAAAAGAGCTCACCGTGCAAATGCCTTGCGCTGCTGGAACTGCGGCAAGTTGGGACATAAAAGGAGCGAATGTTGGACTCTAAGATCATGCCTACAGGAAAAAGTGAAGCTAAAGCCGGTAACCATTTCTCAGGTTAGCGATTCTAGCAGCGCTCTCGTCGTAGACGGATACGTATGCGGCAATAAGACCCGGATGGTCGTCGACACAGGCGCACCTAGGACGATTACTCGCCACGACATGGTTCCAAGATGGCGAGTAAAAGAACCAGACAGGATGTACCGAGTAAATGCGGCTGGTGGTGATCAGATACAGGTATTTGGCGAGACTGACGTCGAGCTGCAAATTGGGAGATGGAAGGCAAAGCTGAGAGCCATAGTCGCCGCCATACCAGACCCGATTATAATTGGCTTGGACATACTTCAGGGCCAGTGCACTAAACTTGATCTTGGCACTAACACCCTGACTATCGGCAGTGAAAAAATAACAATGTCGCCTGGCAGTAAGCTGGTAGTGCGGAAAATCACCATAGAGGCAAATAGCAACGTCTGCCGTGAAAGTGCCATTCAAGTGAAGAGAGCTGTGAGAGGAAGAGACGACCCAGTTACTCAGCCAGAAGCAAGTGGAGAAGAAAGTATGAGAGAAGTACAAGACGAAGGGTGCAAAGACCACGTAAATGTGATGCTACCCCAGAAAAAGGTCAGTAAACACATTTGTTGAAACATAGCCGATGTGGACAGGATGAATAGGGCCAGCCGAGATATTTGTGCAAGTAGAAACATCAGAACAACAGCAACTACACGGAAGAACCAGTACCACCTAAGGATTTCGCTTCGAGAAAGCTCAGACATATTGATAAGAAGGAAAACCATCCACTCTGCGGTCGGAATGCATATACGAATAGAAAGCGACTGCATGAAGACCCGTTATAACGGGTCACCTAATTCAGCTGGTTTTAAAGAAGAAGATCGGATGTTGTTCTACAATCCAGTAAGACGCAAGGGACGGTCACCGAAAATACAGAAATTATGGGAAGGTCCTTATAAGGTGGTCAAAAGGATCAATGACGTTGTCTACCGAATTCAGAGGAGCTCGAAGAGCAAGATGAAGGTGGTCCATATGCACAGACTTAAGCCATTCCAAGAAATGTCAGAATTCGACCGGGACGGTTGAATATAAGAGGGGGGCAGTGTCACATTTGTCTATATGAGAATTAAGTTTATGGACTTTGTTGCTTCTATGGTCAGATGTCAATTATAAAGTGTGTTGGTAAGAGCGAACACTCTGGAATGGTATTTCTAGAAGGGACCAGAAGTGACAGGTGTAGAATAGTGTAGAAGGTCTACAATCTCTATGGACAATATAAGTAGACGAGCGGTGCGCAGAGTAAGTGAGTTCAGTATTAAGTGGGTGTGGTGAAGAATAGTGATCATAGAGTATTAAGCGAGTTAGCAGTAAGTGTTGGTGTTTAAGAAGCGATCATAGAAGGCGAATGGTGGAATATAGTTCTATGGACATTTAATAATAGATAGAGAAATATTTTATAATAATAATAATAATAATAATAATAATAATAATAATAATAATATTTATTCTGGCAAAAATTACACAGCCTTGTCAAACAAATACCAAATATAAGATTATAGAACTAAAATTGTGAAATAAACATCAAAAACAAACAAAAATACAAAAGACAAAAGAAACAAATTTACACATATTAAAAAAAAAAAATGGCATCTTATGTTGTCTCTAGTGGCTCTACTCTATCCACTCAATGTCCATATTGAGGTATTCACTTAAAGAATAAAATGCATACTTCATAAGTGTTTTTCACATTTCTCCTAAATTCTCGCTTATGTTTTGATCTTATATTCTGGGGGATTTTATTGAAGAACTTGACACCCCAGCAATTCACCCCGGTTTCAGCTCTTTTTATTCTATGATAAGGAATGGATATGTTCTGTCTGCCTCGGGTACCATATTCGTGGTAATCACCGTTTTGGTTGTAGTCCTCTTGATGTTGGTAAGTATATAAGACACTTTCCAAAATATATGCTGAAAAGATGGTAAGTATGCCTGTCTTCGTGAATAAGGTTCTACAACTTGTACGGCTGTCTACAGAACAGATTATTCTTACTGCAGCTTTCTGTTGCAGAAATATTTCAGACACTCCAGTGCTACTCCCCCATATTAGGATACCATAGGTAGCCCTACTTTGGAAACATGCATGATAAGCTGTCAACACTGTCTGGTAATTACTGATGTTCATCAGACGCCTCAACAGATACAGACACGACGCCAATGTGCCCTGGAGCTTTTCAATGTGCATTGACCAGCGAAAATCTGATTGTATATATACACCAAGAAATTTCACAGATTGTTTTTGTCTTGGTTGCGTTTGGTGGGAGCTGATATTCAAGACTTTTGTTTTGTTTACATTGAGTTTCAGTTTATTATTTCTAAACCATTCTCCTGCTTCCGACATTGTGATATTTCTTCTCTCATTAAGTTCAGCTTCATTTCTGCCAATGTTTACAAATGAGGTATCGTCTGCATAGAGAGAAACTGCATCAGACAAAACGTTCTCTGGAAGATCATTTGTGTATATAATGAATAGGAGAGGCCCTAGCAGCGAACCCTGAGGTATACCGCATGTTTGTGTCTGCCAACTCGAGTACTGTCCATTTAGCTTCACTCTTTGGTATCGGTTGGTAAGGTATGACTTAAAGAGCCTCAGTGGCAAACCCCTAATGCCATAGTGTTCCAATTTGGTTAGTAATATCTCATATGATACTGTGTCAAATGCCTTATGTAAATCACAATATATGCATTGTGCCATATTGCCAGAGTCCAGCGCCTCACTTAATTTATTTGTTGTGTTTACCAGCGCAGTGACTGTTGATTTACCTCCTCGAAAGCCATGAAGCTCCTCACTGAGAAAACCTTTTGCTTCTAAATATTCTTCAAGCTGTTGCTTTATTACGTACTCAAATATTTTTGAAAGTGCTGGCGAAATGGAAATAGGTCTAAAGCTATCCAAAGAGGCAACATTGCTACCCTTATATGCCATACTTACGTCTGCTTTCTTAAGTTCCTCTGGAAACAGGCCAGCCTGCAAACATTCATTTACTAAAGCTGTTATTGGATCTAGTATGCTATAAATAACTGTTTTTATATATTTTACATTTATTCCATAACAGTCTGGCGTTATTTTGGCTTTCAAGGCACATACCACTCTCCAAACCTCCAGCGACGTCACCTCCCGCAGATAAAATGAATTCATTGTATTAATAACTTTGGACTTAATATATGTTCGTGGTACTATATTATTTCCGTTTATTTGTTGAAAAATATTTTTACTTATATTAGCAAAATAACTATTACATGCTTCTGGTGTTAATGAAGGTAACTGTTTACGTTTTTCTTGTGTTTCACCCTTTATAATCTTCCATGCAGCTTTTTGCTTGTCTTCCGCTTGCTGAATAGCCATGGCAACCCCTTCAGCCTTTGCCGCTCGAACTTTGTCGCGATAGCAGTCTCGGTAGGTTTGGTATGCCATTAATGACTCGTTATCTCTTTTTACCAACCATATTGTGTAGAGTGCATCCAGCCTGTTTTTAAGACCTTTCAATTCATTGGTATACCAGTTTACCTTTAGTGTTTGAGTTTTTATCCTAGATTTTCTTTCGGGAAAATATTCGTTGTAGCACATAAGGAAGAACTCATGAAATCTGGAGAAATTTGTCTGCGGATCACTGTTGGCAAAGTAGGCCTCCCAGTCAACAGAACACATATGACACGCAAACCGTTTTAAGTTTTCTTCAGTAAAGTATCTTTTGTGTGTTTCTGTAAAACTTTGTCTGATAACCTGTTTTTTGTAGGTAAGCACCTGTCCAAGATGGTCAGAGATGTGTAAATTTAGTGTTTCAGTTTTTATGTGCTGCTTTGAGATATCTGTAAATATATTATCCAAGCATTTGGAACTAGTACTTGTAAAATGTGTTGGTTCTTCAAATAAATGAGAAATATTAAAAGACTGAAGCATTTTGAGGAGTTTCTTTTTTGATGATGAATTATCCGTGTGTCCAAAATCTTGATTCCAATCACCTGCGATGATTATGTTTGCCTTAAAGACTTTAGTCAGCTTTAACAGTGTACTCTCTAGTTTTTCAATTAAGATGTCAATATCACCAATTGGCGACCTGTATACTGTAAGGATTATACAGTTCATCATTTTGATATAAATACCACATATTTCATAGTGCTTCTCCAATGAAGTTTCTAAGTAATTATCTATGTTTTGAAACTGTACATTCTTCCTTACCATTGTAAGCACTCCGCCATGCTCAAATGTATTGCGGGTAAAGTAACTGCCAATTTCAAAGTCTTCAAAAGTTACATGCTTCAGTGCAGTCTTGGCTAACCAGTGTTCTGTCAGACAACTTGAATGTCACTACACTTTTTCAAGAATAGCTCTAATTCATCCACTTTCCTACTGATTGACTGAACATTCAAGTTAAGTACAGCAAACAGAGGAGCATGTTGTTTATTTGTATAAGATGTTAGATGATTATCTGTGGAACTTGACCCACAGAAAAATTTCCTTTCGATTGTGTAGTTCTGGGAAATGTAAACTTCGAGTTGATACTGGTGTTAGAAAATAGTTGGTAATAATAAAATAGTAGTTTGAAAAGCTATGTTTTGTTAGTCAACGAATCTAGAACCCCGTAGAACGTAACAATATATATATATATATATATATATATATATATATATATATATATATATATATATATATATATACATCTAAAAATGTTCGGACATTGGTTTTGGGTTCTAGGGACTCACAATCGCGCTCATCTGAAGTCACGCTTTTCATCATGACCTCTCTATTTGCGAATTTGTTTTAATGAATGTTCGCTAATTTTCTATATGAAAAATCGCTACAAAAAAAAAACTTACCTCAGTAGTATCACATAATTCCTCGATGCAGCAGGCCCCTTTCATTTCACTGTCTTCATCCACTAACATGGGTTCTTTGGTGCTGTCCTCTGGATTTCCCTGGAACATTTTGTTGATTTTGTTTGAGTCACCATCGTTTAGGAGACTGAGTTTGGCAAGATCAACCTTCAAATCGGTGTTCTTGTTTTTTACAAAAGACAATCTCGACTCAGGCCTATCATACTCCTCAGCTATCCTGAAAATGTACTGAAATTAGCTTCAGACTTAAAAGTTTACATTGTAGTCACCATTTCCTTCATGCACAAAATCCCTTTGACAAAAACTGTTTTACAGTAAAACCTTCCTATACTAGTCACCTATGGGCAATATAAAACTGACTATTATACAGGGTGAACCACCAGGAACTACATCGATTGAGTAGATGTCAACTTCCTTATTTCAAATTGAACACCAAGTATATTATCACATTTTGAGAATCTGCGTAAAATTCTAAATACTTTTTGTGTATAATGTCATGTACCTAAGTCTTCTTCTTCTTGAGATATTCGAACTTTTATGTCAAAATTGACGTTTTCAGACCAGAACATATTTATATTTTTCTCTCCCACACATGACATAATTATTTACTTCGGATTTTTATTTATTTTGTAATGAAGTTCGATTTTATAAGGGTTATTTGAATAGCGAACAATTCATTTAGGCGGTTTAAATAACGAATATTTGCTAGGTAACAAATTCGACTATTTTAGAAACACTTCAAAGTATGAAAAGTCGCCACAAGTGGAACGTGAATTGTGTATGATGAAAGGCATAGCGCCTGTCCGTCACGCGCAATGGGACTCATTTTAGGTGCGTCGCGGAGCGCATGGCAAATAGACCACGGAGATGTCTTCAGCTCGCGACCGAGACAAGGGGTTTCAGGTGTTTGTATGGTAATTCTGAGTATCGTGTGACCGACAGTTAGGGAAATTAACTGGGAAGTTTTTCGCTGTGCTACGTAGTAGTGAAAGCAGCGTGTTATTTGTTGGATAGGAAGGAACGAGAGTCTATAACAACTGTGTTCTACTATTGTGGTTTGCAAGGTTAGTTATGCTTCGGAAACTTGGGGAAGTATAATTTGCAAACTGAAATAGATAACTGGGTATTTTATTGATGCTGTTCTAGGTGTAATATTGACAGCGTGTTAGGATTGAAAGTGTATACAGGGTGTACTGTATGTAGGAGTAACAAAACTGTTCGCGTGTTGACTCATTTAAGGGAAATCAAAATCACATAGACGGTCATACCATGTCATAGTGAGTCTAGAGTGTTTAGCTAATTATAACGTGCTGTATAGGGTAGTCTACGTTTGTTCAGAGGGACGTATGTCCTTGGGAGAAGCATGAAGCTGCTCTGAATGGTATGTGCTCGCTAGGCAGGGTGGTTGATTAGATAGAGTGTTCAGCCTAGATAAGTGACAAACTGGTCACGTTTCTTACCCATATAAGGGGAACAGGAGCACGGACAGTGCTGATTAAAGGGGTAGTGTTTAGTGTGTCCGGCAACCTGTGCTGTACTGGGTAGCCTACGTTTGTCCTGAGGGACGTATGTCCTCGGGATAAGAATGGAGCTGCTCAGAATGGTACGTAACCGCTGGACGGGGCTGTTAGTTATACAGGATGTTCGACGGAAGTAGGGGATAAGTTACCCGGTTTTTATTAGATAGCAGGTTAGAGTCATATGAGAGTGGGAACAGTTTGCATACCCACATAGCAGAATAGGACTGCAGGGAATTGTAAGCTAGGAAACCAGCCATTATTCGGGAGTAAGTAATTAAAGCCTACTTAATTCCCGAGAACTCTACGGGATATAATAACTTTCAACCCCTGGCTATAGTTTTCTTCTCCACTCGAGCTACCCTAGGACAAGGCTGTTATGAAACAGTAACTTTGTGGTGTTCTACGAGGGCCTTGGCAGAAGTCCTCACGGGGATCTGACCTCGTTCTATTTAATAGGGAATAAAGATGGCGCTCGAGGATATGTAACTTAGAATATTTAGATCACGCCCGAACGATGGATTGGCAACCTATCCGTCGGGCCTCTGCTTAGCCGGGGCATCACAATTTATTATACTTCCCAAAAAGATTCACAGGAATATATAGCTCCAGTAAATAATTTGTGACTATACCTACAGTCAAAGCATTAGAGAACAAGTCTATTTGAAATTAATTTTCTGTAAATATTTTGGTAAAATAATATAGTAGTCGCATAATATAGTAGAAATGTAAACAAAATCAAGCCAAGTCTCTATAAAAATGATTCTAAAATAGTTTATTTGATCTTTAAACATAAACATAAGACGTCATATAAGACCGAAACAGTCGTGGGATGTGTTTCAATGGTAATTCTACCAATTCTGTAATTAATTATTACGTATACTTTGAATAGAATATCCCGGGCATGAAGCCGATCTAACATATCGTGTAAACAGAACGTTACTTGACATATGCCAAGATGGCTGAGAGGCGTCGCGCTTGCCTCATAAGCAGAAGGTTACGTGATCGAATCTAGCTCGATGAATGTATGTTTTTGGCATTTTTCTCGAAAGAAGTTAGAACACAAGATT
This sequence comes from Tillus elongatus, assembly GCA_964006375.1. Lineage (NCBI taxonomy): Eukaryota > Metazoa > Arthropoda > Insecta > Coleoptera > Cleridae > Tillus > Tillus elongatus. The sequence continues at coordinate 9,296,185 of OZ023268.1, forward strand.
TTTTTGATGATAGAGAGATATTGATGGTAACACTTTCGAAATATTTCTTCAAATTTTATTAAATTTAATAAAGTTATTTCAAGAGCAGGTGAAACATTTGCGAACTGATAACTACAAAAACCGAAACCAACACCAAATACAGTTAAACTAATTATTGGTTCACCCTGTATAATAATACCTCTTTTTATCAGACCACTATATAATAATACCTTTATTTATCAAGTGTAGAGTATGTACAAATAAAAAGAGTAAATTCATTATTTCGTAAATCGATGATTTTGGACAACAATACTGGGTTATTTTTGAAAATGGTCTAATTTAAAAGCTTTTTAATATTAGAAGAAAAATTTGAAATTGTTATTACATGTTGTCACAAAGAATATATTTCTTACATTCATCTCACCAAACGAAAATAAGGCCCACAAAAAAATAACCTAACTGGATACATAAAACAAACCCGAAATAACCCAACCCTGAAAAGAAAATAAAAAGACATTGCACCAAACTCACAGAAAATATCCTTAATGACACCCAGACAAATTTTATTAACTTCTTTTTTACTTACAACAAATACATTTTAAAAACTTTTGTTGCAACATAGTGTATGAGTCGCTTCCAAGTGTATTGTATTAACCTAAATTTGTAAATAAAAAAATATTAACATTTTTCATTTCTTGATAATGAGTTATTTGCTGGTGAAATAGAGGTAAATTTAAATACAAGATTAGCAGGATTTATGGAAATTATGTGTACGCTACAAAAGTATGTACATGCTTTTGATGATTATTCACTTCAGTGATCGAGATTCACCAGCCACACACTTTTAACTTAACAATTAACATGGTTTTGTGAAGACCTGCTCCACCTAACCATTCTTTGCTGCTTTGTACAGTATGCATCTAATTGTCAGGATAAAAATGAACAGGTTGGTTAATACAGCTTATTTGGATTTCTCTAAGGCCTTTGCCTCAGTTAATCACAGGTTAGTTTTAAATAAACCAGCCACGGACTTTTGAATATAATGTAATAATCAACATGGTTTTGTGAAGACCTGCTCCACCCAAACAATCTTTGCTGTTTCGTACAGTATGCATCTAATTGTCAGGATAAAAATGAACAGGTTGGTTAATACAGCTTATTTGGATTTCTCTAAGGCCTTTGCCTCAGTTAATCACAGGTTAGTTTTAAATAAACCAACCACAGACTTTTAAATATAATGTAATAATCAACATGGTTTTGTGAAGACCTGCTCCACCTAACCATTCTTTGCTGTTTCGTACAGTATGCATCTAATTGTTGGGATAAAAATGAACAGGTTGGTTAATACAGCTTATTTAGATTTATCTAAGGCCTTTGCCTCAGTTAATCACAGGTTAGTTTTAAATAAACCAACCACAGACTTTTAAATATAATGTAATAATCAACATGGTTTTGTGAAGACCTGCTCCACCCAAAAAATCTTTGCTGTTTCGTACAGTATGCATCTAATTGTTGGGATAAAATTGAACAGGTTGGTTAATACAGCTTATTTAGATTTATCTAAGGCCTTTGAATCAGTTAATCACAGATTAGTTTTAAATAAACCAACCACAGACTTTTGAATATAATGTAATAATCAACATGGTTTTGTGAAGACCTGCTCCACCTAACCATTCTTTGCTGTTTTGTACAGTATGCATCTAATTGTCAGGATAAAAATGAACAGGTTGGTTAATACAGCTTATTTAGATTTATCTAAGGCCTTTGAATCAGTTAATCACAGATTAGTTTTAAATAAACCAACCACAGACTTTTGAATATAATGTAATAATCAACATGGTTTTGTGAATACCTGTTCCACCCAAACAATCTTTGCTGTTTTGTACAGTATGCATCTAATTATTGGGATAAAGATGATAATGTTGGTTAATACAGCTTATTTGGATTTCTCTAAGGCCTTTCACTCAGTTAATCACAGGTTAGTTTTAAATAAACCCGACACAGACTTTTGAATATAATGTAATAATCAACATGGTTTTGTGAAGACCTGCTCCACCTAACCATTCTTTGCTGTTTTGTACAGTATGCATCTAATTGTCAGAATAAAAATGAACAGGTTGGTTAATACAGCTTATTTGGATTTCTCTAAGGCCTTTGAATCAGTTAATCACAGGTTAGTTTTAAATAAACCAACCACAGACTTTTGAATATAATGTAATAATCAACATGGTTTTGTGAAGACCTGCTCCACCCAAACAATCTTTGCTGTTTCGTACAGTATCCATCTAATTGTTGGGATAAAATTGAACAGGTTGGTTAATACAGCTTATTTAGATTTATCTAAGGCCTTTGAATCAGTTAATCACAGATTAGTTTTAAATAAACCAACCACAGACTTTTGAATATAATGTAATAATCAACATGGTTTTGTGAATACCTGCTCCACCCAAACAATCTTTGCTGTTTTGTACAGTATGCATCTAATTGTCAGGATAAAAATGAACAGGTTGGTTAATACAGCTTATTTGGATTTCTCTAAGGCCTTTGAATCAGTTAATCACAGATTAGTTTTAAATAAACCAACCACAGACTTTTGAATATAATGTAATAATCAACATGGTTTTGTGAAGACCTGCTCCACCCAAAAAATCTTTGCTGTTTTGTACAGTATGCATCTAATTGTCAGGCTAAAAATGAACAGGTTGGTTAATACAGCTTATTTGGATTTCTCTAAGGCCTTTGAATCAGTTAATCACAGGTTAGTTTTAAATAAACCAGAGACAGACTTTTGAATATAATGTAATAATCGACATGGTTTTGTGAAGACCAATATTTTCACTCCAACTTTAACCCTATGGTCGGTCATAAATGTTAAAATCAAATAAACATATTCACAGTGCAGCTCTATGTCGCCAATAACTTGAATGCATTTTGCATTTTATGCATTCAAGCAAGAACATTCGACATGAGATGAACGAATTAGACATGTTTCAAATGAAGAAGGCACTATATTTATATCGGCGCATGTGACATGCGCTGGGTTCATTGGCTGTTTCAATTAATATACCATACAATAGCCGTAGTAGAGAAATATTTACGTGAAAGAAATTCATATAATATATATGAAATCAAAATAATAATGAATCTGCTGGTGACGAGATTTTAAAAATATATAATTTCCAGGTCTACTGAATAATTTCCATGACATTTGAACAAATTCACAAATTTCTCTGAAATTTTAGGGGGTATTTCAGTTTCCCTGATTTTTCCCGGTTTTCCAGGTCGCTGGGTACCTTGCCCTATTATCACTATCATAAACTTTTTGCTCTCCTTACACACCAAATATCTCACAACACATACACACTCATGCTTCCTGCACACACATACTCACACACACTTATCTACATTTATTGTTTATTAACTTAAGCAATTAAGTCTGGGATCCATCTACAAGTTGGTAAATTGGATCCGCAGAGGCAACTACCCATTTTCTTAAATTTCGTTCAAATACACATTTCGAAGTGATACTCTATATCGTCTGGCAGTTTATTATACAGGCTGTTTCAAAAAACATGCACCATCGCTCGTAGGACAATTCCTCACTAAAAAATAAGAAAAAAAGTTCCTGTGCACATGGGCCCGGAAACGCATAGTTTCCAATATACAGGGAGTTGAATTCTAATTTTTTTTTTAATTTTTTATAAATAATTTCAAAACCACTGGATTGATTTTAATGAAACTTGGAACTTGAAAGTGTATTATGAAAGTGCATATTTTCAAGTGAAAATCTGCTTACAACTGCGTCAGTGGCGTGCATACGGGGTAACTGTAAAAATTCATTTGGGGAAAAATATGTGCGCCACTGTCTTTTTCCAATTTTGATACATCAGAAACTATTACATTATGAAGCTTATTACATAAGCCACAAAAGCTACCTCTTGGTATTTTTTCGTTCAGGGTATCCCCTAGGAGATATGATTAATTTTATAAAAAGGGGCAAAGTACCGATTAGTCGGCGTAATAATAATAATAATAATAATATATGTTTACTGCAACCATAAGAATATGAAATACAAAACATACAGTAAACATTACAGCAATAAACGTGCAAATAACTAACCTACGTAAAACTTATTGGTGATAAACATTGAAATGAATATTACAAACATTGATAAAAAATGATAAATAAACAATAAAAATAAAAAATGAAAAAAGTAATCGTAAAGACACCATGATTTTTCCAAACTCTTGTTTTTTGTACATAACTCTATTGACTTTAATAACAAAGCTAAAGAAAATGTTGAAAGTGACCACCATTAGCGTCGTTACAATTATTTAACCTTCTGCGCAAAGATCTTCTTACTCTTCTGCAAATATTTTGATCTTCTCTAATGCTGTCAAATGCATATTCTATTCTTCCCAACAATTCTTCTCGTGTATTTACTGGTGTTTTATACACTATTTCTTTTAAATGACCCCACAAATAAAAATCGAGAGGATTCAGGTCCGGAGATCGAGGTGGCCATGACACCGGACCTCCACGACCAATCCATCGGTGACCGTATGTGTTGGCTAAATATGTTCTTTCAACTGCTGCAAAATGTGCGGGCGCACCATCATGCTGGAACCACATTGTACCATTTCTCATAAAAAGCGGTAGTAACAACGGCAAATCATTTTGTAAAAAGTTTAAATATGATTCATGGTCAAGACGATTCGGTAGAACAACAGGACCAATTATGTGATTTTCAATAATAGCAGCCCAAATATTGATGGAAAATTGATACTGCGAATTTGCAACTCTTAGAGAGTGTGGGTTTTCATCGGCCCATGTATGTAAATTGTGAAAATTTACGATACCTTTTCGCGTAAATGACGCCTCATCAGTAAATAGTACACGTTTAGAAAAATGTTGGTCGTGCCTAAGTTTGTTTAAGAACCACTGACAAAACATTACCCTTGGTTGAAAGTCTCTAGGTAGAAGAATAGCACGAAAACTCTTTTGACGCCTACAAAGATTTTCAAAATTGTAGAATTTAGAGAACTGTCAAAAATTATAGTTTCATGGCACTTTACGATTACTGTTTTCATTACTCCAACGAATCGGTACTTTGCCCCTTTTTATAAAATTAATCATATCTCCTAAGGGATACCCTGAACGAAAAAATACCGAGAGGTAGCTTTTGTGGCTTATGTAATAAGCTTCATAACTGATGTATCAAAATTGGAAAAAGACAGTGGCGCACATATTTTTCCCCAAATGAATTTTTACAGTTACCCCGTACGCACGCCACTGACGCAGTTGTAAGCAGATTTTCACTTGAAAATATGCACTTTCATAATACACTTTCAAGTTCCAAGTTTCATTAAAATCAATCCAGTGGTTTTGAAATTATTTATAAAAAATTTAAAAAAAATTAAAATTCAACTCCCTGTATATTGGAAACTATGCGTTTCCGGGCCCATATGCACAGGAACTTTTTTTCTTATTTTTTAGTAAGGAATTGCCCCACGAGCGATGGTGCATGTTTTTTGAAACAGCCTGTATAAACAAGTAAAATAATAGCCATAGCTATGTTGTCCTACTGTCTTATTTGCTCTATTAGTTTTCAGGTCATAATGGCCTCTTCTTAAGTCATATGTATTGGCACAAGATTCATTCTCGTTAGTAGATCGTCTGAGCTAGTGATGGGAAAAACGGTTATTTTCTGTTAACAGTTGAAGCCGTTAACGTTATTTAATAATAACCGTTGAAAATAACGGCTTCAGTTATTTTAAACTGGATAGTCGATCGATAGTATCCTACATTCCCAAAGCTGTGAGCGAGAGCGAGCACACTAGTATAGATGCATTGTATTTTTACCCCGTTATTTCACGTAGTGTATAAATCTCAAATTTTGTCGATATGAAAAGGAAACAAAGGGTTAAGAAATTATAATAAGCGTGTCGTAAATCTTTTGCCACTCTGAAGTGAAACTTTTAGAAATCAGAAAGGAGTCTTCTATAAGTATTTACTTAGATGTTTTAGGAATTATAAACTAGTCATTTCTAACAAATTTATTTTATGAGGGATCTTTACGTAAATGTCAATGCCACAGCAAGAATTAATAAATATCATTATTTATCACGTCTTGGGACGTTAGACGTTAGAACTTTTATTGCTACACAGAGAGTGATTCTAAGAACTCCATAACATAACGCAGCTGATAAAATTTCCGTAAAGAAATTTGCCTTTATTCTGTACATATGGTTTGTTATTACATTATGCTTTTATTCTTTCTTAGAAAGATCTCTATCTCTAGTTACATTTTCGGTTCACTGGTCATCTTTATCAGTCCACTTTTAAAAACTGTGCAAACAACAGCCAACAGTATAAAAAATTGAGTTTGAGTTTAAAAAAAATAATTGGAAGATATATAGTATTAATTGTTTATTTACTTATTTTAATATTCGTTGTTTTAAAATTAGTTTCAAAAATTTCAAAGGACTGTAACTTGGAGGAGAAGGGGTTTCAAGAAAAACTTAATAAAAAGACACCCCTTATTTTTCTCCAAAGAATCACCCTGTAAAATTTTTCGCATCAATTTGGAAACATGTGTATATATATATATATATATATATATATATATATATATATATATATATATATATATATATATATATATATATATATATATATTCATTTAATTTTTTATATTTAAATGTATATAGATATTAAAAAATGTTGTATCATTATATTTTTTTATCAATTTGATAACTATTATCAGACAAACGAAATTGCGACGTGTTAACTGTTTTCTTAGGTAATATATATAAATTTAAATAAATAAGTACTTTAATTTCACGTGAAATAACCCTATTTTGCGTTGTCCTTAGTGAAAGTAATAACACGTTTTTACATAAATTCATCTTTTCACCCAACATTTTTTATTATTAAATATTTGGCTTTACATACTAGTGGGAAACTCAACTGTTTCAAAAATAACAGCTTCTCAGTTTAACATAATAACTCTGTGTAGTAGTGTCCGTATGCCGTATCCCCATCAACAACCGGTTAAAGTTAAAATTAAAATTAAACCGTTTTATTGTACCGAAAATCCTATGTTCCTAAAGCTGTTAGCGAGAGCGAGCACACAGTATAAATAACGTGTTTAGCATTCCCAATCTCAAGGCTATTCATCCCGTTAAATAAACCGTGGCCGATGAAAACCGATGTTTATTCATCGAACCTAGTTGCAGTGGAACTGAAACAGATACGACTCCGAATTCTAGTTTAGTGTAAAAAGCGTTACTTTTTAAGCTGTTATTTTTATAAATCCATAACTGGTGGTTACCGTTACGGCTCGGTAAACGTTTAAAAATAGCTGACAGTTAAATAACGACTCATCACTAGTCTGAGCCATTGCATTAATTTATTTATTTATTTATTTATACTCCTACAAACACTAGTGATAGTAATTACAGGTAAGAGTTACTGGCTAAACCTACACATAAGTAACAGAAAAGAAAAGGTAAAAACAAACAAAAATGAACCCACTAGACAGGGTCCGAGACATCGAAATTGTCACTCAATACCACACATTTAATCCTTTTGACACTAGTGTTCATTAAGTCTATATCACATTTGTGTACTATCCTATTACACTCATGTAACATTCTATTTATAGGTGAACAGTTATATAAGGGCGAACAAAAAAACAATTGCTGGTTCCTTATTCTTAAGTTAATTTTTGGAACCAGAAAGCCAATTTTATTAATTAAGGAAATTCTTTTATATTTTATGTTGTTAGCAATATTGAAAATGAATACTACACTAGTCAGTTTTCGTCTCACACTTAACCTTACCATGCCAAACTCCACCAACATTCTGCAATAGCTGACCCTGAATGGGTAGACACTGTATTTTCTCAAGTACAAATATCTCAAAAATCTTTTTTGTACTCTTTCAATCATGTCTTCATGGACTTTAGTTTGTGGTGCCCAGATAATAGAGGCATACTCTAACTGAGGTCTTACCCAAGCATTATACAACCTTATGACTGACTCCATATTCTTAAAATATTTGGTGTTTCTAATTACACGACCTAGTAGCTTATACGCTTTATTTACAATATTTTCATAGTGCTGGGTAAACTTAAGATTCGTCTGCAGACTAACTCCAAGATCTCGCCATTCTTTTTTTCTTACTAAAACAGAATTGCTGATTGAATACTCATATTCAATATACTTTCTCTTACGCGTAAAAGTCATTACCCGGCACTTGCTGATATTTATAAACATATTATTGTCAATAAACCATTGCACAATAGAATTCAGGTCAATTTGAAGACTGTCACAGTCATTAGGTTCTGATATGTGTTTAAAGATCTTGAAATCATCTGCAAACAAAAGACTTTCGGAGTGCTTCACACAGTTTGGCAAGTCATTTATAAAGATGGCAAACAGTAGAGGTCCAAGGTTACTACCTTGGGGCACTCCTGAAGTAGTCACAAATTTCCCTGATAAACTGTTGCCAATTTTGACTTGTTGAGCTCTTAAGGTAAGATAAGACTCAATCAGTTTAGAGGCACTAAAGAAGAAATGACACACGGAAACAGTTGAGGTTGTTAATGATTGGGATATGCTAACACAGAAAGCCAGAGAGAATAGTTTTGAGCTAGTGAAGATGGATCAAACAGATTTTTTTATCTGCCACTAAAAAATATATATAGTTATTATGATTACTTACTCATCGTTCGGACTGTTATGTCCGCATATGGGACTTCCCATGTCTATGTTGGTCTCACTGCTAGCCGGGCTGTTCTCAGGACTGACAGGCGACCTGCACAACGAGTTTAGACTGGAACTGTTCTTCAGACTGGTCCTGCTCAAGTTCGTCATGGAACTGTCGTCGACACTCTCAGGAGATCGGCTTAGAGCGTTGACAGCAGGACTGGGCACCCCGCTATCATCCACACGCATATCTGGGGAAACACCACCACCGCCCGCTCTCTGATGGTGATGGTTCGAATCGGGACTGCTGTTGTCCACTTTGTCCGAATTGTAGCCGGATTCTATGCCTTTGGTCTGGTCGCTGGTGACGCTGGAAGAGGCAGTGCTGTTTCCCGCTATGGTGGCAGTGGCGTTGATGTTCTGTTGGGGGGCAGACGACTGTAAGAAAAGGTTATTTATTTAATAATAATAATAGTAATAATGATTTATTGTTCAACAGGTAAATACGCAATTACACGATAATTATAAAATTATCGCCATGTAGTACATGCCAAAAAATGTTAGAAAATATTATTTAAAAATAGTCCGTTTAAATTAATTTAGTTCAACTTTTATGTGTCCATGTATAAGCATACACACTTGGTTTTAATTTTAATACTTATTTTTAGTAATGTAATGGGGGGTTTTACGTGCCTTTTACTTTTCTTTAAAACAAAGGTTTTTCAATGACTGTAAATTCTAAATATTATTATTATTAAAATTTAAGTAACTATTCATTTAGTTATATTTTAGGGTCGGCAACGTTCGAGCGGCGAAACGTGTATCCATTTTTCCACCCCTTGTTACCTTGAAACTAATATTTAGGTTTTACGACCTTCAAGGGAGGTCTTGCCTAAATTTATTTGGAACACTAAAACCGAGCATCTGTGAACAAATTCCCAAAATTTTACTATATATTCAGTCTTAGCGTATACCTAGTGACCCCAGTACATCAAACTCACCCTATAAGAAACTGCTAAAATGAACTCTAGTTTAGGGCTTCCTAAGCTAATAATGAAACCCAGCATCTAGTTTGAGTGAATTTTCTTAGAAAAAATTCGCTAATAAGGAGATCCCGACTTTTGAATTTTGAAAAAATTTCTTCAAATGAGCGTGATCTAGGACCCCTAGAACCCATATTCGGGGTCAGTTTCAATTTTTATATGTTTATATATATATATATATATATATATATATATATATATATATATATATATATATATATATATATATATATATATATGTATGTATATATATATGTATATATATATATATATATATATATATATATATATATATATATATATATATATATATATTGCTATAGATAGCAAACAATAGAAAAGATTATGAAATTTTAATGGGAAAACGGGAAATTTATACATCCTAGTATATATAAAATAAATGTATACACCCTAATGTAGCAACGAAAGAGTGTAGCATGAGATGTCAACGCCCGACATGAATGTCAGTGACCCATGTAGCAACCCTCGATGTTAAGTTCCATTCGAGTAATAAAAAAAAATTATATTCTAGAAATATCCGTAAAGAAACCAAGAACAATGCTTCAGTTTTTGTAGGGAGAATGAGATTGTAGCTAATAAATGCAATTCTGTTGATTTATTGTGTGTAAAAATAGGTATGACCAAGCTACCTAAAGGCTCGATGTATCAAAAGAGCAGAAGTCATTTGTAAAAACAAAACTTTATGTAGTATTAAGATATATGTGCGCGCAAGAAAAAAACGTGAAAAGACACTAAAGGTTTGACCGAAAGCTCAAACACAGGTGGTTTGATGAACAATAGCGTTTTTTCACCTGTAAGAAAGTGAATAAAAGCAAGAGTCCGGGAGTGTCCGGAGGTCTTTTCATCAAGTGAATTCATCAGCATCATTTCACCAGATCATGTGATCATCGTCATCATTATGCAAGTTGACATAAGATATTCCAGAGTGCATCGAAGGGAGATTATAAAAAAACCTCCAGAGTGCTACGAATATGGAATATATCAACATGTTAATAAATTAAATCCATTAATAATCAATAAATGGGCAGTAAAATATGGCATGGACAAATTAGAAAAATAATAATAATTAATAATGGACAGTAATAATGGAAAAACAATATATAATCCAATGGAAAATGTTTCAGTAAGTGTTTTCTTTTCCTAAATTGATCAGTGCGGTTTGAATTTCACCATTTTAACAGCACCAATTAAAGATTGAGTGCCAATAAATTTCAATAAGCAAAAATTTGCTTGAAATGAACAGAAAGAGACTGTGATCTCTGTAGAATTGTCGATGTATATTACTTATGTTATATCAATGTTTAACCGGTAATTGTGTAATTATTTATAATGTTACCTGAATGTTTTCATAGGATTTTTCAATTTATGTTTATGTAATGAATGCTTTAAATGTTTCTGTTTGTATTTAATGTGTGTCACATAGACACCGTAAAATTTGTGTAATGAATTAAATGGAATGTATAACAGATTGTAATTAACGAGAAGTATTGTTTTTCGTTAATAATTAATCAGTAAAATTGTTGTATAGCCATCTGTGCAAAGCGAAATTAATTTTTGATCAAGTAAAAATCAATAAATGAATTTAAATAGCACATATTAATGAATTTTAATTTGTAGAAGCTAGCTGTAATTATAATGAACCCAACCTGATGATTAAGATATATGTTCTCAGCTCTAAAATAAATACCATAGCAATATATATATATATATATATATATATATATATATATATATATATATATATATATATATATATATATATATATATATATATATATATATATATATATATATCCCAACCTGATGATTAAGATATATGTTCTCAGCTCTAAAATAAATACCATAGCAATATATATATATATATATATATATATATATATATATATATATATATATATATATATATATATATATATATATATATATATATCACACCGATAACTCAAAAAATAATGGACCGATTCTGATGAAATTCATGTATGTACCTTCCTTTTGTAAGTGGCTTGGATAAGTTCGTTAGCCAGTAAAATCGCACCAGGTTTTCCGGAAAAATTTTGGGTTTTCTTTCGAAAAAAAAATTTATCTCAAAAAATAGAAAAGCTATGGTAAGAAAATTTGGTACGTAAGTTTACGACATTAAAAGGAAACTATATACCGAAATTTATATTTCTATGTCAAAAGACAAAAAAGTTTTATGTGCCAGATCATTTCTATGAAAATTCACTACCATAACGCACTTGCTGTGTCCAGAATTTTTTAAAATTACTTTAATACAAAAATAAAATTCATACAGATAACATTTCAACAGCACAATAAATTTTAATACACCCTTTAATTTCAAAGGTTTCCGTATGATTAAAATTAAACAAAAGAAAACTCTCAATATTTTTTAAAAATAAATTCCTTAATTCCAAAGGTTTTCCGTCTGATTAAATTTATAACTCTTAATTCCAATAGTATAAATCCTAAAGGTTATTTAAACAAGAGGGTGTGGGAGGTTTTTCCAAACCTTAAAATGCATTAAATGTTATACATAGTTGATACTGGTGAAAACTACATTTTTCTTGCCCACGGTATAATTTTTCTAGTCTAATAATTGACTCTTTCTTAGCTTAATTGTAGCTATCACTTATCTACCCTTATAGTTCGCAGCTAAACTCTCATGACTCAAAGCCCTATCTCTCCCTCGTATTATAAAATTTCACAAATATTTCCCCATCCATTAAAATTCCTATCATAAAACAACACCTAAATTGTAATCTGATTTCATTCACTCTGATTATAAGTCCAGCGCCCTACGGCTAAATCATCTATGCTAATTTATCTTACAGCCCATATGGTTTAAAATATCTATACAATCTTAGTTTTAAAAATTAGTTCGGTACTTGAGACAGCTGACCCATTCTTAATTTAAAAAAATTAGGGAACATTTAACAAAAATATCAACTGGAACGAACTCACCCAGAAAAATCCTAGGCAATACACCAGCACTTTACTCTGCCTTACCAGCCCCTATGGCCGTTGAACCACGATCTTTCGCGATAACCGCCCTTTTAAACAGAAGCTAATTCTCTCACTAAAATCTCACTAACTTCTACATTTACTTAACAGAAACCCTTTACGATTATCGCGCGGCGGCACTGCCTAGCCCGGAGGCCGTCCGCCTGCATACTGCCCCTCGTCTAATTATTTTCTCACTCTTGCAGAGTCCCCAAAACCACTTAGTCTGCGGAAATTTTCTGTTGCAACTCAAGTGGCCTCCTTAGAGGTTACCTAGCTAATGGAAGAAATCATGGATGTCATCAACTGAAACGGGATTACAAATTTTGGAAATTATAGACTCCTACAAAGAGCCTGTTATATCTACAAGGCACATAATTTTAAAAAAAGATTAGTTTGCTAAGAAGAAAGCTTCACAGAGTTAAGTAGGGATAAAGATGATATTAGCACCTAAAATGCCCATAAAGTATGTATGTGGTCCCGCGAGGCATGGTGAGGGGAGACGCCGGGCCTAACACGGAGCGCGCTCATCTGGTTCACTGACGGATCCGGCAGGGGGCGTGGGACGACGTTTACTCGGAAGGACTGATGGTAAGTCACAGTATTTCCCTCAGGGTTCACACAACAGTCTTTCAGGCTGAAATGTATGCAATCTTGCACTGCATACGAGAGAACAAGAGGAGGGGCTACACCAACGAGCAGATCTTTATAGCCACATACAGCCCTTAAGGCTCTGAGCAGCCCTCGGGTAAACTCCACGCTGGTTAGTGAATGCCCAGATGAGATGAGTGACCTGGCCAGGTAGAATGTTACCCTCATTTGGGTGCCGCGTCACTCGGGGGTCAAAGGCAACGAAGAGGCTGACAGACTAGCGAAGAGAGAATCAGCAGAACCACTTATGGGACCAGAACCAGTCCTGTGCGTGACGAAGAGCACTACCAGGGGATTCATTAAGTCCTGGGTCAGAAACCAACATAAGGTGTACAGGGTGGCTCAAATTCGAGCCTCATCATTGGGATCGCAGAAACTGTAAAAGATACGTCGGTTAAATTATGGCAAAGTTGCGTAATTTGATGCTCAGCAAAATACAGTTTAGAAAATTCCGAATACTTCCGGTGATAATCGAAAAAAAAAACGAAAACTAATAAAATTTGTTTTATTTTTTCTGGCGTTATTTGAAAAGATATAACAAAATGAAACACAAGGTCACTTTTCCTCCCCTACAAGATGGCATTTTCAAATTTGAAATCCGATGTTTTGTCTTCCAGAAACCATCAACTCCATTTTTTCAAATACGGCCCTGGATTTTTTATTTCATATTTTGTTACCTTTGGACTACCTCAAAACAATGCCTCATCACAACTTTTGAATTTCAAACGTTTTGATAACAAAAAATGACATTTTCCGTCTTTCTTGAAAATATTTAATACGAATCTGCTTTTGAAACAAAATATTTCTTCAATAATATAATTTGATTAGGTAGTTAAAGATGAACTCGAATTTATGATTATGAGTCAAATATTTTAATTTTAATCCAATGCAATGCAATGACATGTCTGTTCATTCATCTCGGTGGCTTTGATATTCAGAAATATAAAGCTTGTTTGTCATAATATGACAATAGAACTTTTGACAATTTAACTTTCAAAATAAACATTAAGAGAGCAAAAATTGTGTTTTCCAATTTCGAGAAACGTGATATGCTTAGGATTTATTATAGTAATAACAGAAACTCGTACATTTCATGTGAACGGTATTTAGAGCAATACCCCGAGCGTCCACAACCCCATTATTCATATTTTAACAATTTGGACAGAAATTTGGGTCTCTTTGGTAGTTTTGGTAAACCTAGAAATTCGTACGGCCAACAAATGGAAGCTGAAGATGAAGAAGCTGTTTTAAATGCTGCAAGTATCGTTATAAAATGATGCTATGCAATCTTTTATTACTATAATATTTTGCGATAACATGTCAAAGATATGTCACCAAAACGTTTTGTTAAAGGTTACGGAAAATCCTCGTGGTTCAACACGGCAATTTGCTTCAGAACTGAATATGACTAGAAGCCGAATTCAGAGGGTTTTCAAAAAACATAAGTATCATCCCTATAAACTTCATGTTTGCCAAGAACTAAGACCAGGAGACAGGGACAGAAGGCTTGAATTCTTCAAATGGCTTGATGGAAAAATGCAACAAGATGATGATTTCTTAAATAAAATCATCTGGACAGATGAATGTAATTTTTCCACAAGCGGCCTTTTTAACAGAAACAATGAGCATTATTATGCAGTAGAAAATCCTTACCAAAATCGGCAAGTTCGCAGACAGGGACGAAAATCATTCAATATTTGGGTTGGAATGTATCGAACCAAAATCTTAGGGCCAATTATTTATGATGGAAACTTAAATACTGAATGGTATCTCAATTTAATACATAATTATATATTCTATGCGCTTGAAGATGAACCGTTGAATATGCTGCGGCAGCTGTTGTGGCAACAGGATGGTGCACCACCCCATAATGGAAGGGCAGTAACCGAGTTTCTTAATGAAACATTTCCCAATCAATGGATTGGAAACCAAGGAGTGGTGCGCTGGCCTGCCAGAAGTCCTGATTTGCCCCCGCTGGATTATTTTTTATGGGGATTCTTGAAAAATCGCTTATTCAAGGATATAAACATTTTGCGCCAAAAGTTAGTGATAGAATTCACAACTCTACGAGCAAGAGGAAGAATAATCCACCGGGCTGTTATGAACAATCTGCGAAGACGTATGCGAAAATGCATAGAAGTCTAAGGTGGCTTATTCGAGCATTTACTTTAGGTTTTTTAATTAGTCCATTTTAAAAGTTAAGTAAGCATTAAATATTAAAAATGGATGTGGTAAAATGTACTTGAACAAAACTTAACAGGTATGTAATCTATACCTAGAAGCTATGTACATGTGCATCTTTCCTGTAACTCACCTCAACGTTATCTTCAACGTCTGCATCTGACTCGCTATCTGTAATACCATCAGCTACTGACAAAGAAGCATTAGTTGAGATTGTTGTATTTAAGGCTTTGTGTGACTTTTGTTTCTTTTTCTTACGTTCGGCACGCTTCTCCTTTTTCAGCTGGTGCTTCGAAGGTTTATGTCCGTCCATATCTTCAGCTTTTCTTCTTAATATCGGTGGTATTTGTCTTTCTGTTATTGGTAAGCTGCAAGGAAAAGAAGAAAAGAAAATATTAATGTCGCGTTTCAGTACAATCCTCAACAAAAAAAAAAAAGTATTTTGCTTGATGGATGCTACATAAAGTACATTGTAACATGTTACACGTTTTGAGACTCGCCCATTTTTATATTAATCATTATTCTTATATTATACCCCGGATATGTGTTCTAGGGGTCTAGTTGCCGCTCATTTGAAGAAATAAAAAAAAAATGTTCGGGACGTAGCAAGTGCGTTATTGTAGGGAATTTTAATAAGAATAATATATCATAGTGATTTAGCCTTGTATTAAAAGTTAGAAAACGTTACTTTACTTAATTAGGAATGGTAAAAAATAAGGTAAAGAGGGGCAAGCAAAAACATGACCTCTAACATAAATATTTATACTTTGGCTACAAAACTCAACAAAACAGTTGATAAACAAGAAATATACTCAACAAAAAATACACTATAAAGCGGAACATAAAAAGATTTATGTGTTTCATGCATTGAGGGTGATTGTATGCATGCAGAAGGGAAAGAAGAATCCCCAGGACGAAGAGGGTTTCTGTCCCTCACACAAAAACACGGGGGGTTCTCCTTTCCCTTGTCCATGCACAAAACTAC
This sequence comes from Tillus elongatus, assembly GCA_964006375.1. Classification (NCBI taxonomy): domain Eukaryota; kingdom Metazoa; phylum Arthropoda; class Insecta; order Coleoptera; family Cleridae; genus Tillus; species Tillus elongatus. Next base: position 9,312,757 of record OZ023268.1, read on the forward strand.
CTTCAAAGCATAAAGCACAAGAAAAATTTCTTGGGAGCAACCCCCAAGAAAGTTACTGGACCTGGGCGAATATGGATGTTGTTCGGGGTAGACAGGGTTTAAAGGAAGTATTGCTGCAAAATGTAAAAAACGCATCTTTTCAAAGTCCGACTAAATGTTTTTTTTAGCATTTTCCTCTCAGATTTCCTCCCCTTCCAGCAACCCTATTAATTCTTGGTCCCTTAAGTTTCTTAGGGGTTGTTTGCAGCAAATTTGTCTTGTGGCTTGTTCATCCAGGGGGGGTTCTCAGCATGTTTCTGAAAAAATAATCTAAAAACCCTTCTTGCAGTAAACTGTAAATTTACCGAAATTACATTCCACATTGTCACCTACGTCTTTTTCAGATAATATCGAATACCGCACTAAAGTAAATAAATTCACTTGCTGTTTCACTCCTTTTTTATTTTTATATTACATATATAAGCACAAGATAAGTAAGTATAATAAAGGCGGGCCCTTAATTAACATGGGGGCTACATAAACTTAAAAGTAATGAAGACATTTAGATCGTGTCTGTGTGCACACAAAAATTAGTAAAATAAATTACAAAATCTAATAAAAAACAACAGTTTTACGATATTATTTTAATTAAACCAATAGGCATCTAGGTTTTGTCCAAGACTACACTGAAATTCGGTCAACACCGAAAGCAAGCACCTTTTAAATTAAGCTCGATAAGTTTGGACGCTAAACAAACGTAGGTATGTCTAATTTTAAGCGTGACTGTACCTGTTTGAAACGTACAATATGAGAAATACAGAGAGTGCTAGTTACTAAACTCACTAAAAAAACTAACCTGCAAAATCATCGATAATACAAATGATGGATCTAATAACTTATCTATCTGTATTGATCTCATTTTTTGAGCAGGTTTTGATAATTGTAGAAAACATTGTCGTATGCTAAAATGTAGCGCTTTTGAAAGCAAACATTGTCCCGGTATTATAAAAGAAATGGGCCAGGTCTGACTTCTACAAAATTATTAGTTGATTGTTCAAATGTCTCCATCTATAACATTTTGTGCTAACTAGAGCAGTTGTAACAACATACTACCTGGTTCCGCACCAAGATGGCGTCCCTGTCTACGTTCTGGCATGTTGCAATAATACTTGTAACTTCCATTGCTTAGATTTTTATTTAAATATCATAGCAGTACAGGTAACACCGTCTGTCTTTGTCCAACATTATAGATATTGCATTACAGAATTTGAAGTGATGTCGAGGGTTATTTAAATTTTGAATACCATTTGTATTCTTTGATCAAAAGACTTGAAGATTGGTACAGAAGAATGTTTGCCTATGTTCTTTTAATTTGTAAATTTTCGTTTCAACCATTTAAAGAATTTAAGAGATATTGCGTTTAAAAAAAAATTTAATTTTTTGTTAAGAACAACTGGGCGTTAAGATCTGATGAACAAACTCGTCCCAGCCATTAACAAAATAATAGTAATTCTCAAATATGGTCCAAATTAGTGAAGTATTTTTTGAGTTATCGGTTGGATACATACATACATCATACATACATACATACATACATACATACATACATACATACATACATACATACATACATACATACATACATACATACATACATACATACATACATACATACATACATACATACATACATACATACATACATACATACATACATACATACATACATACATACATACATACATACATACATACATACATACATACATACATACATACATACATACATACATACATACATACATACATACATACATACATACATACATACATACATACATACATACATACATACATACATACATACATACATACATACATACATACATACATACATACATACATACATACATACATACATACATACATACATACATACATACATACATACATACATACATACATACATACATACATACATACATACATACATACATACATACATACATACATACATACATACATACATACATACATACATACATACATACATACATACATACATACATACATACATACATACATACATACATACATACATACATACATACATACATACATACATACATACATACATACATACATACATACATACATACATACATACATACATACATACATACATACATACAATATATATATATATATATATATATATATATATATATATATATATATATATATATATATATATATATATGTATGTATATATTTGTAATTTTATTGGTTTGTAAATATGTTGTATATTGCATGTAGGTTGTTTTTATAGGTGTTCTGTATTGTATAATTTAAATTATAGTTTGTAATTATGTATTTTATAGTAAATAAATGTGTTTGTTTAATAAATGTTTGTTTATTTTAGTATTTAATTTGTAAATAAGTGACTGTTTTTGTATTTAATTAAGTTTGGCATCTTTTGTTTTATTCAAAATGAATGTAATATTAATTTACCAACAGTGTCTATTTATTTTAGGACACTCGCTACATATATCTTTACAGCAAAACTAATATTTCTTTTAAATGTCAAATTATTATTTTTGTTATAGCTCTTAGTCTATGGAATTTCTTTTTGTGATAATATTTGATGTATAAATTTAAAATATATGTATATAATCCAGATATATTCTGATAAAATACATATTTACCTGTTCCTTTTTGATTTATTTACCACGACTACCTTTGAGTCTCTCCTTCTCTACAGGGAATATTTTATTGTTGGATTCCTACAGATGAAAATTCTTACACTGGCAGCATCTATGGTGCTGTTGTTAAACCTATTTTATTTTATTTTATGCTTTCGTAGTCGATGGAAAATGACAGTGATTACTAGAGAAAAATTTAATGTGAAAACTTTAAAACATTTATTTTGAATTATTGATTATTAATGAACTTATCTGCAAAATTTATTACTTTTATAAGTATTGGCCTTATTTGGAGCCGTTATAGTTATTATTAATTAAATCTGACAGTTTTTTTATGACGATTACAAATTTACTTATTATTACTTAAATGTGATGTTTAAAATTGACTCTATTTTGTTTGACTTTTCAGTTATTTTTAACATGTGATATCTGTTACCATGGGAACCTCACCTTTCTAGCTTTGGTAATCAAGAAGATGAGATCTTAAAATGGTTGTTATTAATTTTATAAGCTTACTTGAAACTTCCACGTAGTGCCCTCTTTTGGTATCTTTTTGTTCTTCTTATGTGAACTCGGATTTCACTATTATAATTTGGCAAAATTGTTCGTAAATGTCATTACCATTCTAATTTGACAGATTGATATAATAATAATGGTTACTTGCTTTCATGGACTGGTATTATACTGCTATTTTGTTATTAATTGATGAAATACCTGGATTTCCAATTGCGGCGTCTATTGGGATTTTCCACTATTGGCTGTTTTCTCGCTATGCGTACTAATAGCCTTGCTTGAAGTTCTTCTACAGTTATATATCAGTAAATATCACACTTCCATTACACTTTTACTTTTGTTCTGGCGTTTTTCTAACTTTTTAAACATTTTTTACTAATCTGCACGCTGCTAACTTCTTGCTTGGTTTAGGTTCTTCTTAACAGTCCCGTTCTTATGCCTCCTGGATACTATCATATGTTTCTTTTGTTTTATATATCACCAATCAAATCTGTTAATTAGTGTTTAAAATTGCTTTTTAACCAATTAACGTTTCTATTTTCAGGTGAGTCCAATCCCACAACAGATTTTTACAAAGTGAGTCAAGAGAAAGCTACTTCCTTTTGATCACATTAATTAAATAACTGGCTTTAAAGTCAGGTTAGTCAAAATATGTTTGTATTAACAAATTCTCCCCTTATTTACTAATTCACTTAATTTCCTTATCTCCCTATACATATTAACAAATTTTTATCAGACATAACTAACCAAATCACCTTGAAATTCATGAGTGTGCACTTTGTCGAAAACAGTTTATTAAACTTATTCTTTCACGGACTTGTTTTATAATTGTTTATAACGTTTTGTCTTGGGATTCATTTTACTTTTTAACTCTATTTATGCAGTTCATTATTTACTTTAATTGTCCGTTATCGGTGCAATACAAAATTTCTATGGCTCATCAGGTAACTTTAAATAATGTCATCATCCCTTCACTGGCAAATGCATATAGTTAATTATTTGAAATTTGAGGTTCTGCTGGATAATTGTCTGTAATTTACCCCCCGACTCTGAATGTAGCTGTGACAACAACATGGATTACATACTTTAAGGTATTTTTTTTTTTTATATAACTATTTTTATATAAAACGTAGTCAAATCTATGAATGCAATTATATATATATATATATATATATATATATATATATATATATATATATATATATATATATATATATATATATATATATATATATATATAAACATTTTAGCTGACCATGGAAATGGGCTCCAGGGGCCCTAATTCGCGCTCATGTGAAGAAATTTTCCTAATGAAAATTCACTAAAAATTCTAGTCACGATCTCTTAATTAGTGAATTTTTATAAGAAAATTCACTAAAAATCATAAATATAGCTAATTACCTGAGATCCAAAAAGAACTCATCACGATGTGAAGTGTGATCACATTCCTGGCACTGAAGCGTACTGACTAAAACACCTCTAAACACCTGTTCTGTGGGCAGTAATAGTTCGGAAGCTTGCTGTCCATAGAATTTGATAACTCTCTTCTTCTCCTCTTCAACTGACGCTGGTTCAGTTTTCCTATTAAGACCTGAAATAACAAACAGCACTTTGATATAAGGGAAACACAAAACAACTTAGAGATAGATCAAGAAAGAAAATATCATGACGTACGTCCTCGAGAGATGCATATTTAAACATTATGTATACAATAACATGTTCACTGCAAATATACAACAAATGAGTTAAATCAGAACTGACACGCACACAGTGTTATAAACAAGTTTATTTTTAATTACTACCTTTTATGGTCACCTCCTTACCCAACAATATTTGAGAGTCATTACCTGATATTTTGTTCAAATCTGCAAGATAATAAAACAAGGATAATTACTTTCTTGTAACAAGTGACCGTATATTCTGACATTTATTTATACACGGTTATTCACAGACGATGGTAGGTTAGACGGTTAATGAGATGGGACATAGGATTATTTTGAAAATTTGGTTTCTAGGATAATTAGTTCTGCTCTATTGATCTAAAATAATTTCAGCGCTGCGGCGTTGCCACTTATGTTAAAAGTAGCAACAACTTTGATATTTTAAATTGGATCCCGGTATATTATTGCATTTTTCGCTTCATAATTGCTTTACGATTATTTTTGTATACTACTTCCCTATACCTATCACCTGCGGTTTTCGAGAAATTAATTTAATTCTATAATTTTTGTGGAGTGAAGCAAGGAGGTCATAAGTCTTGGTCTACATATGGACAAAGCTCTCACTTTCAACTGTCAAGTCAACCACATGTGCAAAACTGCCTTTCTCAAATTAAAATAGCTTTCAGAATTTAAACACATTGCCTACTAATTTGAAGTTGATACTGACTGACCATCTTGTTTTAAGTCATTTCAATTATATGAACATTGTCTATGTTCCCTATCTAATAAAAAAACATGTTCGGGGTGCAGCAAGTGCATTATAGTAGTGAATTTTTATAAGAATCTTACACTATTAGTGCGGTATATTATTAAAACTAATTCTTTAAATTTAAATGGACTTGGAAGACCGGTTTTAGAGGTCCCAGTTAGAGATTATTTGAAGAAGTTTATATTTTCTGTGGAGCTAGAAAATTATAGTTTGGTAGAGATACAGGGCTTTCATTAATTCCCGAATCCCACGTGACCGGATTCTGTCTCCCTCTTAGTGGAATATGATTTTATTAGTTGGCAGTAAAAAAGTAACCAAAAAAACCACGAGACTAGGGACCCTAAAGTTACCAAATCAATTGACAGTTCAGTTCATTGGAGCTCAATTCTTGACGGTTATTTTGTATGTATATTGTGCATTTTCCAAGTTCGTACAGTGTTTACTTTCTTCAAATAATTTTCTATCTGTTGGACAATAAAAATAAACAGTTTTTATCAAAACTTAGCATTTTCATTGCATTTTACGTAAGTTAAAAGTGTAGGTATGTTAAGGTTATGTTGTTGACGATATTCGACATCACATGGAATGAAGCCCTACCAAATCTGTTCGTCGATAATCTGCCCAAACAGGTACATATTTGTTATATGTTACACAATACACATTCCTAAAACCGTAAATTAGAAGTTTAAATAATCGGGCCTCAATTTGTTTACGTACATTACAAAATTTTGATATCTATACAAAATAAAAGTAATATTTTATTATGTTATTTTATTATGTTTTTAATTCATTTTTAGTGAATTTATTTTTAAAAAAATTCGCTTATGGGGAGATCTGTGTTTATATATATATATATATATATATATATATATATATATATATATATATATATATATATATATATATATATATATATATATATATCCGACCGATAACTCAAAAAATAATGGACCGATCTTGATAAAATTTGCAGAGTACCTTCCTTTTGCAAGTGGCTTGGATAAGTTCGTTAGCCAGGAAAATCGGACGAGGTTTTCCCGGAAAATTTTGTGTTTTCTTTATAAAAAAAATCATATCTCCGGAAATAACAAAGTAAGGGCAACCAAATTTGGTACGCGTGTTTGTATTATAAAGAGTGAACTCCGTACCAAAATTTAGGTCCATAGCTTTAAAGACAAAGAAGTTATCGGCAGTTAAAGCAATAAATGTTGGAGTTTTCCTCAAAATGTCAAACTCGCAATATTAAACGTCAAAATTGGCAATGTTTAGGCAAAGAATGTAAAACAAATACTATTTGTGAAAAGAAAATGTTACAAGAAGACTGTTCTGCAAACCCTTAAGTTTCAGATTAAACCGTCATTGCCCTTCATTTTACTAAAATGTTTACAGAAAATCCATTTCAAATAGACCCTTTCTCTGATGCTTTGGCTGTCAGTTTAGTTAAGTTTGGTAGCTGTTTGGATATTTATTTGTAGGTTTAGTGAAATTTATGGTTTAACGGCCTATAATTTTTTTTAGCTAATTATCGTGGAACAAATTTGTTAATGCATTTTTGCATTTTTTATCGAAATATGATGCGTTTATCTTAAAAAAATCTGGACGCAGTAAGTTCGTTTTGGTTGCGAATTTTCGGTAAATTTGCAGTTAAGCTCCCGAACGGTTTTCAAAACACTGTTTTCAGAAACCTGCCTCCCCCCCCCCCCCCGATCCACAAACCCCAAGAAAAATTTCTTATTTACACTCCCCAAGGAAGTTACGGGACCAAGAGTGAGTAGGGGTGCATAATTTTTTTAGAACAAATTCGTTAATGTAATTTAGCATTTTTTATCGAAATATGATGCGTTTATAAGAAAAAAAATCTGGACGCAGTAAGTGCGTTTTGGTAGCGAATTTTCGGTAAATTTGCAGTTTAGCTCCCGAACGCCTTTCAAAACACTGTTTTCAGAAACCTTCCTAAGGCCCCCCCCTGGATCCACAAACCTCAAGAAAAATTTCTTGTTCGCACTCCCCAAGGAAGTTACGGGACCAGGAGTGAGTAGGGGTGTATAATTTTTTTCAACTAATTTTCGTAGAACAAATTCGTGAATGCATTTTTCCATTTTTTGTCGAAATATGATGCGTTTGCAAGAAAAAAATCTGGACGCAGTAAGTGCGTTTTGGTAGCGAATTTTCGATAAATTTGCAGTTTAGCTCCCGAACGCTTTTCAAAAAACTGTTTTCAGAAACCTGCCTAGGCCTCCACCCCTCTGGATCCACAAACCCCAAGAAAATTTTCTTGTTCACACTTCCCAAGGAAGTTATGGGACCAGGAGTGAGTAGGGGTGTATAATTTTTTTTAACTAATTTTCGTAGAACAAATTCGTTAATGCAGTTTTGCATTTTTTATCGAAATATGATGCGTTTTTAAGAAAAAAATCTGGACGCAGTAAGTGCGTTTTGGTAGCAAATTTTCGGTAAATTTGCAGTTTAGCTCCCGAACGTTTTTCAAAAAACTGTTCAGAAACCTGCAGGTGAGGTCCTAGTAATGTCTCTGAAAACAATTTGTTGAAAAGCATTCGAGTGCTAATCTGCAAATTTACCAAAGTTTCATTAAATCCTTCAAATTTCAATAACTCAATTTGCTATTAACGTAAGCTTTGTTGGATAGAAAACCAACATTTAAGTTTATTTTCGGAAAATTTTTGTATATTTTCAAACCATAAGTAATTTTGATAAAATATAGTACATTGTTTCTACCACACATAGGCTATACCGGTAATCAGATTGATGCCTGCTCACATTTGCTATTAAAAACATTTTTATGGAAAATCACTTCCATAACACATTTGCTGCATCTAGACTTCTGAAAAATGTTTATATATTTTCAAACAATACATTTGTTTCAATGAAATATGATACATTGTTTCTACTATATAGGCAACCAAGTTTGATGCCTGCTTTCATCAAAGAAAGACATTTGCTATTAAAAATATTTTAAAGAAAATTCGCTACCATAACGCACTTGCTGCGTCCCGAGATTTTTTTTTAACAATCAATAACAGTAAACCATACATCAACAGACTTGCTGTTAAAAATACTAAATAATAAATACATTTAAGACATTTACTGTTTCAACTTATTATATTTTTTATAAAACCCCAAAGGAAATATGAGACAACACTGGCAACTTGGGGATTTCATTAATTCAGGTTGTACAACCGTGTATGCCGGGTTGCCTAACTTAAGGTGGTCACGTGGGGTTCGGGAATTAATGAAAGCCCTGTATTTGTAAGTCCTGCAAGTCTCTTAAAAAAAATTGTGTTACAAATTACATTAAGGTCACAAAAGTTTTCTGGAAAAAAATTAAGTATTTACAAAGGGAATGTACCTGCCGAATCATAATGGATGGTTTTATTTTAGTCAACCCAATCGAACTAGTTTTTGCAAACAAAACAACAAAAAAGGTTTCTTAAAACCAACTTGTAGTTATCCGCGAAGCTCATTATGTTATTTTTCTTTAATTTAGCACCCACACTTTGGTTCAAGATTGAAGATTCGAGCTTAATAGGAAATTGAGTTATCGGATTTCAAATATTTTTACAAAAATTATCTACCATAATGTATTTGCTGCATCCAGACCTTTTTCAACACTTATTTACTAGTGCTGTATCCACACTTTTTGCAAATGAAATATTGTAGCTCTCTATGTAAGACGTCAGTTTCAAAAATGAAATAGGGTAACAATTTAAACATAAATTGAAAATATTTGTTCACTGCTCTGTCGCAGGGGTTTCCCTTCCCCTTCTGCATGTCTACAACCACCCTCAATGCATAAACATGAACAATGTAAACAAGAAAAGTTTCTTGGGAACAACCCACAAGAAAGTTATCAGACTTGCGGTGAATATAGAGGTTCTGGGCGGGATAAACAGAATTTTATATAGCTGCAAAAAAGGCAGCTTATAGAGGTCGCACTTTCCGCTCACATTTCCTTTTTAATCTTCTAGCCACCCAACACCCGTATTCACTACTGGTCCCGTAACTTTCTTGCAGGCTGTTTGTAAGAAATATTTCTTGTGGTTTGTGCATCCAGAAGGAGATCTAAGCATTTTTTGCTAAAAAGCCCCCATGTGCTAATCTGCAAATTTACCGAAAATTTAATTTTTATTTACAAAACGAATGTACCTGCCAAATTATAGATGTGGCAGGTATTTTTCCTTATTAGTCACTTGGATGATCCGTTTTAGTCAACTCAATCGAACCAGTTTCTGCAAACAAAATAACAAAAATGGTTTTCTAAAACAAATTTGTTATTGCCTGTGAAGCTCAAAATATGTATCAAAACTGAAGATTCTGGTTTAATGGGAAAACTTATGTTTCACTCTGGATAAGGTTTATTTGGTGGTGTCACTATTATTATATATTTAAGCTAGTTAGGCATAGGTAAAAACCCACATAGTTGACCTTATTACTTTGGGCAGTAAATTGTTATTATTATTAATTTATTGTACATAGTTTTTTTTAAAATAATATTTCAACAACACACCACGAGGGCTTACAGCCTAAATACTATCGTACCATGGGTGTCGACAAGGAGGAAAGAGGCAACTTGTTAATTCTGGACTTGAAGGTTTGGAGGTTCGGAGAAGGAGGAAAAACATGTGCCGGCAAGGAATTCCACAACTTGGAAGTACTCGGGACAAAAGAGCGGGCATAACAAGATGTGACCTGGACAGTAAAAGGGTGCATTCGCTCTGTTCCCCTGGTAGATCTGTTGGGGACAGCAGGTGGAGGAACTATGGAAGAAAGCTCCTCCAAGCAGTGCCCGTGCAGATATCTATAAAAGAGAGAGATATCACCGGCACGTCGGTGGGCAAGGGATGGCAGCCTTTGGGTGATGCTAGGGTCACCGATGAGATGTATAGCTCTCTTCTGAATGGAGTCCAGGATAGCGAGTGTAGAAGCGGCAGTGGCACCCCAGATGTGGGAGCAGTATTCGAGGTTTGGCCCTATTTGTTAAGTATATAAGGTATAGAGATTAGCTGGTGAAAAGTATTTGCGAGTCTGGAAGAGAAAACCTAATTTCTTAGCAGCCGCTTCTGCAATTGATGTGACATGTTGGTGCCAATTGAGATTTCGATCCACAGAAATGCCAACAAGTGAAAATGACTCATTACTTTGAATAACTTGGTTGTTCATTATGATGGGTCTAGGGCTGGTGTATCTCTTATGAGAAAGAAATAAAGTCTGAGATTTGGTGGAGTTGAATTGTACAGGATTTCTACTTCCCCAGGCTAATATTTTTTGGAGATCCACAGAGACAGAACCCTCCATGAGTCTGCGATCTTCATCTAATTGGGCTAAAGAGAGACAGGAGTAGAATATTGTATATTTGAATGGAGGGTGCTGTCGTCTGTTAACTGTGAACTGGATTGGATGTGCTATAAGAGGTCATTGATGTGGAGAAGAAACAAAGTAGGGGCTAAAGCTAAACCTTAAGGGACTCCTGCATTAATTGGATACAGTTTAGAGGAATGGCCATCCACGACAACAGAAATGCTCCGTTGGAGAGAAAATTTGCTGTCCAGGTACAGAGTTCTGGTGGTAGGCCTGAGATTTGGTGGAGTTGAATTGTACAAGATTTCTACTTCCCCAGTCTAATATTTTTTTGGAGATCCACAGAGACAAAACCCTCCATGAGTCTGTGATCCTCATCTAATTGGGCTAAAGAGACAGGCTTAGAATATTGTATGGGTTTCTCACATTTAATTGTGATATACTCAAACATTTCTTAGGTACATCTCTCACATACGCTCCGTATAATGCCTTACAAGCACTGATCATCAGCTTACGGATGCACGATGTTTCTAAATCATTGATGTTGACATCGACATCGACAATGATACATTGAAATCAACATTGATGTGTTAAAAATATCGGATTAAATCATCGATTTTCTTGAACATCGATGTTTTCTATAAAACTGTAATATCAAGTCAAAATAATTAAAATATATTTGAGAAATAAATACAAAATATTTATTCTTATTCGAGTACACAAAATATTATACTCAAAAGTATAAAAACTAAAATAAATAAAATCACTAAAATATGGTGTATGATTAGTAGACACCTAGCCTAGATTTCCAATATGCACGAAACAACTACCTATTTATATATATATTTAAACTTTTATGCATATTCGTTAGTTTACTTTCATTAGAGATTTTCTAGTTCTGCTAATGCTGGCTAGATGGACACAAAAAAAAATCGGTATGCAGCAAGTGCTTTATAGTAGATTTCCAATATGCACGAAACAACTACCTATTTATATATATATTTAAACTTTTATGCATATTCGTTAGTTTACTTTCATTAGAGATTTTCTAGTTCTGCTAATGCTGGCTAGATGGACACAAAAAAAAATCGGTATGCAGCAAGTGCTTTATAGTAGCAAATTTTCATCAGAATTGTACACTATATTTAAACGACATACTAGTAAAGTTGATATTTTAAACTTACACAGACCTGGCAGATCGATTTTAGAGGTACTAGTACACGCACATTTAAAGAATTCTTTCGAAAATGTTACCATCGATATCTCTCTATTATATAAAAAAAAAACTTGCGTTCTAACTCTAACTTTTGAGAAAAATGCCCAAAACTCAATTTTCTATTAAGCTAAAGAACTAAATGTTGCTATATCTGTAGATAGTGTAAGTCTCTTTAAAATAAACTTGTATTACAAATTTCATTAGTTATACAAAAGATTTCCAGAAGGAAACTTAATTCATATTTAGAAAACTAAAGTATCTGCCAAGTTATAAGCGTAGAAGTTATTTTTCCTTATTGATTACCAGTATGAGTTCGTTTTAGTCAACCTAATCAAACCGGTTTTTTCCATATCAACAATAACAAAATGTCTGCTTAAAATTATAATTTCAGACACGAGGGCGACAAACTTATTCAGGTTTTTAAACAAAAATGAGATCTTGTTCAAAACGTATGAAATCTGTGCACTATTGTTTCTCCAAATGTCAAAATAAAACATAAAAAAAACATACATTCATCGAGCAGGATTCGATTGTGTAACCTTCTGCTTATGAGGCAAGCGTGAGACTCAGCCATCTAGGCATATGTCAAGTAACGTTTTGTTTGCATGATACATTAGATCGGCTTCATGCCCGGGATACTATATTCAAAGTATATGTAACAATTACAGAATTAATAGGTCTTATATAACGTCTTATGTTTAAGTTTAAAGATAAAAGAAACTATTTTAGAATCATTTTTATAGACTTGGCTTAATTTTGTTTACATTTGTACCATATTATGTGTCAGCGTAATATATCTATGCTACGCTAAGACTGTATTTGAGGCCATTCATAAAGCTACAAAATATAGTGTCTTTTAATAATTGAATGAATCCCCCAGTTAAATAACAATCACTTGGCAAACTTTTAATTTCATGTCGTCTGTCATTTTCCATAATTGCGGCTGAGATTTCACGATTGTTGGTTCGAGTGGTATGTTTTATGGCTGATATATATTTAGTTTGGTTACCGTTGATGTATAGTTTATACCTGTTGTATGAATTAATCTACGCGTGGCAGTTAACTACACTGTCTGTCAGCCATTGGACTTTAACCTCTAAGTCGTCTCAACACATGTCTTTGCGATTTTATTTTTAATTTGGAAAGAACTCTAAATATTGTGTACCAAATTACTTAAAATTCACAACATAGGTTTATTTGCACTATTTCTAGCCACATGTAAAGTCTCATCCCAGTTACTCTGATACTTACAAAAATATAGCATTTACAAAAAGTCTTTCCCGATTATCCACCAGAAAACTTGAGCATAAAGGCTGATTAACGAACTCATACACATTAGGTAATGGATAATGATAATAATAAATTACTGTCATTAACAAACATCGAATGAAACATCGACGCTGTCATATAATATCGAAAAAAATCAAATCTATGTAAATATCGAACAAAATATCGATGTTTAAGAAACATCGATGAATATTGCAGACCCCGACATCAACTTAACAAATTAATTAGTAATGTATCTATAGTCAAGACTTTTTTTACTTGTATTTAAAAAAGCCAAACATCCGTTGAGAAAACAGTTACCCTACAACTATATTGTACAGTTTAAAACTTACATTTATTTACTTTAATAATATTCTATTTACTCACCTAACTTTTCTAGTATAACAGTCTGATATCTCTTGAGGTCCTCCTCTCTCACAGCCTCCAGCAGATGCCTGAGCAGCTCGTGGGAGTCGTGCTGGTCTCCCCCGCCAAACTGTGGCACTCGAGAAGTCAATCTTGACAAGAGCATCCTCGGTACGTACGTTTCTGATCTTCCACTTTGCAGTTCACCCAAGGTATCTGCCAACGTAGCAGTTAGAGGACGCCATTTCTCCAAGTCACCTGTGTTTGTTAAAAAAACTAAATTGAAGAATTAAAAAAGAGAAAGCAATTGATGGAATTGACTACCTCAATTTATTACCTTATGAGTGACAGGATGTTTTTTTTAATAGACTGTTCAAGAATGTAATAATTATATTTATTTATTACTTATTTTTATTTTATTTGTATTTGGTTATTATTATTATTATTAATGCAGAGTAAGACCTTTAGTTTACTTTCATTCCATCTTTTTTTATATTTCAACAACACACCACGAGGGCTTACAGCCTAAATACTATCGTACCGTGGGTGTGGACAGGAAAGAGGCAACTTGTTTATTCTGGACTTGAAGGTTTGGAGGAGAAGGAAAAACATGTGCCGGCAAGGAATTCCAAAACTTGGAAGTCCTCGGGACAAAAGAGCGGGCATAATACGATATTCTATGTCTGGTGACCTGGTAGATCTGTTGGGGGCAGCAGGTGGAGGAACTATGGAAGAAAGCTCCTCTGAGCAGTGCCCGTGCAGATATCTATAAAAGAGAGAGAGGTCACCAACGGCAGTGGGCAAGGGATGGCAGCCTTTGGGTGAGGTTAGGGGCACCAATGAGACGTATAGCTCTCTTCTGAATGAAGTCCAGGACAGCAAGTGTAGAAGCGGCAGCGACACCCCAGATGTGGGAGCAGTATTCGAGGTTTCGCCTTATTTGTGAAATATATAGGGTATAGAGATTAGTTGGAAAAAGTATTTGCGAGTCCGGAAGAGGAAACCTAATTTCTTAGCAGCCGCTTCTGCAATTGATGTGACATGTTGGTGCCAATGGAGATTTCAATCCACAGAAATGCCAACAACTGAAAAGTACTCATTACTTTGAATAAATTTGTTGTTCATTGTGATGGGTCTAGGGCTGGTGTATCTCTTATTTAATAGAAAGCAAGTCTGAGATTTGGTAGAGTTGAATTGTACAGGATTTCTACTTCCCAAGCTAATATTTTTTGGAGATCCACAGAGACAGAACCCTCCATGAGTCTGCGATCCTCATCTAATTGGGCTAAAGAGACAGGCTTAGAATATTGTATATTTGAGTGGAGGGTGCTATCGTCCTCGTAACTGTGAACTGGGTTCGATATGCTAGAGAGGAGGTCATTGATGTGGAGAAGAAACAAAGTAGGGGCTAAAGCTGAACCGAGAGAGACTCCTGCACTAATTGGATACAGTTTAGAGGAATGGCCATCCACGACAAAAGAAATGCTCCGGTTGGAGAGGAAATTTGCTGTCCAGGTACAGAGTTTTGGTGGTAGGCCATAGGCTGGAAGTTTATTAAGCAGTGCTGCGTGCCAGACCTGGTCGAATGCTTTGGATATGTCTAGAACGACAATCTGGGATTCACTGTGTAGTTCCATAGACTTGTTCCAAGAATGGGTGACAAAGGATGGAAGGATGTAAGATTTTTGCCAAGTTTAATTGAAATCAGTTTAGTATTTTTTGAGTTATCGCTCGGATACATACATACATACATACATATATATATACATACATATATATATATATATATATATATATATATATATATATATATATATATATATATATATATATATATATATATAAACATACATAAATTTTAACGAACATTGGTTTTGGGTTCTAGAGACCCAAATTCGCGCTCATTAGAAGAAATGTTTTCAAAAGCTTTCCATCGTGACCCCTCTATAGCGAATTTTTCTTAATGAAAATTTGCTAAAAAACAATTATTGTGGTTTTGTGGAAAAAGAAATCATTAAATGAATGGTTGAGAATTGCACAAAAAGCAAACACATTGTTTCAATTATTTATAATAAAAATGAACCACATTTTTTCCCCGACAGGGACAAAAAGTCCCTGACTCTTAGTCAATTTTCTCAATTTTTCCGACATTTTTTCTTCCACAAATTCCCGGTTTTCCAGGCGAGTGGGGACCCTGTATTAATCAAATTATAAATCTGTTGTCCGGATTGACCAGCTCAATACATACTGAATCAAATAGAAAAATAAAAGATAACTATATTAATTTAACTTACCTTCAAGTGGTGGCAAATCATCCAACTCTTTACCTTCCGCTACCAGTTTGCCGCCAGGTAAGACGAAATGCTGACCAGGTTGTGAGGTCTCATCGAGCAGCTCCAACAGGTAAGGCGTTTGTCCCAGACACTGCATCACAGAATTGAAGAAGCAAGTGTTGCCTAGATTGCTCAGTCCACGGGCACGTCGCAAGCTGATTGAACCACCGCTCGACTTTGTTGAGAAATTGTTCTGCTGGGGCACTGGTACCAATGACTGCAAAGGAAAATTGTTTTTTTTTACCATATCTATTTAATTTAATAATATTTATTCAACGGATCAACCATTTACAATAATAATAAGAACATCTAAAACTACATTAGTCTTAAATAACCTATCTCAATATGAGAACCTCACAAAAAAGTAAAACCTAACCTGTACACCGTATGTATGACAATTCAATCAATAACACCTCTCAAAATGCCTCTAATTGAACGGTCAGAATCATTAAACATATCCAAGAGTTCTGAATACTCATTTGCAGTTCTCGCCGCTCTCGACATTGGACTGAAAAAGCCGTAATTGGTTCAATGGAAGGGAACCACAAAAACCTCCCTTGCTCTCGTGCGATCCGGAATCCTTAGAGAGACTAACTCAAGCAAAGAAGGACTATCAATTTTATTCACTAATAATTTATGTAAAAAACAAACATCACTGACAATCTATCTACCACTGAGTGACTCCAAGTGCAGCCAATTCCGCAAATAAGAAAAGTTAAGATCATTTCTCTGCAAGCCCATTCTGTAAGCACAAATCCTTAAGAATCTATTTTGTATGGCATCAATCTGATTGATATAAATATTGTAATTCAGACTCCAGACTACAGAAGAGCATTCCAATAAGGAGCGAACCAGACCACAATACAGCCTTCTCAAGCTATTGCATGAAAAATCCAGAGTTTATCTATGAATAAATCCTAACATTTTATATGCTTTAGATACTATGTATTCTATGTGATCCTTAAAAGAGAATTCCCTTTCCAATACAATGCCAAAGTCTTTAATCATTTCCTTCCTCTGTAAAGCACTAGAGCCCATGAAGTACACAAAGTCAATGGGAAACTGAGCTCTAGTGAATGTAATGCAGAAACACTTATCAACATTCAGAGTCAGAAGATTGTCACCACACCACAGAGCAAAACGATTGAAGTCTTCCTGTAAAAGTAAAGCGTCTTTTCTGGATCGAACAATCTTGAAAATTTTGATATCATCAGCAAACATCAAAATCTGACTATGCCTAAGTGAATGTATGACATCATTGATAAAAAGGTTAAAGAGGACTGGTCCACAATGTGAACCCTGAGGAACTCCTGAAGAAACAGTAATACTATCAGAAATGAAGTTTCTGATCTTTACTCTCTGGGACCTACCCGTAAGGAAGCTGCGCACCCAAAACAACAAATTGGCAACCCAACAATGCAAGTTTTGACAATAATAAGGCGTGATTAACCTTATCAAACGCTTTGGAGAAATCTGTATACACCGAATCAACCTGTAACCTATCCTCCAAAGCTGAGACCAATACATTCTGGTAAAGAAGAAGGTTGGTTGTTGTAGATCTTCCTTTAAGAAAACCATGCTGCTGTTCGACGAAAACATGTCTGCATTCCCAAGTTATATATCTAGAGACAAAAAAGTCAAGAAGTTTGGGTATCTCTCACTGAATACAAACAGCTCTATAATTAGTAACCAAATCCTTTGGTCCCTGCTTATGAACGGGCATCAAATAAGAATGTTTCCCAACATGTGGAAACGCACCAAACAAAGACATGTTAAAGAGAATCCTCAGTGGAATTGCCAAGGTGAAGGCACAAGAT
The DNA here is from genome assembly GCA_964006375.1 of Tillus elongatus. Taxonomy (NCBI): domain Eukaryota; kingdom Metazoa; phylum Arthropoda; class Insecta; order Coleoptera; family Cleridae; genus Tillus; species Tillus elongatus. Next base: position 9,330,695 of record OZ023268.1, read on the forward strand.
TTTAACAGATGGGAGGGGATTCCATCTGGACCGTAAGTAAGTTTATCTTTCAAACTACAGATACGATAATAATATCAGCAGAAGTAACACTAGGCACAGTCATATTTACCGACTCACGCAAAAGAGGATCGGGACCGACACTCTCAGCTTGACCCTCATACACAGATGAGAAAAAACCAGCAAAAAAACCCACCGAATCATGTAAAGAATCACTCCTAACATCATAATACATAGCCTCAGGAAGATCATGAACCATCCTCAACTTGTTAATATAAGACCAGAAAGAACCCGGATTGTTTTCAAAATTATTCTCAGTATCAGCAATAAAATTTCTGTAACAAGTATCACGAAGATTCCTACATTCCTCTCGGAGACAAGAAAACCTAATATAATCATCTATTCTACCATATTTCTTATATTGACTGTGTACCCTCTTCTTCTCAGTTATCATGCCTCTAAGCTCGACACTAAACCAAGGAGGGAAACATGATTTTTTTACATCTCTTAACTGGAACAAACTGATCCACAGCATTAAACAGAACGTCATAAAAGCATTTCACATCATCATTTAACTCCAATGACTCAAGATATTCCCAGTCAAACTCGGAAAGAAAATAATTCATGGCACAATAATCAGCATTACGAAAGTCATCAAAATACTCTTCATAGGGTTCAGTTGGAGGAGTCTCAAGTGAAAAAGAAATGTCCAGGGGTACATGATGTGCAGTAGGGGGAAAAACCGGACCCAAAGACGCACCAACACATATGTTATCTATATTACTAAAAACTAAATCTAAAGATCTATTCAATTCATCAAGTACACATTTTAAAATAAAAACAAACACTTCAAAGGGAAGCCCATTTTCTCGGTTATGTTTATCATCGACAGTTGTCAGTAGAAATTGCTTCATTACCGTGAAACATTGCGACTTTTCAAAATAATATATTGGATACCGTCTGCTACTAGCATATACAGTTGTATTTATCATCAGCAATTCGGAACGGAAATTGCTTCATTCGCTTTTCACACTCATTTAAGGTCGGAAACTAAAATATCAACAAACACTTCAAAGGGAAGCCCTTTTGGAGCCATTTTCTCGGTTATGTTTATCTTAGACAGTTGTCAGTAGAAATTGCTTCATTACCATGAAACATTTCGAATTAAAAAAAATTTACTGGATAGGGGAGAGTGGTATATACTGGGCCGTGGTTTATAGTGGGACAAGGGACTCTGTGGCCATCTAGTTGTCGATAGTCCAATCTTGGTATTTTTACAGTGATGCATGTACAAACATCGTAGTTTTAAACCACAGAAATCATAGTTACCATTGGAGCATTCACGTGATAAAATGGCTGCACGATATAATTCAGCGAAAAGTTACATTTAACGCGTGTAATATTTGTACTAAAAAACAGTTATTTTGTGAAATATAAATATCAAATTTGGTGAGGGGGCCCTACCAACTATCACCAAGGTATCTTACCATTTGTCATAGCTTATCAAAATATATTGTCCAAAAATTTAATTATTTTTACAAAGGTGCCTAGTGGTCTATTGTGGGACAAGTTGATGTGGTCTATAGTGGGACACGTCCCACTATATACCACTGCGTCTCACTATATACCACCATATTCGAAAAATGGCAAATTAATATTTCTATTAAGTAAAACTTGACATTTTCCCTCCTAGATGCCAAAAATTCCAAGAAAGGATCAGTCCAAAACAATAAAAGAGAGTAAGACTTCCCACAATCAGCGTCAATCGCAGATGAGCACTGCCGTAGATAGTATTATTTCTGGCAGGCAGAATTTAAGAACTGCAGCAGATATTTATGGTGTGAGCAGGTCTTCTTTGCAAAGGATGGTAGCCAAATACAGAAATACTCCAGAAGATGAACGAGAAAGTTTTTGCTTTGAACGGAAACATGGATTTTCTCAAATATTCACTGACGATGAAGAAGCGGCTTTAGCACTTTATCTAATTAAATGCTCAAAAATGTGCTATGGACTAACTGTTGCTTCCACACGGGAATTTGCGTACAAATTTGCGATTGCCAATAATAAGAAGATACCCCAGTCTTGGGAAGACAATAAAAAAGCAGGAATGGAGTGGATACGTTTATTTCGCAAACGACAGACAAATATTAGTTTACGGACGCCTGAGGCCACGAGCATCACGCGAGCTACTAGCTTCAATAAGCATAATGTTCAAATATTTTTTGATAACCTCCAACGTGCATTGTCAAAACACAAATTTGAAATAACTCAAATTTATAATTGTGATGAAACTGCAGTAACAACCGTTCAAAAACCGCCAAAAATTCTGGCAGCGTGTGGCGACAAACAAGTGGGGAAAATAACGAGTGCCGAAAGGGGAACTCTAGTGACTATGTGTAATACCATATGTGCAAACGGCACATACACACCACCCATGTTTGTATTTCCGAGGCACAATTTTAAACCTCATATGCTCAACGGAGCTCCCCCGGGATCAAAAGGCGCTGCCCATCCCACCGGCTGGATGACCTCTCCAAATTTTCTGAAATATGTTGAACACTTAACTAATTACACCAGATGTAGCTTAGAAAATAAAATTTTACTTATTTTGGATAACCACGAAAGCCACTGTGACTTCAATGTCATCAAATTTTGTAAAGAAAATGGAGTGATACTTCTGACCCTGCCTCCTCACTGCAGTCATAAATTACAACCGCTAGACGTGTCATGCTATGGTCCATTTAAAACTTATTATAACAAAGCAGTTGATGACTGGCTACTGAACCATCCAGGAATTCCCGTAAATATCTACAATATAGCAGAGATTGCAGGAACAGCTTTTCATCAAGCATTTGTACCATCAAACATCATGAGTGGATTTCGGAATTCTGGTATAGCTCCGTTTAACCCTGAAGTTTTCGACGAATCGGATTTTTTATGTTCTGCTGTAACAGATAGACAAATACCAGATCAAGACACGACTAATGATACTGAAACTGACAAAATAAATGAACCTCAAAATGAACCACAACCTAGTACAAGTTCCACTTCTCAGGTCACACGTTCTGCAGAACCCACCAAGAAGTTCACAAAACCAGAAGAGCTTAGGCCATATGTTAAAGCACAAGAAAGAAAAACTGTTAGAAAAGGAAGAAAACGTGCAAAATCAACAATCCTAACAGACACACCAAATCTGGAAGAAAAAGAGAAAGAAGAAATGGAAAAGATGCGCAAAAAAAGTCTTAAACTATCAAAACTGACAAAACCTAAAAGTGTTAAGAGAAAAATACTTGTTGAACCCTCTAGTAGTGAAGATGACATAGAAGATGAAGTCATAAGTGATCCAAGTGATGTAAGTTTTATAGAAGAGGAAGAGGAGAAGGTGGATGATGAAAACAACGACACAAAAGTTACAGATTTTGTTATTGCATTTTATGAAATCACGCATTCTCATAAAAAGCACCGAAAATACTTTGTGGGACAAGTAGAGGCTGTTGAAGAAGGAAGTTATAAAATCAACTTTCTAAGGAAATTATCAAATAATAAATTTGTATTTCCGGAAACAAAAGACGAAGACACTCTCGATAAAAAAAATGTTGTTTCTAAATTGCCAAAACCCACATTTGTTGGAGGCACTGAAAGGGCAATGAAGCAAATGCGATTTAATTTCGATTTTCAATTTTATAATATTAGTTAGGCAGCAATTTGCACCATAATAGGATATTTGGGTATTTTATTATCACAAGAATATTTATTTTTGTTATTTTGTTACCATATAAGAATACTTATTTGTGTCATTTCTCTATTAGAATGTTTAATTTATGTTTTGTTTTTATATTTTCTAATAAAGTGTTTCATTTGACGACTTTTTTGATGATGTCCCAGTATAAACCAGAGGGATGGTACATAATGAGACAGTGGTACATAGTGAGACACTCATATTTTTTGGCACACTAATCGATTTTTTTAACTAAATTTTGGCAATAACATAGGCAATAGTGATACAATCAAGATATGACAATTATTTTAAGTTCATTTATAAAAACAAAAAATGTACAGCCCAAAGAAAAAAAGCTTCCCAGTATATACCACTCTCCCCTACTGTTTGCTATTAGTATATACAGTTGTATTTATCATGGGCAATTCGCAACGGAAATTGCTTCATTGACTTTACTAAAGTGATTCATTCAGCTCGCTGTCCGGGAAATTTGGGTCTTTAACGTGCCCAACATCGCATGGGCACGGGACCGACGGCTTTACGCCCCCTGGGAAGGGCGAAACGTGCAGATTACCTTGCTCAATCACAATGGCACAACCTCTGTTGATGTTACTTATGTACTTAAAAAGGGAGGAGAGGGGAAATCTGGGATTGAACCCAGTACCCTTGGGTCCAGAGGACCACGTTTTTCCTTCTGGACCACCATGGCTGAAAATTAACTTTTTACATTTCCATTTTCCTACTGCTTTCCGCTATATATGTCAAATATCGATTTATACAGGTGACGGCATATTAAAATTTATTTACATTATAAAAACATTTGTTCACCCCTTGACTTCCTTTTATATTTAAAATGACCCTTGGTAATACTCATCTGGCAACAGTGCACATCGTCCGGCGTTCACTCTGCGCTCCCATTCCACCCGAATTGTTTGCTTACTAGAGAGGTGTCTTCAACACAGGATTACCAAGAGCTTGGACCACAGGTTGTTTAAAAACAAAAATCAAGTCACATTTTCTTGACAGAAGTAAAACAACTAGTTATATCAATAATTATTTGACCATAAACTGTTAATTTCACTTGAATTCACCTAAACAAATTTGCCACAACTCAAAAAATTACAAACCTAAGTAATAATACCTCCTATCCTATTCAAAAATATATATATACTCACAAAATCATTCATCTGAGGAATATTCGACGGTTTCCTCTTGTTCACTTCAGCTAAGCTCTTCAAGAATTCCACAGCATCGAGCAGTCGTCTTCTGCAGGTAACGTTGACCTCTTCATCACAGTCATAACACCAGACACACCAAACAGTGGTGTTGACACACATGGCATGGCTATTCATCTCCTTGTAATGGTGAAGGGCGTGCTGGTTTTTGGCCCTTCCGCAGGCCTGTTTACCACATTTGAGACACAGCCACAACGACATGTCGTACTCTATATCATTGTTAGTGTCCATGTCGTTGCTGGGCATCTCCTTGCAGTCTTCACAATCAGTGTCAAAGCCTGACTTTACTATAACTTTTTTCAGCCTTACAATATCAACAGACTGCTTTATGTGACTGCATTCCACCATGTTCTTGTTTTCGTCGCATGATTCGGTGGAATCATCGCCGTTCTGGTCGGCCTGATGTTTCTTTTTATTCATTTCAACGTCGCTACGAAAGAATTTTTAATTAACTCACATGGATCTTTAACCTTCAGATATGTGCCAATTCACTTGACTGGTCCATGTTGAGAATGTGTCAAATTATCCAGTAACACATTCCTTGAGTGAAATTATTTTACTTATTAGCGCTACTATGTATTAAGAGTAATAAGAAATCACTTTACTGTATTTTTTAGCGTAAAATCTAATTTATATCCTTTATTCACAGACTTGTTTCGACATTCAGACACGACAGAACACCGAACTTACACTCGAACCTCGAACTGCAAACTTACGAACGCAAACTGGCAACTGCCAAGGCAAACTGCAAACATTTAAGTCTGTCAAACTGCAAACTAGCTTTTTCTGTGCTACGCTTTTTACTTTTTCTAATGTGGCCAACTGGTAGTAGTGCCAGTGGTGACAGTGTAGTGCGAGGGCGAGAATTGAAACAGCCCTGACCTCTGTTATCAAGAATATATCAACCAATAGAATCTTAGAAATCGCTTTGCTCCCATTTTGAAATGAAATTTAAGTCTCGATACGTTTTGTTATTGACGACCTTAGATTAGGTAACCTAATCTAAGTTGACGACGCCAATTGATTAATCCGCTCTTTTCTCTTTGTGCATTTAATTTGAAGAATGTTGTGTGTGTTTTGTTTCTTTAACATCGGCCTATTTCCGCGACTATGGCCAATCACCGACGCCAGGGAGCAGTTTCACCTCACTATCCTGGAAATTTTGCCGAACCCCTGTCTTTCTGTAAGGAGGGTAGGGATCTTTAACGTGCCCAACATCGCATGGACACGGGACCGACAACTTTACGCCCCCTCCGAAGGGCGGAACGTGCAGACATTCAACTTGCTCAAATACAATGCCAGAACCTCGGTTGATGTTAATTTTACAGTTTGTACTGAAAAAGTGAAAGGAGTACGCCGGGATCGAACCCAGTACCCTTCGGTTCAAAGGCACACGTTCTTACCTCTGAACCACCGAGGTTCGAAGAATGTTTTAAAGTTAGTTTGTTAATTGTGAGTGCAATATAAACATCTACGAGTAAAATGTTTTATTTATCATATTTGCCAATTTATTTGAATAAAGCATAGGAAATGGTGACATTTTACAGAATGCTGGGCGAGAAGATAATATTCGGGACGCAGAATGCTTCAAATTTGAATAACTCAATTTGGTATATAGTAAGGTCTTCATCAAGGCAACATATTTACCAAATTCCATCCAAGCAACTTTGTTATTTTGTGGGATACATTTTTTTTAGTAAAACTGGTTCAATCGGGTTGACTAACGAACTCGCCCGCGGTCTTAGCAAAATGAAGATATATGCCAAGTTTCGTTCAAATCAGTTAAGTATTTTTTTAGTTATCGCTCTAATACATACATATTAATTCATTTTATTTATATATTGTTGATTTAGTTATACAGCATGTCTCACAAAAAAGTTTGGCTTGTGCTTGCACATGGCATAATTTTAAACTTCTTCCACACAGTCCAACTGTTAAACGGTATATTATCTATCACTTTCCAAATTTCCTCTGAACTTCTTTCCCCTGCAATCCCAATAAATATTAGCAATATTTCCATTTTAGCATTTCATATTTAGATTTACTACGATATAAAAATAATTACTTTTATACAACTATATCTTTCCGAAAATTGTAATTCTTCGATCACATTATATTTGACAAATTTCTTTTAAGAAGACGCAGCAGTGTCGTATTAATTTATACCTATCTCACAGCATAAGAAACTTCTTTAAGCTTGGTTATTCATACTGCAAAATCACCTTTTTTTAAATAAAAATTCGCCAATAGCAGAACGTGATTAGAGTTGTTTAGGTAATTATTACTTCTAACTATCGGTATTTTGTGATCAATTAAAGGTGACCAATTCTGGACATAATTAGTAGCTATATTATGAAAATCATTATTTTCATGCCATATTTATTTTCTTGTACGTAGTAGATGTAGTAAATGTAGGTAATTTATTTTCAATGCCATCTGCAAGAGCAAATAGTAAGTGTCAAATTATTGTCTCATTTGTCTATGAGAAATAGGTTTAGGAACTTTGTTACTTCTATGATAGTGTGTTGGTAACAGCGAACACTCTGGAATGATACTTCTAGAAAGGACCAGAAGTGACAGGTGTAGAAAAATGTAGAAGGTCTAGAATCTCTATGGACAGTATAAATAGACGAGCGGTGCGCAGAATAAGTTAGTTCCGTATTTAGTTAGTGTGGTGTAAAAGAAGTGATCTTGGAGTATTAGGCGAGTCAGCAGTAAGTGTTGGTGTTTTAAGAAGCGATCATAAAAGGCGAATAGTGGAATATAGTTCTATGGACATTTAATAATAGAGAAGAGATATATTTTAGTTGATACTGGTGTTGGAAAATAGTTGGTAATAATAAATTAGTAGTTTGGAAAGCTGTGTTTTGTTAGTCAACAAATCCAGAACCCCCGTAGAACGTAATAACTGGTGTCAGAAGTGGGATTTTCAAGCTGCTAGGGGAAATATTTTTCAGAATAGTTGTTGAACTACGTGGAAATTTCTAGAATCTCTGGAAGATCAGTGTCAGCAGTAATTCATAACTGGGTGTGTTCTTGAAACAGAATAAACTGTGTACCAGCTTTAAGTGCGTTATGCCTCAGACACGTAGCGCAACAGCTAATATGGACGCCCAGCTATTGAAATTGATTAAAGAAGTGAAAGAAGAAAAAGAGATGAAGAGGCCAAAGAAAAAATGAGAAAAAATGATGAAGAGGCCAGAAAAAGAGACGAAGAAGCCAAAGAAGAAATGAGAAAAAGAGACAAGAGAGGAACTGAGAAAAAATGACGAAGAAGTCAAAGCAGAAATGAGAAAATGAGATGAAGAAGCCAAAAGAGACGAAGAAACAAAGAAAATTCTGCAAGAACAAGCCAGCAGAATTGAGAATATTACTTAGTGTGTGTACGAAGGTATGAAGCAGGTAAAAGACGACATCTTCCAACAAGTAGAAAGTCGAGTAAGTGGTATCACCGACGATGTACATGACAAGCTGACGAGTGTGCAGGAAGTACAAGCGGAGGTACAGGAGAAAATGCAATCACTAGAAAAGAAGTATGATACCCTAGTCAAGGGAAACATTAGACACGAAGATAGCCACGTAAGAATTAAGGTCCCCACATTTGATGGCCCAGTCCCATGGGGTATTTATCTATGCCAGTTCGAAGCCGTTGCTATAGCAAACGGTTGGAGCGAGAGAGAGAAAACGACTTCGCTAATTGTGGCTCTCAGAGGAGATGCTCTAGATGTGCTCCAAGGTATTCCCAGTGAAGAAACGTTGAGTTTTGACAGCATTAAACATCAATTAGAGATCAGGTTTGGCGACCAGCATTTGCAACAGCTGTATCGATTGCAGTTGAAAAATCGTTGTCAGAAATCGGGCGAAAGTCTCCAACATCTCCACGCCGACGTTGTCAAACTATCCCATAGCACCGATAGAGTTTTTAAACCAGCTGTCGCTGCAAACCTTCATCGACGGCATCAGAGATACCGACACGCAACAGGCGCTGAGGATGGCGAGACACAAAAAACTTGAACGATGCTTTGGCACATGCCTTGGAGTTTGAAGCGGTAAAGCTAGCGTCAGAAAGTCATCTGAAAGTTCGCAGTCTTCAAGTCCAAGAAGAAGAAAACAGATCCATCCAAGATCATGCAGCTACTAGAGAAAATAGCAGAACAAATAAGGCCGACGTCTCATGGACACCCAATAAGAACTCACCGTGCAAATGCCTTGGCCTGCTGGAACTGCGCCAAGGTGGGACATATAAGGAGCGAATGTTGGGCTCTAAGATCACGCCTAAGGGAGAAAGTGAAGCTACAGCCGGTAATCATTTCTCAGGTTAGCGATTCTGGCAGCGCTCTTATCGTAGACGGATGCGTAAGCGGTAATAAGACCTAGATGGTCGTCGACATAGGCGCACCTAGGACGATAATTCGCCATGACATGGTTCCAAGATGGCGAGTAAGAGAGCCAGACAGAGTGTACAGAGTAAATGCAGCCCATGGTGATCGGATCCAGCTATTTGGCGAAACTGATGTCGATCTGCAAATTGTGACATGGAAGGCAAAGCAGAGAGCCATAGTCGCCGCCATATCAGACCCGATTATAATTGGCTTGGACATACTTCAGGATCAGTGCGCTAAACTTAATCTTGGCACTAACATCCTGACTATCGGCGGTGAAGAAATAATAATGTCGCCTGGCAGTAACCTGGTAGTGCGGAAAATCACCATAATGGAAAATATCAACGCCTGCCGTGAAAGTGCCATTCCGGTGAAGAGAGGTGTGGGTGGAAGAGACGACCCAGTTACTCAGCCAGAAGCAAGTGGAGAAGAAAGTATGAGAGAAATACAAGACGAAGGGTGCAAAGACCACGTAAATGTGAAACCAACCCAGAAAAAGGTCAGTAAACACATTTGTTGGAACAGAGCCGATGTCGAAACGATATTTGAAATTATTTGTTATTTTCATTAGCATCATAATGTCATTGAAAATAAACCAAAAGGAATTAGTGTATGAACCTAGCTATAGATGCTGTGTCTATATTCTATATCATAACTATTGACTATCTACTACCGGACTGGAACAGGCACACTATCACACAAATGTGTAGCCGCTATCTAAGTATGTATAAACTGATATCATTCGTATATCCATCTTCGTCTAGCACACTAATGCTTAATGGCAAAACAAATAAATTTCTAACAATATCCCGAATTATTCCGCCATATGAACACAATGAGCAAAACGAGGAAGTTATACTGAAACGTCTCTATCCTTGTCGGCTTCAACGCCCACTACGCGTATTGCGTACGAATTTCTAGTTACGTTGTACATCGTTCATGGATCACGCCATAGATCAATATTATTTTCTATGCTATGCTTATATTACTGATACCTCTACCCAGGATTCAGTATAACGAACCCTAGCTATCAATGGTAGAAAAATACCTAACCCTGTGTTTTAAAGCATACACATACACAATAAGACAGCACTGGTGCCAGCAGCTACGTTCTCCTTTATCATTGACTATATTGACTACGAACCAGAATTTACAATTCCATTGACTATTATAGACATGGATATAAAAGTCCAATTTAGCTGGTTCAGCAGTCGCATTGCTATGTCAAAAAATGTTGATGAATGTGTTCAATTTTTGACATAACAATGCAATTGTGGCAGCGCCGAAGCGTGGTGTCACTTGTCACCTGTCATTTTTGATAACACGTGTCAGTTGTCAGTTTACCAACTTCCAACCAGTGAGTTGACGTTTGACAAGTAAAAATTAATTCTATCAATATCAATAAACCAATATAGAATAAAGTAAGAAAGTTAGTATTTGAGTATAAGAAAAATATATAAGATTTACAATTATAATTGATAACAATTTTTCATAAAATGGAATCTGTGCTTTTGTCATAGCTATTGAGCTTTTTAATGGTGCATTAGATAACTAACAGAACAGTGAAATGGCTTTTTTGGAGGTGGGTACTATTTATTTATGTATTTATTTGTTTATTATTCTTGCATCAAACTTATTACCTCGATAAATAATTGCTTTTATTGTACTGTATTTTATGCTCATCCTTTATTATTCGAAGATTCTATAACACAATAAAGTTGTGAGGTTAGTTTCAAAAATATATTTTCCACTCTTCTTACATTTTTTGTTTATGTAAGCCATATTAATCAAAAATGTGGACTCGTTTCCCTACATTATATTATCTTATTTCAGTGGAGAAAGTTCCATTTCTTTGATCTCAAAGGTGATGTAGATGAAGGGAGGCTTGCTGAGCAGTTTCGAGTAAGTTGCTTCATGTAAATCATTTTGTTTATATATAAGGTACCATTTTATATGCTTTTTAGGAAAGTCAGATTGTTGCCACCTCTAGTGGAAATAATCATCTTGTGTTGGGCGATTCAAGTGGACAAATACATCTAGTGTCAAGGTCTTGGAACATTTCAACTTTCAGAGCTTATGAAATAAGTGTGGATCTTATATATCAGCTCCATAATTCCCAATTACTAGTCACAATTGGGGTAAGTAAACTTATAACAACATGAACGTATGTTTTGTATTATAGAGGTACCCTCAAGTATCCTCAACTTAACCATAAGTCTTGTGATTTTTTATTAAATCTACCTATCACAAAGTGTCATCCATTTTTTACCAAAAGGTTTCTCTAGTCGTTATTAGCTTGCTAAATTTCAAGATAAAATATGTTAATGCATAAAAAATGTAAAATTTATGGTCTTTAGTGATTTTTTTGCTAATCTCAGAATTTAAGAATGCCAGCTAATGTGTGTTTAGAAAATGATTTTCTAGATAGGATAAGTTTTGAAATGTTATTAAGGTAATGACTTAATTTTTGTTTTATACAACCCTTGTAACTAAAATAAAATAATTAGAAAAGCAACTAGATTGAGGTATTCTAAGAGGATTTTAGTTTTTGTTTAAAAAATTATAGTTATTATTTATTTATTTAAGACACCATCCAACAGAACGAAGCCAACTTAAGAATGGCGACATACAAGACATAAAACAATACATTACATCACTAATAAGTACAGAAACAATTCTTAATGGGAGACATAGACCAGCAGAATATATCCAGGCTGTCCTGCAGGTTAGAGTAATTTCTACACATATAATAGGCTGGAGATGAGCTCAGCAGCTCCGTACATGCTGTCAGTAGATAAAAGATGTTGGGATACCGTGGTTCTGTATGTGGAACATTAAATTTTGTCGACACAAGTAGAGAGGGACAATCAAGAGCTGAACTGATCATTTTAAAAAGAAACACAATACCGCTGTACTGTCTCCTGTCCTAGAGACTAGCCAAGTTAAAGCAGTTCAATAAATCGCTCTGTGGATAGCCAATGCACGGTTATTCACCATCAATTGAAAAACTAAGAAATTTTCTAAGCTTCTCTGAATATTTTCAAGGCTATCAATCTGCACCAAGTACATCAGAGACCCAACTACCAAAGTTTATTTGAGACGGGACCTCACCAGTGCCTTGAAGAGGAGGATCAATGTTTTATGAGATGTGAAATCCATCCAACTCCTAATTATAAAACCCATTTTATTTTCCTCCCTAAGGCCTCGTCCATGGCTTTGCCGCCCGGATAGCACTGCAGCCCTTGGCCTATTGTGCATTACCCTCCACCTTAAGCTCGATCTCAATGACAGAAGTGATTTTTTATTTATTTTTATTTTAATTTCAACAACACACCACGAGGGCTTACAGGCTAAATACTATCGTACCGTGGGTGTTGACAAGGAGGAAAGAGGCAACTTGTTAATTCTGGACTTGAAGATTTGGAGGTTCGGAGGAGAAGGAAAAACATGTGCCGGCAAGGAATTCCACAACTTGGAAGTCCTCGGGACAAAAGAGCGGGCATAACAAGATGTTCTATGTCTGGTGACCTGGACAGTAAAAGGGTGCATTCGCTCTGTTCCCCTGGTAGATCTGTTGGGGGCAGCAGGTGGAGGAACTATGGAAGAAAGCTCCTCTGAGCAGTGCCCCTGCAGATATCTATAAAAGAGAGAGAGGTCACCAACGGCACGTCGGTGGGCAAGGGATGGCAGCCTTTGGGTGAGGGTAGGGTCACCGATGAGACGTATAGCTCTCTTTTGAATGGACTCCAGGATTGCGAGTGTAGAAGCGGCAGCAGCACCCCAGATGTGGGAGCAGTATTCGAGGTTTGGTCTTATTTGTGAAGTATATAAAGTATAGAGATTAGCTGGTGAAAAGTATTTGCGAGCCCGGAAGAGGAAACCTAATTTCTTAGCAGCCGCTTCTGCAATTGATGTGACATGTTGGTGCCAATTGAGATTTCGATCCACAGAGATGCCAACAAGTGAAAAGGACTCATTACTTTGAATAACTTGGTTGCTTATTGTGATGGGTCTAGGGCTGGTGTATCTCTTATGAGAAAGAAAGCAAGACTGTGATTTGGTGGGGTTGAATTGTACAAGATTTCTACTTCCCCAGTCTAATATTTTTTGGAGATCTACAGAGATAGAACCCTCCATGAGTCTGCGATCCTCATCTAATTGGGCTAAAGAGACAGGCTTAGAATATTGTTTATTTGAGTACAGGGTGCTGTCGTCCGCGTAAATGAACTGGGTTGGATGTGCTAGAGAGGAGGTCATTGATGTGGAGAAGAAACAAAGTAGGGACTAAAGCTAAACCTTGAGGAACTCCTGCATTAATTGGATACAGTTTAGAGGAATGGCCATCCACAACAACAGAAATGCTCCGGTTGGAGAGGAAATTTGCTGTCCACGTACAGAGTTTTGGTGGTAAGCCATAGGCCGGTAGTTTATTAAGCAGCGCTGCGTGCCAGGCCTGGTCGAATGCTTTGGATATGTCTAGAGCGACAATCTGAGATTCGCCGTGTAGTTCCATAGATTTGTTCCAAGAATGGGTGACAAAGGAAAGGAGGTCGGCAGTTGATCTGCGCTGACGGAATCCATACTGCCTGTGGTAGATTAGACTGTGTTTTTCAAGAAAATTTAGTAATTCGGTGTTTATATACTTTTCCATCACTTTAGAGATGACTGAAAGGAGAGAAATAGGGCTGTAGTTGCTAGGAGCGCTTTCGATCCTTTCTTGGGGACGGGTTGTACTCGAGCAGTTTTCCAGTTACTAGGGAATATGCCTCTATTGTAAGATGTCTGAAACAGACGAGTCAGGACAGGAGCAAGTTCTGGTGCGCATTTTTTGAGAACAATTGCTGGGATCTCGTCAAGGCCAGAGGCTTTCCTGGTATTAAGAGAAGAGAGCATCTTTCGTACCTTTTTAGTTTTGAAAATGATATCCGTCATTTTATGCACAACATTGGGGACTGTTGGTGGTTGAACATTTCGAGGTGGGTTGAGAGTAGAATTGTCGGCGAACAACGAGGCAAAAAGTTCAGCCTTGGCCAGGGCGGTAGAAACAATTTCATCTCTTGAGACAAGAGGTGGGAACGTGCTCTTGCAGAAATTATTCCCAATAGATTTAGCAAGAGTCCAGAAGGGTTTGCTGCCGCTGGAGCGTAAGAGGACTTTGTTTTTGATGTGGCGTTTTGTGAGATTTGACCTTTTCAAGTCTGGCCTTGTCACAGGATTTAGAGAACCAGGGCTTTTGAGTGGCTGAAGAGGTTTTCTGTGTGCGTGGAATAAATAATTCCATGCCAGCTTGGATCATTTTGGTGACGTTTTGTGAGATATCAGAGGGGTCAGGATGAGAGAAGCAGGCAGACGCCCATGGAAATGAGGAAAAGTAATCCCGCATTTCGTCCCAGTTTGCGGAGTTGTAGTGCCAAACGATACGTGGGTGTGATGACTGTGTGACCTCGGGTTGCATTGCACAGGAAGCAGTGACCATGCCGTGGTCTGAGCGACCAAGGGGGGGGCGGTGACTGATATCTTATAGCATTCAGGTTTTGTAGTAAGAAGGAGATCGAAGGGATTTGAACTATGTGTTGAGATGCGAGGAAAGTAAGTAGGTTGCTGAACCATATTGGCTAAAGAATTGCTGACTGCAAATTTGAAAAATCATCCTCTGCCAGTGAGTCTCGAACTGCTGTCCCCCGAGTCCGAATTGGGAAGTTTTACTCGACTTTCCAACACGGTCACGGAGGTGCTATAATGCCCATGGTCTTATACACAGAGTTTATAATGAATTCAGAATGCTGTCGAAATGAGAGTATAGGGTCGAAAATTACTCCAAGGTCACAAACTGGTTCAGGACTTGCCAAGCTATGCACTGCAATTGGTAATGAAGTAAAATTGGCTGTTTGTTCCGACTAAAAGACATTATAAAGCACTTAGCAACATTTAAAGTAAGGGCATTTTCACAACACCACACAGAAAATTACAAAACATTGTTCTGTAGGTGTATGCATCTGTCAACACCCATAACTTCTGAATACATATTGATGTCATCAGCTTAAATTAGATAAGTCACATCTAATATCTGTGACACTTGGTCAATCAAAATATTAAAGAGAAGAGGACACAAAATGGATCCCTGTGGGACTCCAGATCGTGTGCGGTAAGGTTCAGATTTAAACTCTCAAAACTTAACGAATTGTTTCCGACCCCTCAAATAAGACCCTATAGTTTTTATCAATTGGTTACTGAAACCGAAGTAATGAAGTCTATTTATAAGAATAGAGTGATTGACTCTATCAAAGGCCTTTGACAGGTCCGTGTATATAGCATGTACTTGCGAAGAGAGTCTGCAACAAACTGGGTAAAGGCGGCCAAATTTGTGATAAATATACAGTGTGCCCCAAACTGGATGGGAATGTATTGCTATCTCCGTTATTATTAGAGATAGGGAGACGGTTAAATTAGCAATATTTTGTAGAATTTCATGCTCGTTCCAAATATGACTTGTATTTTGCCCTGCCTCTTTTCGTTTTCGAGTTATTTTGAAAGAACCAAAATTTGTCGATTTCTTTCTTCAATATCTAAGTAGACGTTGATCTGACATGTCTAAGACTTGCACATTATCAGGACACTTTTTACAGAGTAATCTTTTTGTGCTATTCTCAACTTTGGATTGTCACTTGTTTTTAAGCTACATGTATCAACGTTTCTTTTTATTATGGCAGCCATATTGGATTTTCTGCTCATGTGATAGCCTGTGAAAAGAGCTTTCCAATGATGTATAAATGCTTGAGAAATCTTGTAATTGCACTGACAATTTTGAGATAAAGCGTTTTGAGGATAGTAGGCTATGAAATCCAATACCAGAAAACAAATGACAAAAAAAAAGTGTTCAAAAAGCATTAGGCCAAGGAGTCTAACAATAAACTTCTACTTTTAAAATAATTTTCCGTAATGATTCCCGATAAAAAAATTAGGAACTTTGAGCACACCAATGAATCGGCCCAGTATTACAAATGATATTTTACATTACATTATCCCAAAAAAATTGTTATAATTTAATTAAATAGGTAAACTAGTAAATAACTAAATTTACTAACAGAACTCAATAAAAAGCAGATAAATGATTTACGAAGACGCCTTTGAAAATTGTTTGATTTTTAAATGTAAGTCAACTAAAAAACAACAGAAGAAAGGTTGCTATGGATATAACACTATCGTGACAATTAAGAATACTGTCATTCTTAATTATCTGAACAATTTGAGGTGTATTTAACACGTTGCTTAAAATTTTGTACTGAATAGTTTGTTTCCTGTTTATTTTAAATATTATTCAACAATATGTTCAGTAATGAAGAATATTTTGACATGTTGGAATGTTATATTCGTTCTAACCGAAATTCTGTATACTATACAAGGAGAAAGGTTAAGGGCAAGGAGACGACCGCATACACGTGTTTCAAGCTTATTAGCTATCATCAGTACGGTATAGCCAGGTGATGATGGGAACATTCTGGATGAAGAAGCAAAAATACACGGAGTCACAACCGGCAACCAGTGCACATTTGCAGCATCATTTGGAAGACCCTCAATTCAAGGGCAACAACCAAAATCGCCACGGAGGCAAAGAAATCACCTGCGTGAGCACTGGTGCCCAAGGAGTCATACTATTGATAACATGGCATTTCTGTATACTATACAAGGAGAAAGGTTAAGGGCAAGGCCGCAGAGTGTTCTCATCATCACCTGGCTATACCGTACTGATGATAGCTAATAAGCTTGAAACACGTGTATGCGGTTGTCTCCTTGTAGCTTTGCCCTTAACCTTACTTCTTGTATGTATATATATATATATATATATATATATATATATATATATATATATATATATATATATATATATATATATATATAGCAAGGATGTTTCCTTGCCACTGGTTTATTCAGTTCCCATAGAAAATGGTTTGTAATAGGCCATAAAAATGCCATAATAACTTCTCTTATGATTATTTTCCTAACCCTCTCATTCCAAAATAGCAGCTATTAAAAAAAATCACAAAATTTAAGTTGTTTTAAAACCTAACATAAATTGGTTCTAATAACAATCCTCAAAGGTGTTAAATTAGTATTTAACATTTGTCAGCACTGAATTCAAAACTATTTTATTGTTAATTGTGTTACAGCAAGATGAGCCAGGAATTAATCCACTGATAAAAGTATGGGATACAGACCGCTTAGATAAGAATGATATGCCACATTGCTATAGAATCACCAGAGCCATTCCAGGCAATCGTCCTATCTATGCTAGTGCTCTCTGTGTACATGATGGTCTCCAATTAATGGCTGTTGGCTTTGTAGATGGCTCGTTGGTCCTTTACAGGTATATATATATATATATATATATATATATATATATATATATATATATATATATATATATATATATATATATATATATATAGTAAGTTTTTGTGACGGTAATATTGTTATTTATCAAAAAATTGTGGGAAAGCCGTCAGTTGCAAAATAAAACTCTTTATTATATGCCGAGTTTTCGGAAAAAATTTATTCCCTTCTCAAGGCTACAACATGGAAAGAAAAAAGTTTACAATTTACATAGGAAAAATATAAAAGTTTAAAATACTTACAAATAACGTGAGTTTTACTAAACTAATTATTCAATAACAAAAATGAAAAAACCTTTTTATAAATTTGAGTGAAGTCGAAAAGTGCCAAACTGACATATAAAGCTAACTATTGTCTAATTGAATTTGTTTTTTGTTTTTGTCTAGGAAATATAAATAGGGGTAGTGATTTCTAAAATTATTATCTTTCTTTAAGTTTATTAAAGAAAGATAATAATAATAAGCAGCACTACAGGAGAAGAATATTGCTTAACGTAATATCTTGTATGGAAAGTGGACAAACTGTTAAAATTACACTTCTTGACGCAATTACAGAATTGAGCAGTTGTTGGTCAATAGATGTCAAGTCAGAAACCGTTGCCAATTGTTTCAGAAAGACTAGATTCGTCAGAGCAGAATCTGAGTCATGTGAAGGTGAAACTTGGAATGACACTGATGACATTCCCTTGGGGCAACTGAAGGCTCTGTGGAAAATCACAATGACTAATGGAGAAGAGCTTGACTTTGTTGATTATGTTAATGTTGATGTTGATGTGTAAATAGCAAGTTACCCAGTGATGATGACATTGTGACAAGTGTTTTGCACCTGACAACGGAACAAGACCAAGAAAACGATGAGTCTGAAGATGACGAAAATGAGCCTAACGATCCACAATCCTTGCAGAAGGTTGATACCTCAATTGAAACTTTAAAACAATATCTAGAGAGCAAAGACAGTGTATCAGAAGACATCTCCAGTAATTTGAGTGCGGTGGAAAAATTTATTATTAAGGACAAATTGAGTCGAAGAGTGCAGTCAAAGTTTCTTCAAATGAGCGCTAATTAGGCCCCCTAGAATGCATATCCGGGGTCAGTTTCATTTTTATATGTTTTATATATATATATATATATATATATATATATATATATATATATATATATATATATATATATATATATATATATATATATATATATATATAAAATAATATATTCGTCATTCAATTTTACAGTGTATCTTACAAGAAGCTTAGCTTGTGGATGTAAATAATACAATTTAAAAAATTACATGTCCAAACAAATATCTAAAAGTCGTTGAATTGTCACTTCCAATTTTGCAGCTTGATGGTCCTTAAAGCCACTATTCTCTTCACCTATATGTCTTGACTCTCTTAGCAAACTAGTCTTTATTATTTGTAAAACTCCTCCCTCTTAAATTTATAATCAATAGCAGAATAATGT
Source organism: Tillus elongatus (assembly GCA_964006375.1). Lineage (NCBI taxonomy): Eukaryota > Metazoa > Arthropoda > Insecta > Coleoptera > Cleridae > Tillus > Tillus elongatus. The sequence goes on from OZ023268.1 coordinate 9,349,878, forward strand.
TTCTCACTTTCTACAGAAAATTTTGACATTTTGCTTATATATATATATATATATATATATATATATATATATATATATATATATATATATATATATATATATATATATATATATATATATATATATATATATATATATATATATATATATATATATATATATATATATATGTATCACACCGATAACTCAAAAAATAATGGGCCGATTTTGATTAAATTTGGTGAATACCTTCCTTTTGCAAGTGGCTTGGATAGGTTCGTTAGCCAGGAAAATGGGTACAGTTTTTTCCGAAAAATTTTGTGTTTTCTTTCAAAAAAAATGTATATCTCAGGAAATAACAAAGTAAGGGCAACCAAATTTGGTGCATGTGTGTATATTATTATAGGTAAATCACGTACAAAAATTTAGCTCTCTAGGGTTAAAGACAAAAAAGTTATAGGCATTTAAAGAAAAATAAATTGGGATTTTCCTCAAAACGTCAAACTCGCGATTTAAAACGTCAACATTGGCAACATTTAGACAAAGAACCTAGATCTGATACGGGCTATGGATAGAACATATCTCAAGAAGAATGTTTTACAAACCTTGGGGTCTTAGTTTCAATCGCCATTGTCCTTCATTTTACTAAAATATTTCCATAAAATTCATTTCAAATAGACCCTTTCTCTGATGCTTGGCAGTAGCCTTAGCTATAGAGTTTATCGTTTAATGGTGAATAATTTTTGCCGAATTTTCGTAAAAAATCAACAAAGCTCAATATATCCGTTATTATACAAGATATGAAAAAAAATGTATACATTAATTATAGGGTGTCTTGAGCTACATCTTAAAAATTATTTCTACAATCACAGGCTGGCCCATAAGACGTTGGTGATACAATTATTTTTTTTAGTCGAACACGCCTTATGTTATTGCATTTTTGTATTTTCCATCAAAATATAATGCATGTTTGTAATAAAAAAATCCTGGACGCAGCACGTGCGTTATGGTTAGCGAATTTTAACCATAACGCGTTAGCGAATTTTCATTAAATGCTTCAAATTTGAAAAGCTCAATTTGCTATTAACCTATAAGGTTGACCAAGAGACGAGTTTTTTCGGGAACACTTTAAGTTTACTTTCGGAAATTTTTGTACATTTTCAAACAGTAAAGTTATTTTGATGAAACATGGCACATTGTTTCTACTATATTGGTTATACTGGTAACCAAATTTGATGACTGCTTTCTTAAAAAAACATATTTGATATTAAAACCAATTCTATGAAAATTCACTACCATAATGCACTTGCTGCGTCCCGAACTTTTTTTAATGAACCGGGCAATTTATGTGTTTTAAATTCGTTCAAGATATTTTCAGGGTTTTAGTCATTTGTTCCAACATTTTTTTGAAGTAATTTTTTTTTAATGTAGGGGAGATATAACTAGAGAACGACGTTCTAAACAGAAACTGCTAAGAGATGCAAGTTCCATAGTCACTGGATTAGCTTTCAAAACAACAGCAACAAATGTGTTTTTATTTTTGGCCACAGACAGTTCTGTCATTGTTTATAATATAACTAACAAAGACAAGGAACACAAGGTAAAATGGTTTTATTTTTTATGTTCGTCCTGTCTGTTTCACAATTATTATTTTTATAGTTTTTATTAGACAACATTGGCTGTGCAAGGAAATGTAGTGTTTTGGCTGAGTCCCTTCAAGAAAGTCATTTTATGGTTGGCAGAACTGATGTAAGTATCCTAACAGATGTTTTAAAATTTTATAGGGTAAATGTGCCAGTTAACCGACCACCGCCAGTTGTCGACCATTTCCTAATAAAGTATGTAATAATAGCAAAAATAAGCCTAACATATGATTGTTGACTAGACTCCTGTTTTTGGCTATATGTTCTGTGCATATGACAAGTACACTTGGAGAACCCAAATCACCACAACACATTTTAAAAGACCTGACGATCGTTTCACCAACCAAGTTAGCGTCATCAGAGGATGAAAAATTTCAGAACGCAGTGGTGATATTGATACCGTCATCATATTACCCATTGTTTAATGAAAACCATTATGCATATAAAAAGTCCACAGTATCTGCTTTAGTTAGTGTAGTGGAACGCATACTGGAAGGTTTTGAAACCAAAAATAAAATACAAATGACTTCCCTGGACTTGAGCAGAGCATTTGATACCGCCAATCACCAGTTGTTGCTTCGAAAACTACACTACTATGGTGTGAGCAGTGTTGCCCTGGACATTTTGAAATCATATCTGACAAAGAGGAGACAAATAGTAGATTGGGACAGCAAAACATCTAGCAGTGTTCAACTAAAAGTCGGAGTACCACAGGGTTCAGTTATTGGTTCAGTACTATTTATTATATATATATATATATATATATATATATATATATATATATATATATATATATATATATATATATATATATATATATATATATATATATACATATGCATATGCATACAGGATGTCCCACGACGAACGCCCGCGGTCGATTTCTCGAAAACTAGACTTTGGAAACCTTTATAAATTTGGCAGCGTACTGAAGTCGATAGGGGCAACTCGGCTAAAATATTTTTAAGATGGTGGCACTTCCGGTTATACATGGTGTTGATGTTAACTTGCTTATTTTAAATAGGACACCCTATATATTATTAGATTTTTAGGTAACACTGGAAATTTTAGACACATTTTATGCATAATGTTATATACCTAAGTCTAGCCGTTTTTGATATATCTTAAATTTTATGTCAAAAATGACGTTTGTTGGCCTAAACATAACTGTCAATTTCTCTTATATGAAAGCCTTTATCATTTCATTAGATTTGATTTCCTTGTAGAAGGGGAACTACTTTAGTGACCTGTAATGTTATTTTGATAATAGATAAATACAGGGTGATCAAAATTCACATTGAAAATTGATTTTTTTTATATTAAACTTAATTGTAGCTGGGTGTATTTAATCACCCCGTTACATCCTTGTCGTACTTCGGTTAAGAAAAAAAAACGTGTTTTTTTTCTTTCATCTTCAAGCTTCCTGCTACACTGGTTGACGTGCCAAATCCGAGGACTCGCCATTCTGTTTGATATCGTCTTCTGTCTTGTTTTTGGGGCTTCTTACAAGTTTTAGCCTCTGGTTCGAACTTAAATTATTTTTGTATAAAAAATGTAAAACAAAAACTAAAATTGGAAAATAAAACGTAATTCGTCAATTTAAAGAAAAAGGACTTATTGTTCCCATAATTAAAATAAAAGAAATGACTAACTTAAAACAAAAGAATATCTTCCATTGCAGTATGATTGTTTTTTTTTCTTCTTCCGAATCAGAAATCTGCGTTTTCTTCTTAACTTTCTCTTCATTGTTATCTGTATCTCTTTTACCTTTAGATGGTGCATCATCGTCACTGTTGCTTGAACTGTCATCACGTTTCTTTTGCGGTTTCTTCCTTTTAACTTTAACTTTTTCTTTAATCTTCTATTTCTCTTCCTTAACACCAACCGGCTTTGATGGTTTGGGCGGAGACTCATTGACTTTAATGCTTGACAGGCTTCTTGAATATCTCGGTGGACCATATGGTGGGGTGAGATAATGACTTTCTTTCGGGGTGGCACCCCTAGCCTTTGTTTATGGTGTGTTCTTTTCTCTTGCCTTGGTTTCTTCCATGCTGCGAGTGATTCAGCTGAAATTCAACGTCTCTCGGCCTTTCTCTCATCAATTCTAACATCTTCAACTTCTTTCTTACAAGGTGGGTCTTCTTTTGCCCTCCTTTCTTCTTAGCTAGTGTGATTTTAGATGAGCTTGGTTCTTCTCTTTCCCTGAAACTTTCAACCCTAAGCAAAGGACTCTGACATGGTTTACTCACTTTTTCATGAGATTTGGCTCTTACTGGAAACTTATTTTTTATACTGCTCCTTTCTCTACTGGTCCTCCTCCTCCCACTAGCACTTCTACCTCTACTACCATTTGGGCTTTGCTTTGAACGAGATGGGGAACGCCTCCTTGATGTACTTCTCTTTCTGCTAACAGACCTCTTCCTTTTGCCGTCCTTTGAAGGGGATCTCGACAATTTACGGATCTTCGGTTGGTCCCTACTTGATGATCTTGTCTTTGATCTGGATTTGTTTTGAACGGGACTTTGATCTGGACAATGACCTGCTGCGCGAACGAGATTTTGATTTTTAAATCGGAGCTTCTGCGACGGTTGGCTTTTGTCATTGGCATCGACTTTGAGATTTGTTGCAGCAGTTGTTCGTTATTCTTTACGGCAGTTGTAGGTGATTCACTTTCGATTTTCTCATTAGTCCTCTGTCGCCCTTCGTGTACTTCTCAAATCTATTGGCCGCAAGATATTTTTAAAGGCGTCAATGAAGCCTCTATAGTTGCTGCAGTTGTTTCTGGGGTTTCGCCACCATAGAATGGCGGTATTTCGGAACAGTACAGGTAGGGCTCTCAATATCTGTTGATCAGTGAATCCGTAGCAGTCCTTTAGTTTGTCAAGTCTGTCTATAAAACATATAGGCTTTGCTTTGTCATCGAAATAAAGAAAGAAATAAACAGATCTGCATAAAGTTCGCTGTATCCAGTCTCACTGACAATGCTATTCAGGAAATACAATTTAGTGACATTTAATTAGATTAGAAGTGAACTAGAAAAGAGTTAAAGCATTTATGTATTGAAAAGTTTAAGGAAGATGTAAATACCACGTGTATTTATTTTATAATGAATAACAAAAAAAACAGAACAAATAGGGCACTGACAATAAGCAAAGTTACCTACCTTTATTCTCCAATAATGCAGGAACATAAGCTTCGTTTTTCTGTATTCACACACAACACCTCTAGGGACCTCGTGTCTCCCAAAAAGGACTTACAAACAACATGGATATTTAGAGACCTCGTGTCTCTTCAAGGGGTTGAAAACAATTCGCTTTCTCGAGACCTCTTGCCTCTTCAAGGACTCAAAAACAAGTGGCAGAGGGATGCAAGCGTCTCTCCCTTCTCTCATTCTTCTTCCCCCTCTCTGGTCTTCTGGCGGAAACCATTAGTAACACTTACTCTATGTCAGTGTAGCGCGCGACATTTGAATTTAAAAGTGACAGAACAACGAGCATGAACATTCCGCCCACCAAAATAAGGATTTATTTTCACAATTATATTGTTTCTCAAATAAACAAACAAAACAAAAATTTACAATAAGCACAAAAAACAAAAAACTGAAGCTATTGGATTTAGAATTAACTGTACAAAAAAATTTCAAGGCAGACGTATTACTGCGATGGCAACAGACATAACTTCGTCAGAGGCCTATCAAAAGTGCCACTACTAGTGCGAACTTGAGCTACCCGAGCTATACCATCACGGCCTGGGTATAGTTGCATAATGCGTCCGAGCTTCCAAACAAGAGGTGACGAAGTCTCATCTTTAATCACAACTAAAGCTCCGATCGGGGGGGACGTTTGCACAGTATCCCACTTACCACGCTGCTGCAGTGTATGCAGGTATTCGTTCTTCCAGCGGCGCCAAAAGTCCTGGTGGATCCTTTGCACCAGCTGCCAGCGTGACAAGCGATTCATACTTAACAAAGTCAAATCAGCATCAGGAGGAGCACCTAACGGTTCCATTGTAAGAAAATGTCCTGGGGATAGGGCTAACAGATCATTTGGATCAGTACTCGCACTACACAATGGTCGAGAATTCAAAACTGATTCCACTTGAGCAAGCAACGTGGACATTTCCTCAAAGGTCAGAATTTGCAAACCGATCACCCTTCGCAAATGAGTCTTGACTGAGCGCACTCCTGCCTCCCACAGACCTCCAAAATGCGGAGCTGATGGGGGGTTGAAATGCCACTTAATGGTACAAGCATCTGCTGCCCCCTTTGCATAGTTTAAGAGCTGCTTATTTGAGCCGACGAAGTTGGTACCTCTATCGCTATACAAATTGTCACATTTTCCTCTGCGAGCCACAAACCTCCGAAGAGCTGCCAAGAAGGCTTCAGCTGAAAGATCAGACACTACTTCCAAATGGAGGGCCTTCGTTGCCATGCACACAAACAAACAAATATATGCTTTCACCTTTCGGACACCTCGATATCTGCCCTGTGTCACAAAAACTGGACCTGCAAAATCAACTCCGCTGTGTGAAAACGGCTTCAACTGAGAAACCCTGGCAACTGGCAAATCAGACATCATCGGTGCCATGGGAGTAGGATTCACTCGAAAGCAACGATAGCACCTTGACAAAACATGATGAATAGCTCTCCGAGGGGACAAAATCCAAAACTGTTGCGAAAGCAAATGAAGCAATGTGCGAGGACCAGGATGAAGATTGACATGGTGTGTGTGTGCAATGATTAACTCGGTGAGACGATGTGAGCGGGGCAACAATATAGGGTGTTTCACTTCAACTGGAACATCAGCTTGACGAAGGCGACCGCCCACCCTGAGGATACCCTCTGTATCCAGAAAGGGGGCTAACTTATTTATTGCCCTCGCACACCTCTCACCTTTAACCAAGGATGCTATTTCCCTTTGAAATACTTCACCTTGAGCACATTTGATAAGCATATGAAGCGCCTCCTGTAATTCGGTGGCTGTCAGAGATGCAGTAGTTCGGTCAGATGGAGACACCCTACAATTTCGCACAAACCGCTGACAATATACAACAACACCCTGAATTTTCCGTAGATGCGAAAAGCGATTCAAAAGTTTACTGAGCCACTCCTCATTTGCCAAAGTAACTAGTACGGGGAGAGTTCGTTGCTCCGCCAGGCACTCTTCTGGCGGCTCAAAACGCAACGACTTGGGCCAATTTTCTCTTGCCAATTTTAGCCAGGCGGGTCCCGCCCACCATAGTGGATGCTCACAAAACCCAGAAGGTAACATGCCTCTCGATGCACAATCAGCTGGGTTTTCTTGTCCACTTACGTGATGCCATGACTCTGGAGGAATCTTCTCTTGTATGCTTGCTACTCGATTCCCAATAAAGGTCTTCCACCTATTGGAAGATGATTTTATCCAGGCAAGTGCCACCATAGAGTCTGACCAAGCATACATAGAGTTAAACTCAAAACGACCTTCATACACCCGACACACAAATTCCAGAAGCTTTGCCAACAATAAACACCCACACAATTCGAGACGTGGAATCGATATTCTTTTTAAAGGTGATACCTTGGACTTGGCACACAGAAAATTGATCCAAACTTGACCCTCCTCTGATACTTGTCTTAAGTAAACAACTGCAGCATACCCTCGCTCCGATGCATCACAGAACCCATGGAGTTCTGTACTGATGATATTATCGTGTTTTACGCCTCTGGGAATTGATAAACCTGCTAGCGCACTGAGTTGTGATTTATACTGAGACCACTGACCAACAATATCCTTTGAGGGCTTATCATCCCATCCCACTTTTTGCTCCCACAAGCACTGCATAAGATATTTTGCCAACAGGGTAACAGGAGACAAAAAACCCAGGGGGTCATAAATTCTTGCCAATTCCGAAAGAAGATTTCGTTTTGTGCACGGACGATCAATAGGTTCAACATTAAAAGAGAATGTATCACCTATGGGACACCACTGCAATCCTAAAATTTTCAACACTGATGGATCATTTAAATCTAACGATCGAGGTTGCTGACTATCAGCTGATACTGTGGACAACAGTTTCGAATTATTGCTGGCCCACTTCTTCAATTCAAAACCCCCCTTAGCAAACAACCCAATCAATTGCCGTTGCAACTCAAAAGCCTCTGACAATGAGTCGACTCCACTGACTACATCATCCACATAGAGATCGGACCGAACTAGCTTTGCTGCCAATGGAAAAGATGATTCCTCATCATCACAAAGCTGCATCATTGTTCGGATTGCCATGTGTGGGCTTGAGGAGACCCCATATGTGACAGTATTAAGGCGATATTTCTGTACAGGTTCCCCCTTTGAGAACCTCCAGAGAATTCTTTGATAATCCCTATGATTATCTACAACCAAAATTTGTCGATACATTTGCCGAATGTCAGCAGTAAATGCAATTTTGTTTGAGCGAAATTTCAACAACACAGTGGCAATATCTGTCTGCAACTTCGCTCCCACTAACAACGTATCGTTCAGAGATACACCATTCGTACTTTTGGAACTAGCATCAAATACCACCCGCAGTTTGGTCGAAAGGCTGTGAGGACGCAACACACAATGATGGGGAATATAGTATGCATCAGATGGTTCCACCGCTACATCTGATACCAGAGACATATGGCCAGACTCATAATAATCCCTGATAAACTCCGAATAGGACTTGTGCAACGCTGGATCCCTACTAAGACGTGCTTCCAGGGAGTAAAACCGCCTCAATGCAACACTGAAAGATTCTCCCAAACACGGAGTACCCTCACGAAAGGGCATATTTAAAATATATCTCCCAGCACTATTTCGGTGCTGAGTCTTCTTGAAGATTTCCTCACATTTTTTATCTTCCGGAGACATAACTAAACCTTGTGGTACCTGTTCCAAGCTCCAAAACTGTTTCAAGGTATGATCCAAGTCGACCAACGTGCATAAACTATTCACAACAGAATGAGACTTTGACTGTTCTACACTGCCCATAAGCACCCAACCAAAAACAGTATTGATGGCCACTGGTGCACCTCGAGGCCCTCTCTTTATTCCAGGTCTAACCACATGAGCATAAACGTCAGTACCCAACAAAATTTCAATGTCCCCTGGTATACCAAACTCTGAATCTGCCAACTCTAAGTTCTGAATATGTTGCCAGTGGCACTGCTCAATTTTAGCAGAAGGGATCTTGGAACAAATGTTCGGAATCACAATCATGTCCAACTCTAACTTTGTTGGCTCATAAATGGACTCTACTCGACATTTGAGAGTGCCTTGGCTAGCAAGCGAGCTCATTTGGTTCAAGCCTTGAACCATCACTGAACGAGATGAGGTGTTGAGCCCCAATTTTTCAACACACTGCTGCGAAATGAAATTAGCCTCACTCGCACAATCCAGGAGAGCTCGACATCTCCTAACCTTTCCATTTTTATCTCGTACTAATAGCATTATAGTTGCCAGTAACACGGACTGTTCCCTTTTTACCACACTTGCCAACACACGCAATTGCTCTGCACCTTGTGGCTCTTCCACAGGTGGCTTGTTTGAGTCACTCTCATCTCCCGATGCCGATGCTTTTGGGAAGTGCAATAATGTATGATGGTGTTTATTACATACACGACAACTTGATGACTTGCACTCCCTGCTGGCATGCGAGTTTGATAAACAGTTAAAACAAAGATTATTCTTTTTTGCGAACGTATACCGTTTATGAGAGGATAAAGATAGAAATCCATCACACTTGAGCATGGGGTGCTCCTCCTTACAATAAGCACATACAAGCTTTGTGCTGGTAACAAAGGACGAAGCGGGCCTAGCAGTGGTTGCTGAAACATGCTGCCTTCTATTAGTCACATAATTGGAAGTTAAGGCAGTTGTCTCCATTGCTTTACACTGCTTTTCCAAGAATCTACATAAACTACTAAAACTGGGAATGTCCGATTCGCAAAACTCAAGCTCAAATTTTTGCTTAAGACTCATATCCACCTTTTGCAGCAACATGTTGAATTTAGTGAAATCCCACATGTCATGTTCAAACTGCTTCAACGCTTCCAAATTTTCACTGAATACAGACAACAACGTTCGTAGGGAAGAAGCAGATTCACTATTTGCTTTGGGGGCCTGTACAATACCCTGCCAATAATTGGTCAACAAAACCCGGGTATTGTGATACCTTGAGACCAGAGACTTGAATGCAATCCCATAATTGCTTCCCGTTAGCGGTAAATTTTTGATGAGGCCAGCTGCATCCTTCACTAACGAAGCACTCAAATATTGGAACTTTTCAATATCTGACAATGATTCGTTCTCATGAATCATTGTTTTAAACAGATCATAAAAGGTTGGCCAGTTTTTCCAATTTCCATCGAATTTTGGCATTTCGATTTTCGGTAACCTCAAATGTCTGTTTAAATTTGAAGTTGACATAATCGCGTTTGCGTTCGTTACTTCCTTTTCACTGAGAGATCGAGCGTTCGATGATTTGACAGAACACCGCGACTTACTCGATGCTCGACTCGATTTCGAACTACCGTGAAAAACGGATCGAGCTTGATTCTCAGCGGCTTTATTTGCATAACCTCTCAGTTCTCGATAGATAGTTTTTATAGAGTATTGCAGTTCATCGAATTTGTTCTGCATTTCATGCTCGCTCTCCAACTCTGATCGATCAACTACCGACACGATGTCCAAATGCAATGAATCAAATAGATTGACCAACTCATTCAACGCCTCAAAACGAACCTCAAATCTATTCAACCTATCTAAATCCACTACTGCGTCTATTTTGACCTGTTGAGCCACGTGCAATATGGCTTCTACTCGTCTATAAACGCTTTCGCGCTTATTTTTTAGCTGAATCAACTCCATTGTTCAACGCAAAAAATTCCTAAACGCGATTTAAACAATATGCAAACGTGATTTCAACAATATGCAATTCGAGTATGTACCTAGTTATATACAAGCAATAACGTCACCTTGAAATTAAATGACTCAACACGGCAATAAACAATTACAAATTTACTAGACTAAAGGAAACAAGTAAAATTACTTCAAAAAATGGACTGTATCAACTAATAACAAAACAAAACAACTATAAAAATCCGGTCGATGGGCCAAATGTAAATACCACGTGTATTTATTTTATAATGAATAACAAAAAAAACAGAACAAATAGGGCACTGACAATAAGCAAAGTTACCTACCTTTATTCTCCAATAATGCAGGAACATAAGCTTCGTTTTTCTGTATTCACACACAACACCTCTAGGGACCTCGTGTCTCCCAAAAAGGACTTACAAACAACATGGATATTTAGAGACCTCGTGTCTCTTCAAGGGGTTGAAAACAATTCGCTTTCTCGAGACCTCTTGCCTCTTCAAGGACTCAAAAACAAGTGGCAGAGGGATGCAAGCGTCTCTCCCTTCTCTCATTCTTCTTCCCCCTCTCTGGTCTTCTGGCGGAAACCATTAGTAACACTTACTCTATGTCAGTGTAGCGCGCGACATTTGAATTTAAAAGTGACAGAACAACGAGCATGAACAGAAGAAGTTAAGGAAGCATTGTTACAAAATAACATATGTATTTTTTTACAATTAATAGAACTTATGCAAAAACAAAACTCTGGACGCAGCAAGTGTGTTATGGTAGTGAATTTTCATAAAAATGTTTCTAATAGCAAATATGTTTTTTTAAGAAAGCAGGCACCAAATTTGGTTACCAGTATAATTTATATATTAGAAACAATGTACCATATTTCATCAAAATAACTTTATTGTTTGAAAATGTACAAAAATTTCCGAAAGTAAACTTAAATTTTTCCCGAAAAAACTGGTTTTCTGGTCAACCTTATAGGTTAATGGCAAATTGATTCACAATTTGAAGCATTTAATGAAAATTCGCTACCATAACGCACTTACTGCGTCCCGAATTTCTTTTCTTACAAAGATGTATTATATTTCGATGGAAAATACAAAAATGCAATAACATAGGGCGTGTTCGATTAAAAAAATTCACTAAAAAAAAAGAAAATTTGAATCACCAACGACTTATGGGCCAGCCTGTAATTGTGGAAATATTTTTTAAGATGTAGCTTAAGACACCCTACAATTAATGTATACAACTTTTTTTCGTAACTTGAATAATAACGGAAATATTGCGCTTTAATGATTTTTTAAGATAATTCGACAAAAATGATATACCATTAAACGATAAACTCTATAGCCAACACTACTGCTAAAGTATCAGAGAAACGGTCTATTTGAAATGAATTTTCTGGGAATATTTTAGTAAAATGAAGGACAATGACGATTGAAAATAAGAGCTCAGGCTTTGTAAAACATTTTTCTTGAGACATTTTCCTTCCATAGATCATATTAATTTCAGGTTCATTGCCTAAATATTAACAATTTTGACGTTTAAAATCGCGACTTTGACGTTTTGAGGAAAACCCAAATTTATTTTTCTTTAAATGCCTGTAACTTTTTTGTCCTTTAACCGACAGCGCTAAATTTTGGTGGGTAGCTTACATATAACGATATAAACCCGTGTACCAAATTTCGTTGCCCTTACTTTGTTAATTCCGGAGATATAAATTTTTTTCGATTTTTTTCGAAAAAAAAACACAAAATTTTCCGGGAAAACCTCGGCGGATTTTCCTGGATAACGAACTTATCCAAGCCACTTGCGAAAGGAAGGTACTCACCAAATTTTATCAAAATCGGTCCATTATTTTTTTAGTTATAGGTGTGACACATAAATATATAAACATATATATATATATATATATATATATATATATATATATATATATATATATATATATATATATATATATATATATATAAACATATAATGTCTGAAACCGACCTCGGATTTGGGTTCCAGGGGTCCTAAATAGCGCTCATTTGAAGAAATTTTTTCAAAATTCAAAAGTCGAGATCTCCTCATTAGTGAATTTTTTTTAAGAAAATTCACTAAAAAGGATAGTCACAAAAGTTAAAGCTGCGAATACAAAAAATAATAACTGGATCGATAGTGATATTATCTTTTCAATGAAAGAAAGAGATAAGATATGTAAAAATAAAATAAAAAATCCAAATAATGCACATATAACAAGTGAATTTAGAAAGATAAAGGATAGGTTAAATAATCTAACAACGGATGCAAAGATACAATGTACTTAAAAAGACATTTATTAAATGGACCCAACAGTTTCATGTTATAGAGTATATAGTTTCTAAAGTACTTGACAGTGGTAGAATTAAGTTCACCTTAAAATCACAGGTAATTTTATGTCATTAATTGTAGAACTTGTTACCAGTGCAATTGTACTGTTTTGAGTTGTCGATAGAGAATATTGAAAAAAAAAACCATACAAATTTTCATAATTTTAATTTTGTTTTATTTTCTACCCTTTTAAGGCTATTTATTGCTACACATCAGATGGCAGAGGTCCTTGTTATGCAGTGAAGGGAGAAAAATGCATGCTCGAATGGTTCCGAAGTTACCTCATCATAATCTCAAAACCAGAACCTCCATCTTCCATGCCCAACAATATGCAAGAAAACCAAATGGCAAACGGTACACCAGAATATCAACAGCAGAACATCATTACTGTTTTAGACATACACAACAAATTCATAGTATTCTCAGCAACGTTACCTAAGATTAAGGCGATCTTTAGCGAATGGGGCACTTTCTACTTATTAGACGCTGAAAATAACTTGTATCACCTAGATGAAAAAGATCTGCAGTCAAAGTTATCTTTGTTATTTAAGAAAAACATGTACGATGTTGCTATCAGGATCGCCAAGTCACAGCATTACGATATGGACAGTCTAGTCGACATATTCAGACAATATGGTGACCATCTTTGTGAGAAAGGCGATTATCAGGGGGCGATTGAACAGTATATTAAAACCATAGGTAAACTAGAACACAGTTATGTGATTAGAAAATTCCTGGATTCGCAGTATATAGAAAAACTGACGATGTACCTTCAAGAACTGCACAAGCAGGGTCACGCTACAGAAGATCACACAACGTTGCTGCTGAATTGTTATATAAAGTTGAATAATGCAGTCGGACAAGCTGATAGTCTCAAAGAGTTCATACAAATGAAAGATGGAGACCTGAATCTGAATGTTGATATAGCAATAAAAGTTTGCAGGTATACATGTTTGAGTTTTTATTTTAAAAGTACAGTGTAACTTCTATTTAACGAATATGCTAAATCCACAAAAAAAATCGTTATATAGAAAATTCGTTATATAGAAAATGGTTAATCTTGCAGGTTAGATGGTTGAGTTTGTGCGCATGTGCAGAACAAACAGTAATATTTTTTTAAATCGTATTTTCCTTGTCCTAATTTGTTATGGATTTATACCGGATGTATAATTGTTATTCAAGGTATTAGGAGAAATCACGTGCAGACATAAATATTAAAAGAAATTTATTATTTACCTTTACATTATGCATCTACATAGAGTAATTCGTTTCTTGGGTGCAACATGTATGTAATCCGTAATTTTCTTTTGGCTAGTCCTGCTGAAAATTGTGTGATTTTCATAAAAAACTTCGCATTTATTCAGCGAATTAAACACACTTTCCGGAACACTGTCACAATATTGCAAAGCTAAACGACACGTTTTGAAAGCCTGAGGTGCTTGTTCGCGGGAAGGTTTTTAAACCGGTTGCTCTTGTAAGTTATCGACATCATCACTATCCTGTTCTTCTTCACATCTCACACTATTCAAAATGTCTTCCTCACTAGGATATTCATCGGTAACAACATTAGAATCTATGTCAACATATTCAGCAAGAGTAATATTATCAACATTTCCTGATGATTTCAGCACATTCCAAACATGATTTAGTTGAGAGAGTGGCAGCTCATCATCCTCATTCCATTCTTCATTTGTCTCTACACCTTGTTCAAATCCCGCTCGCCGAAAACAATTTTTAATGGTATCCTCGTTTACGTCATTCATCCAAACTTTGGAAAGCTCTGAAATGCAATCCCTAAGATTTATTGCAGTTTGTGGGTTCCGATTTGATTCTAATTCATAGACAATCTTCATCAATATTCTTTTTCTATAATGAAATTTCAGATTTTTGATGATTCCTTAATCCGCATTCTTTCTGAGGCAAAAAACTCGTTCAATAACCACATCAAAAACAAAGTCCTCTTAAGCTTCAGCGGCAGCAAACCCTTCTGGACTCTTGCTCAATTTATTGGGAATAATTTCTGTAAGAGCACGTTCCCACCTCTTGTCTCAGGGGATGAAATTGTTTCTACCGCCCTGGGCAAGACTGAACTTTTGGCTCGCTGTTCGCCGGCAATTCTACTCTCAACCCACCTCCGAATGTTCAACCACCAACAGTCCCCAATGTCGCGCATAAAATGACGGATATCATTTTCAAAACTAGAAAGGTACGTAAGATGCTCTCTTCTCTTAATACCAGGAAAGCCTCTGGTCTTGACGAGATCCCAGCAATTGTTCTCAAAAAATGCGCACCAGAACTTGCTCCTGTCCTGACTCGTCTGTTTCAGACATCTTACAATAGAGGCATATTCCCTAGTAATTGGAATACAACCCGTCCCCAAGAAAGGATCCAAAGCGCTTCCTAGCAACTACAGGCCTATTATTTCTCTCCTTTCAGTCATCTCTAAAGTGATGGAAAAGTATATAAACACCGAATTACTAAAATTTCTTGAAAAACACAGTCTAATCCACGACAGGCAGTATGAATTCCGTCAGCGCAGATCAACTGCCAACCTCCTTTCCTTTGTCACCCATTCTTGGAACAAGTCTATGGAACTACACGGTGAATCCCAGATTGTCGCTCTAGACATATCCAAAGCACTCGACCAGGTCTGGCACGCAGTGCTGCTTAATAAACTACCGGTTTATGGCCTACCACCAAAACTCTGTACGTGGACAGCAAATTTCCTCTCCAACCGGAGCATTTTTGTTGTCGTGGATGGCCATTCCTCTAAACTGTATCCAATTAATGCAGGAGTTCCTCAAGGTTCAGCTTTAGCCCCTACTCTGTTTCTTCTCCACATCAATAACCTCCTCTCTAGCACATCCAACCCAGTTCACAGTTACGCGGACGACAGCACCCTCCACTCCAATTTACAATATTCTAAGCCTGTCTCTTTAGCCCAACTAGATGAGGATCGCAGACTCATGGAGGGGTCTATCTCCGCGGATCTCCAAAAAATATTAGACTGTGGAAGTAGAAATCTTGTACAATTAAACCCACCAAATCACAGTCTTGCTTTCTTTCTCATAAGAGATACACCAGCCCTAGACCCATCACAATAAACAACCAAGTTATTCAAAGTAATGAGTCCTTTTTACTTGTTGGCATCTCTGTGGATCGAAATCTCAATTGGCACCAACATGTCACATCAATTGCAGAAGCAGCTGCTAAGAAATTAGGTTTCCTCTTCCGGGCTCGCAAATATTTTTCACCAACTAATCTCTATACTTTATATATTTCACAAATAAGACCAAACCTCGAATACTGCTCCCACATCTGGGGTGCTGCTGCCGCTTCTACACTCGCTATCCTGGACTCCATTCAAAAGAGAGCTATACGTCTCATCGGTGACCCTACCCTTACCCAAAGGCTGCCATCCTTTGCCCACCGACGTGCCGTTGGTGACCTCTCTCTCTCTCTTTTATAGATATCTGCATGGGCACTGCTCAGGGGAGCTTTCTTCCATAGTTCCTCCACCTGCTGCCCCCAACAGATCTACCAGGGGAACAGAGGGAATGCACCCTTTTACTGTCCAGGTCACCAGACATAGAACATCTTGTTATGCCCGCTCGTTTGTCCCGAGGACTTCCAAGTTGTGGAACTCCTTGCCGGCACATGTTTTTCCTTCTCCCCCGAACCTCCAAACCTTCAAGTCCAGAATTAACAAGTTGCCTCTTTCCTCCTTGTCGACACCCACGGTACGATAGTATTTAGGCTGTAAGCCCTCGTGGTGTTGTTGAAATTTAAAAAAAATAATCAATAGGCTGCAATTTTGCTGTTACATTAAGCGGCAGAAATACAAGCCTCACGTTTTTCAGCGATACTGGGAGGATGAGCAGGACAGTTGTCAACAATGAGAACAATTTTTCTATTTTCCCGGCTCATGCGTTTATCGATCTTCTTGATCCATTCCTCAAAGATATCACCAGTCATCCAGGCTTTTTTGTTGAAATTGTAATCCACTTCTAATGATTTTGTTGCTCTAAAACAACGCGGATTTTTGGATTTCCCTATCACCAGTAATTTAAGTTTTTCACTTCCAGTCATATTAGAACCAACTAGAACGGTGATTCTTTCGTTGCTCTGTTTTCCTGCGAAGCACTTGTCATTTTTAAAAGCTAATCTTCTGTTCGGCAAACATTTATAAAAGAGACCCAGTTCATCTGCGTTGAAAACATCCTTGGGTCTATACTCCTCCATGAGTTTCTTTAAAACATTTTGTCTCCAATTTTCACAGTCTGTATCACTCACATCAGCACTTTCTCCACAAGTGACCTTTTCTGATGTCCCGTGAAGTCTCTTAAATTTGTCTAGCCATCCGGTGCTAGCAGTAAATTCGGTGTGTCCAAGAGATCTAGCAAATTTCAAGGCTTGTTCTTTGATGATAGTACCTAATATCGGCATACGTTTTTCACACTTTGCACCCATTTCAGGACCGCATTGTCTATATCTTCATAGACACACAATTTTACGTGTTTTGTATCTGGTGGCCTACCAGTTTCAACTGCATTTGAAATTAGCTTCTGATTTTTTAAAATTGTAGATAAACTGCTGGCAGGTATTCCATACTTATGGGCGATGTCTTTCTTCTTAATGCGGCTGTCGACGTCATTAAGAATATTCAATTTATCATTCAAACTGAGACACTTGCGTTTAGGCATTTTTACGGACAGAAAACGACTGTTGCAACTAAACAGTTTGAAATTCAAATGTAGACTGAAAATACATAATCTGCTTTTATAGCTTTTATTGTTAGATAGACGTTTTGTCTTATTTTTTATGTTTCAGAACAAATTTTAACGTAAATAAGCAAAGCTCTATTTAGGCACGTATCGTCAGTCGTTAAGTGCTCACCCGTCATCAGTGACGTTTATGATGTTCTTTTACTTGCCAAACATCCGTAACCTTGAATAGGGGAAATTGTTTCATGTTCCAGAAGCAATTCTGACCTAAACAAGCAAATCTGCATTTTGTCACGTATACTGGCGATCTTTAAATGATCACCCGTCATGTTTTATTACCCCGGTGACGTTTATAACGTTTTACTTGCCACTTGCCGCACATCAGTTACCTGAAAAGGATACTTTATTACAGTTTGATAAATTCGTATTTACTTCATTGTAGGGGGTTCGTTATTTATGCAATGTTAATCCAGGGGCAAAGTCCAACACAATTATTCGTTATAGAGAGAAATTCGTTAAATAGACGTTCGCTATATGGCAGTTCCACTGTATATTTGATTTTCGTTAATTTTGTTTCAGACAGAGCAATCCAATAGAAGCATTAACTTTGGCTAAAAAATATGAAAAACATGATTGGTACATAAAACTACAAATAGAGGACCATGGCAAATATCCAGAAGTTCTTGATTACATTTCGAATCTCAAATTCGAAGATGCAGAGTTTTTTATGGAGAAATACGGTAAAATTCTGATACAAGAAGCCCCATATGAGAGTACACAGTTTTTAAAACGGCTGTGCACAGATTACAAACCTAATGAAGCACCACTCATTTCTGAAAATATGCTCTCGGGAAATTTCACATCAAAGCAGAGAGGCAATCCTGAAGATTACATACATCTTTTCTTGAATAATTCCGAGAGGCTGGTTGAATTTCTGGAACATCTTATCAGTGAAGGTTGCTTTTTGAGCACTCCTGTGTATAACACTTTATTCGAGCATTACCTTCATGTTTGGGGTACCCTGATAAATGAAGTTGATAAGAAGAAATATGTTCAGAGGATCCTGAAGTTTCTGCAGAATCCTGAGAATAAGTATGACAAGTCGCATGCATTGGTTGTTTGCCATATGCATGGATTCAGTGAAGGAATAATGTATTTGTATGAAGAACAGAATTTATATCAGCAAATATTGAGGTTTGTGTGTTATAACTATGTAATTTACACATTTTTACCAGTGGCGCCTCATGGACACAGGGTTCGTGAGTAGAATTCCCTATTAGCAAATACTATACAATGACAATACGGGACACTCCTATGCTTTAGCATTGATGATATTTGTGACAAGTAAACTAGCATCACCTCGCGTGAAGTACTGACAACTGAGCGGGTAATTTGAATTGTATATTTACCTGCATATTCTTAATTTAGACAATTGGTTTATTATAGATGAATATAAAAACTTGTACATGACAAAACAGTGAACATTTTCTGATTATAAATAGAATTTGTATCAACAATCAGCTTGAAACCTAAATGAATTCAGCAGGAATAATTCTGCAAATTTCTCTTACCCATAATCATAATTTAAAGTACTACATTAAAACCGTCGTTAAACTACTATTTCAAGGGTAGGTATAGGAATATACTGAAAGCTGTTTCTGAGGATATTAAGTTAAATCTGTACTTACCTATAAAT
This sequence comes from Tillus elongatus, assembly GCA_964006375.1. NCBI lineage: Eukaryota > Metazoa > Arthropoda > Insecta > Coleoptera > Cleridae > Tillus > Tillus elongatus. The sequence continues at coordinate 9,369,148 of OZ023268.1, forward strand.
AATTGTTCTAGGTATAAATGGTAGCACAGTACTCAATTTGCTACATCTCTACATGAAAACTGTCTTATTAATCTAATATTTTAAAATATGTAACTGATATACTTAGTACATAATTAAGAAATTGTGCAGATGAAAGGTGAGACTAACTCTTACTTCCGTGAATAAATCTATTATAGGGCTGAATCTGCTATTTATATTTGTCTCTTTAAAAACTTGTCTTGGGAAGATAATTAAAAGCATTTACCAAGTGAAATAATTTTAAACGTGAAAAAATGTGACAATTTATGCCATACTGAAATAAAAAAGGACACAGAAGAAGATAGAAAAACAGTTTTCTTATATCATTTATTGTTAATGCAAAACTTTTTTGCCTTCGTATTTTTTTTTATTTTTTTATTTTTGATGCACTGGAAGACAAGTTATGATTGAAGCCTTTCAACCATCCGTTTACAAAGTTTATCTATAAATAGGTACATGATGGTAAATATGACACAATAAATTATCTTCTGCGAACTGTACATATTGGCATAAAAGTGATTCTGAATTTGTCTTCTGTTTCAACAAATTATTTCTTTTGGAAGTGACATTGAAATGTAAAATGCACCTTGTGTCTTCAATACTATATCCAAATCAGTTCTTTTCGATAACAGTACCCTTTTCTTGCATCTATAATACAAAATTATCGTCAATCCATGTTATAGTTATTGTTTAATATTAATTATTAGGCGAATTTGTAAAAAAATTTGCTGGTAACAAAAGAAAACATAAAAAAATCATATTCACGTTTTGCCATCTTTTGGAAACCTATGAAATGTCTTTGATAGATTTAGCACGTTATAATTCAAACAATTATAGATTGCACACACCCTACCACTAACATTTATTGTAAAAAACACAGCTCTAACTTAATTATACACAGTTAAACACCAGCAATTGCTAGTGTTACACGTTCTCGAACGACGTAACATCAGTACTATCCGCTAGGGGCGCTGATATTCTTGAAACACGAAATCAGCCGGAGTGTCCTGTATTGTCATTATATAGTATTTGCTATTAGTAACCAGTGCGCCGCAGACGGAAATTTTGAAAATTTTCAAGGTCACACGTTTTCCTGACATTTCAGAATTTCAATTTAAAAATCTTTTATACAAAAATATAGACTTTCACAATTATTTTTGAAAACTAGTACGTGCATCTCGAAAGGGTAATTTATAATTATTTTCTAATTCGTGGGTAAATTTTATAGAATCAAATTTATTGTTTAATTTGGCAATAAAATATTCTATTCTGCAAATGTTTGTGTTCAACACTGCGAAAATATCATCCACGTAACGAAACCACACTCTAAGAAAATACTCAGTTTCACTTGCAAGATCTGTTTCAAATCTACTCATGAAAAGGTCTGCAATAAATTGCGATAGCGGGTTGCCTATTGTTGTGTCTTGGGTTTGTTCAAAAAACTAATTGTTGAATTCAAAAATATTTTGTTTAATACAAAGTTCTGTTAAAATTAAATATTCTTTGCAGACCTTTTCATTTATGTTATTCATTTTTAACAACTCTTCTAAATACGTTAATGTTTGCTTCGTGGGAATGCTAGGAAACAGTGAGGTTATACCAAATGAAATCAAACCTCGCCTTCACCCAATTTAACCTCATAAATTTTATTAACAAATTCAAGTGAATTTGTTACTGAAATTTTTTTTTGTTTGATGGGCGAGCTTTTAAACTGATTTGTCAACCATTTTGCGGAATTGTATGCCAGGGAATCTATAGCCGATGAGACCTATTGTTTCGGCTAAATGCCTTCGAAAGTATATATATATATATATATATATATATATATATATATATATATATATATATATATATATATATATATATATATATATATATATATATATATATATATATATATATACAGGGTGGGCCAAACTCGATGGCCTATTAGAAGTATTTAGAGCACCAAAAGAGATAGAGATCTGAAATTTGGGTTCTTTTCGTAAGTGGTCGCGATCTTTGTTTACAAAATATTTTTAACAATGCAGTGTTGCCACATCTACCCTAAATAGATACTAACTTGGTTTTTTCAAATGAAACACCCTATATATTATGACATTTTCAGATCCCCCGGAACATTTACAAAGTTTTTTATACAAGTTATTTCTCACCTATCTAGAGCCGTTATGGAGATAAAAAATAATATTTAGGAAATTTGGCAACTTTCATTCCTCAATGAAAAAACGATTATCACCGCAACCGACATAGCTAGGATTCTGTATTTATGGTTTCTGTTTGTCAATGGGTTAATATATGATGATATGCTGTGATAATTCAATTACTGCATACAGGGTGTTCACAAAATGATGGACTTCTGATAGGACATTGAAAGGCAAGTAACTCGGAAATTTCAAATGGAACACCCTGTATTTTATAATGAAATAAGCAAGATTAATTTATTTCCATTCTAAAAGTGCTGGGCGATGTAGTACCTATTCTCAGCGGTTTTCGACTTATAAGCAAAAATAGAAAATATTGCAAGTAAAGTGTTAAATAATACTAATTTTTAGTTCCTCAACCAATTGCTATGTTAAAATCTGATTCATTATTCAACACTAAAAAAATCACACCATTGACAGCTGGCTATATTCTCATATAAAATAACAAGACGAAAATAAACATACAAACAAATAAATTAACAAACACAAATAAATAAATAATGAAATGAACATCAATAATTAAATTGCTTGAATCGTCCTCCTTCAACTCTCAAACATTCTATGACTTGTGTCAGAACATGAGTTGTTGCTGCTTCTATCTCACATTCCCCTAGAGATAGTAATGCGCTCGACACTCTATTTTTGAGTTCTTCCTTGGTGTTAATGGGCGTCAGATAAACAATTTGTTTGATTCTACCCCAAAGATAAAAATCCAGTGGGGTGAGATCTGGTGACTTCGGTGGCCAAACCCAAGGACCTCCTCGACGTATCCAACGATCTTCAAACATTCCCACAAGTTCATTTGTCACTTGGTTTGTGCAATGGACTGGAGAACCATCTAGCTGATACCAGCAATCTCGGAGAGTCTCAAGATTTAATTCATCGAGGAAGTCAGATACTGTGGTCCGTAATATCTGAAGATATTTTTCCGAATTTAAATTCTCTTCGTAAAAGCAAAATTTTATTTGGTCGTTCATCATCAAGCAAAAGACATTGAACTCAAATTTATGTTGAAACCCTGTCTCTTTAACTAAGTGTGGATTTTCCACTGCCCAGTAATGTGAATTTCTTCGATTGACGATGCCTTCTCTAGTAAACTTGCTTTCGTCCGTCCAAATAATTTTCTTCAGAAAATTTGGATCTTCTTGAGTACGAATTAACAATCATTTCACATAAATTTACGCGTTTTTCCGGATCAGTTGGCTCAATGGCTTGAAGTCTTATGAATTTATAATTATGCATTCCATAGTTATGCATTGTTCTTTCCATGGATTTATAGGATATTCCTAAGTCTTTCTCGGCGGAATGAAGTGATGCGTGAGGAAATGCAGAAAAATATGCTAGGACAATTATTATATTGTCATCGTTACCTGTAACAGGTTTCATTTGGAGTCTTGGATTGCTCATGTGACCGTTATTCAAAAAGTTGGCTTGTAACCTCTTGAATTTCTTCCCATTCATCGGAACAATGCCTGGATACTTTTCGTTGAAGTTTCTGCATGTCCTTGAAATAATCTTGTTACACTGGCCATGCATGAAGAACAAGTCCAAAATTTGCTCATTTGTATATGAATTTGCCATTTCCAATAAAAGATCACTAACAATATGTATAACGAACAGAGTTATAAACTGACAGTTTAATTCTGACAATCGATCTTGACAATTTAGAAGCATCGCCTACTGTTTATAACAAATCTATTCAAGGCAAGGCAATATTTTCTATTTTTGTTTATAAGTCGAAAACCGCTGAGAATAGGTACTACATCGCCCAGCACTTTTAGAATGGAAATAAATTAATCTTGCTTATTTCATTATAAAATACAGGATGTTCCATTTGAAATTTCCGAGTTACTTGCCTTTCAATGTCCTATCAGAAGTCCACCATTTTGTGAACACCCTGTATGCAGTAATTGAATTATCACAGCATATCATCATATATTAACCCATTGACAAACAGAAACCATAAATACAGAATCCTAGCTATGTCGGTTGCGGTGATAATCGTTTTTTCATTGAGGAATGAAAGTTGCCAAATTTCCTAAATATTATTTTTTATCTCCATAACGGCTCTAGATATGTGAGAAATAACTTGTATAAAAAACTTTGTAAATGTTCCGGGGGATCTGAAAATGTCATAATATATAGGGTGTTTCATTTGAAAGAACAAAGTTAGTATCTATTTAGGGTAGATGTGGCAACACTGCATTGTTAAAAATATTTTCTAAACAAAGATCGCGACCACTTACGAAAAGAACCCAAATTTCAGATCTCTATCTCTTTTGGTGCTCTAAATACTTCTAATAGGCCATCGAGTTTGGCCCACCCTGTATATATATATATATATATATATATATATATATATATATATATATATATATATATATATATATATATATATATATATATATATATATATATATATATATATTGTATTGATATTTAGCAATATCAAACTAAATTTATTAGCTATGTCACACAAAACTCGAAACTAGAAACTTAAAACTAAGTACTTGCAGATAACACTAAAATATCACGTATCAATAATTAAAATACTACAAAAAATTTAATCTCAAAGCCGTTTCCTGTTCTTGTATTAAAATCATGGCAAACTGTCTGGAAATTAATTTCAAAGTTCTGGTTTTTCTTGGCCTTCGCTGCATAAACTTTCCAGCTATTGTCACATGGATATTATCATTTCATCTATTGACAGGTATGTCAAATTTAGAAACCTGCAATCTAGTTACATTCACAATATAAAAGTTCCTAAATCTAGACATGACATTTGGATAACCTAACTTATTCTAAATATAAACAATCATTTAACTTTAAAACGAAAAATCACTTTAAAATGTTCTAATCTTGATTAGAAGTCTTTTTAACAACCCTGTTGTCTTTTGGCGTTTGAATATTTCACTTCTTATATAACATACAGAGTGTTTTTTTTTTCCAATACATCTTATTTTAAATCATGTAAGTATAATCTTTTGACCATAATTCTTTGGTTTAAAATAATTTGTTTTAAAAGTTCAAGCTATACATACACCTTTAGGTATGTAGCTTATTAATCTCTACTAATATTATTCCAAATTATTTAGGTTATAACTTTAAAATTTTCAACAATGATTCAAGTGAAACATTTCTTTTTCAGCTTTCATCTATTATTTACCCAGCACTAAATAACAGTAACAAAGAATATGTCTGGTGATAATGTGTTGTTATAAAGTATCATTTTACTGTTTATCTATTGAGGACTGTGCCTTTTGTAACTATTTTTATTTATTAACTTTATAATCTCTGTATTTTAGATTGACATGCTGTTAATATGCAGATTATATTTGGATATACGTATTTGACAAATCATGCAGGACTGTATTACAGTATTTTGCACCAAACTGCTTTGATTGTGATCAGTATTCTGCACGATACCACTTTCGATACACACTTAGTTTGTTGCCAGGTTTTCTACAATATTGACATTCAGTGGCAGTGTTAGTGTTTTTTTGACAATTATCGTTTAAAAAACTTTAGTATTTTAATTATTGATAAGTGATATTTTAGTTTTACCTGTAAGTACTTAGTTTTAAGTTTCTGGTTTCGAGTTTTGCGTGACGTAGCTAATAAATCTTGTTTGATATTGCTAAATAGCAATACAATATATATATATATATATATATATATATATATATATATATATATATATATATATATATATATATATATATATATATATATATGATCATCAAACCTTTATCAGTGCTTACTACAAGCACCAGCTTAACATCTGATAATTAATTATATGGTAATATTTCAGGTATCATATATCCAAGGATGACATGCAAGCCGCACTGAACTGTTGTCGACGATTTGGAAATCAAGACCCAACACTTTGGGTGCAGGCTCTCTGGTCTTGTGTTAGAGATACCAAAAGTCCATCTAAAGAAGTACTGAATGAGGTACAGGTCTATAAGGTTTTTTTTTGGAACTATGGTCATTGAAGTAAATATATGAACAGTTTTGGGTAAAATGATTAGGTGTTTTAATCTGTTCTTACAGAGATTTACTTTACTCTGTGTACCGTTAATTCGGTATGTTCTTCGATAGCTCTAATTGATTACGTTTAATTGAACGATTGCCTGAACATCAGGGGTTAGATGGAAAAAAAACATTAACGTGGGTTAATTAAATGAATTTATTGCACAATGAACGAAATTACACAGACAATAATAAACAGAAACGATGTAATACGAACATAATACCTTTCTTGTCTGGGACATCATTGATGGGTCGAACGAGGAACAGCCCGATGTGCTTTGGGAACAGCCCTTCTTCAGTTAGCATGTAACTAGTTCAACAAATTGAGAATAAGGAGCAGTCTCATTCTCTGGTACACACAGTTTGTATCACTTAAATGGGAATGAGGGACAGCATCGCTCTATGTTCCACGGCATTTCCAATGCGTGGCTGCTACGGGCGGTGTTGCCCAATGCCCAGGGGGTGACGAAGGACTCGAACTGAATGAGTAAACTGCACTATAGCACGATCATTGATCAAAGCAACTTTGTCCAGCTCTTTGACTACCTTTCTGAAAAAACCGACCATCTGATTTCCGAATATCCTTCCTCCGAGGTCACTATTCTTGGTGACTTCAATGTCCATACTAAGGAATGGCTAGGATCTTCAAAAACCGATCCACAAGAGAGAGAGAGAGAGAGAGCAGCAGAGGCCTTTGCAGTCAGCAATTCTTTAGCCAATATGGTTCAGCAACCTACTTACTTATCTCTCATCTCAACACACAGCTCAAATCCCTTGGATCTCCTTCTTACTACAAAACGCGAATGCTATAAGATATCAGTCACCGCCCCCTTGGTCGCTCAGACCACGGCATGGTCACTGCTTCCTGCACAATGCAACCCGAGGTCACACAGTCATCACACCCACGTATCTTTTGGCACTACAACTCCGCGAACTGGGACGAAATGTGGGATTACTTTTCCTCATTTCCATCGGCGTCTGTCTGCTTCTCTCATCCTGACCCCTCTAATATCTTACAAAACGTCACTGAAATTATCCAAGCTGGCATGGAATTATTTATTCAACGTACGCAGAAAACCTCTTCAGCCACTCAAAAGCCCTGGTTCTCTAAATCCTGTGACAAGACCAGACTTGAAGAGATCAAAGCTCACAAAACGCTTCTACACAATCCCAGTCAAGGAAAACTGTCAAGCATTTAACGACGCAAGAAACCACTATGTCCGCATTCTTTCTGAGGCAAAAAACTCGTTTAATAACCACATCAAAAACAAAGTCCTCTTAAGCTCCAACAGCAGCAAACCCTTCTGGACTCTTGCTAAATCTATTGGGAATAATTTATGCAAGGGCACATTCTCACCTCTTGTCTCAGGGGATGAAATTGTTTCTACCGCCCTGGTCAAGGCTGAACTTTTTGCCTTGTTGTTCGCCGGCAATTCTACTCTCAACCCACCTCCAAATGTTGAACCACCAACAGTCCCCAATGTTGCGCATAAAATGACGGACATCATTTTCAAAACTAAAAAGGTACGAAAGATGCTCTCTTCTCTTAATACCAGGAAAGCCCCTGGCCTTGACGAGATCCCAGCAATTGTTCTCAAAAAATGGGCACCAGAACTTGCTCCTGTCCTAACTCGTCTGTTTCAAACATCCTACAATAGAGGCGTATTCCTAGTAACTGTAAAACTGCTTAAGTACAAACCCGTACACAAGAAAGGATCCAAACCGCTTCCTAGCAACTACTAGGCTTATTAGTGAATATTTATTTAAAAAAATTCACTAATAGAGAGGTATCGATGGTGAGACTTTGCAAAAAAAATTTCAAATGGGCGCGAATTAGGACCCTTAGAACCCATATCCGGGGTCAGTTTTAATTTATATATATATATATATATATATATATATATATATATATATATATATATATATATATATATATATATATATATATATATATATATATATATATATATATATATATATATATATATATATATATATATATATATGTATGTATGTATGTATCCGTCTGATAACTCAAAAAATAATTAACCGATTTTAAAGAAACTCTGCAAGAGCGTTTCTTTTCTTAATGGCTTGGATGAGTTCGTTAGCCAGGAAAATCCGAAGGGGTTTTCCGGAAAAATTTTAAGTTTTCTTTCAAAAAATTTTTTCTCCGTAAATACCCAAGCTGTTTTAACAAAATTTACTACATATATTGCCTTGGGAGAGACCATACTACATACCAAAACTCAACTTTCTAAGTTTATATAAAATTGAGTTATTCAAATTTTAATTATTTTTTTAATTTTTTTTTCTCCGAAAATTACAAACTTATTTTAATGAAATTTGGTGAATATCTTGCCCTAGGAAAGACCTTACTACATACCAAAATCAAACTTTCTAAGTTTATAGAAAATTGAGTTATTCAAATTTAAAGCATTTAATAAAAATTCACTACCATAACGCACTTGCTGCGTCCCGAGATTTTTTTTCTGTCCTTTCAGTCGTCTCTAAAGTGATGAAAAAGTATATAAGCACCGAATTACTAAAATTTATTGAAAAAGACAGTATAATCCACGACAGGCAGTATGGATTCCGTCAGCGCAGATCAACTGCCGACCTCCTTTCCTTTGTCACCAATTCTTGAAACAAGTCTATGAAACTACACGGTGAATCCCAGATTGTCGCTCTAGACACATCCAAAGCATTCGACCAGGTCTGGCAAGCAGTGCTGCTTAATAAACTTCCGGCCTATGGCCTACCACCAAAACTCTGTACCTGGACAGCAAATTTCCTCTCCAACCGGAGCATTTCTGTTGTCGTAGATGGCCATTCCTCTAAACTGTATCCAATTAATGCAGGAGTTCCTCAAGGTTCAGCTTTAGCCCCTACTTTGTTTATTCTCCACATCAATGACCTCCTCTCTAGCACATCCAACCCTGTTTACAGTCCCGTGGACCACAGCACCCTCCACTCAGATATACAATATTCTAAGCCTGTCTCTTTAGCCTAATTAGATGAGGATCGCAGACTCATGGAGAGTTCTGTCTCCGTGGATCTCCAAAAAATATTAGGCTAGGGAAGTAGAAATCTTGTACAATTCAACCCCACCAAATATCAGTCTTGCTTTCTTTCTCATAAGAGATACACCAGCCCTAGACCCATCACAATGAACAACCAAGTTATTGAAAGTAATGAATCCTTTTTACTTGGCATTTTAGTGGATCGAAATCTCAATTGGCACCAACATGTCACATCAATTGCAGAAGCGGCTAATCTCTATACCTTATATACTTCACAAATAAGGCCAAACTTCGAATACTGCTCCCACATCTGGGGTGCCGCTGCCGCTTCTACACTCGCTATCCTGGACTCCATTCAGAAGAGAGCTACATGTCTCATCAGTGACCCTACCTTCACCCAAAGGCTGCCATCCATTGCCCACCGACGTACCGTTGGTGACCTCTCTCTCTCTCTCTTATAGATATCTGCATGGGCACTGCTTAGAGGAACTTTCTTCCATAGTTCCTCCACCTGCTGTCCCCAACAGATCTACCAGGGGAACAGAGCGAATGCACCCTTTTACTGTCCAGGTCACCAGACATAGAACATCTTGTTATGCCCGCTCTTTTGTCCCGAGGACTTCCAAGTTGTGAAATTCCTTGCCGGCACATGTTTTTCCTTCTCCTCCGAACCTCCAAACCTTCAAGTCCAGAATTAACAAGTTGCCTCTTTCCTCCTTGTTAACACCCACGGTACGATAGTATTTAGGCTGTAAGCCCTCGTGGTGTGTTGTTGAAATATAAAATGAAGTGTTAAGTCATTAAAAGACATTTTTTCCACAGATATTAACAACGATAGCCAGCAAGCGACTGTTTGCTCCTCAATTAGTGATTGATGCGATCATAACTGGTAAAGCCGAAGTGACTATAGACCACATCAGAAACTACGTCAAGAACGAGATACAACAAGAACAACAGAAAATCACTGAAGCCAAAAAGTACTCGACTAGTTACAAGAAAGACATTGAGAGTATCAAGCAACAACTGGAGACGCTGAAGAATGGTCAGGTGGTAATACAGAGGTCTAGATGTGCAGTATGTCATCACCCCTTAGAGCTACCAGCTATACATTTTCTGTGTACTCACAGTTATCATCAGCACTGTTTCCAGAGCTTCGCAGAAAACGAAAACGATTGTCCTGCATGTCAGCCCGATAATAAGAACTTGATAGATGTGCTAAAGGCCAGAGAGTACAACAAAGATCTACATGAAACATTCCATGCGGAATTGGAGAAAGCGCATGATGCTTTCTCGACAGCTGCTGAATATTTTAATAGAGGTAAGTTCGGATTTAACTTATTGTAAAAGTATTTTTCAGTGCAATCAACGACTTGTGAGCAGGGGCGTCGTCTTGCAAAAAAAATGCACGCTTTTGGCCAGTTTTCCGCTGCATTTTCCACTTCGTGTTCCACAATTATCTTGCATAATTTAATTAATAACTTACTACAATGGCAGTTCCACTCTGTACCAGAAAATCCAGCAAAATTATTCCATCTTTGTCTTAGAAAACTGAAGCAATAGCAATGTCAAGTGACTTTTGGACACAGAATTATTTGGGTTGGCGGCACATTTCTTTCGAGACTGTCAAACGAATGCGCTTCTTATCAGTGTTTATCAATTTTGGAATACAGTTTGCCAGAAACTCTCATTTCATCTGTGATGAACAATGTGAAACACATGTTCATGGGACGTGTGCAATGTTTCTGCCAAACATTTTAGCCTAATTATCGATTTTTTAAAAACATTTCATGGAGGGGAAATTGGTCTTCCACTGATACTCACCTTTGACATTTAATTGTCCTTGTTAGAACAACCGATGTTCTTGCTATAAACTTATATAACTATCACTATAAAATATTATGTTAGCTTTAACATCAAAGCATTTACTTTATCATATAGAGCCTCGGTGGTTCAGTGGTAAGAACTTGTGCCTCTGAACCGAAGGGTACTGGGTTCGATCCCAGGGTTCCTCTGTCACCACCTCTTTGTCAACACTAAGCGAGGTTGTGGCAATATTTGAGCAAGTTGAATGTCACGTTCTGCCATTTGGTGGGGGCGTCAAGTCATTGTTTCTGTGTCCATGTGATGTTTGGCATGTTAAATATACCTACCCTCCTTACAGAAAGGCAGCGGTTCAGCAAAATTTCCAGTATAGTGAGGTAAAACTGAAACTAAGACTTTTCAATATAAACATAGGCCCGATTTTGCTTCGGTTCGTAGCTACAGGGCGTTAAAGATTTGTAGCAATCTGAATTAAAATTGGAGGGTAAAAGTTATTTAAACTAGTACATATTATACAGCTAAAAAAGTGTTAACAGCTTCACCAGTGCCATGCATATGTGCTATCTCTGCAATATTTTCTAATAAAAATCATCTGTGCGCCCTTTTCTTTTGCTGGCACAGTTATATAGGTCGTTTACTGCCTGTTAAAAGTGACTTCCTGATATTTTGTCAATTTTGATCCTTTTTATGAGATCAATGCAATTATGTAGTGTGTTGAATAGGTTCTCGGCTAAATAAAACATTTCAGGACGCAGCAAGTGCGTTATAGTAGTGAATTTTCATAAGAATTATACACTATTATTATACGGCATATTAGTAAAGTTAATACTTTAAACTTACACAGACCTTGAAGATAGATTTTAGAGGTCCTAGTACGTGCACATTTGAAGAATTCTTTCGAAAATGTTACTATCGATATCTTTCTATTATCAAAAAAATCTTGCGTTCTAACTTCTTTTGAGAAAAATGTCCAAAACTTAATTTTCTATGAAGCTAAAAAACTAAATTTTGCTATATCTGTAGATAAGTGTAAGTCTCTTTAAAGAAACTTGTATTACAAATTTCATTAAAGTTATCCAGAAGATTTCCAGAAGGAAACTTAATTCATATTTAGAAAATTAAAGTATCTGTCAAATTATAAACTTAGCAGTTTTTTTCCTTATTAATCGCCAGTATGATTTTGTTTTAGTCAACCTAATCAAACCAGTTTTTTCAATATCAACAATAAAAAAAATTATAATTACAGACTCAAAGGTTACAAACTTATTTAGGCATTTTAAACGAAAATGAGATCTTGTTCAAAACGTATGAAATCTGTGCACTATTTTTCAGTTAGATGCTTACGAAAGTATATATATATATATATATATATATATATATATATATATATATATATATATATATATATATATATCGTTAGAAATTTGAACAAAAATGCTTAGATGGATACAGTGGGACCGGTTCTATGTAGTCAATGGTTCGAACTGTTACCAGTGTGTCCTTCTTAGAATGACACACAGTATTATAAAAGCAGGTATGCAGTTTTAATTACAGGAATTTAAGTCTCAACAGTGTGGGTCTGTCTGTATACCTTCCTAGAGGAAGCTGTTCCCAACAGTTTGGGAACTAACATATAAATAGTAGTTCTACTCTGTATTCACTTAGTTGATTCATCCCTTTGATGATGCTAACTTTGTTAGCGAAACGATCGTCGGGTCAAAAAACTGTATTGTGATGAATTGGGTTCTCCAAATTGTACTTATCAGTGTTCATCACAGGTTCCGATCTTCTCTCATTGGGTGTTAATAAATTAAATTCCAATTTACTTCATAAAAATATATTTTCCTTTACTACCTGCAATCAATAAATGTATTTATTCTATGGTTTTCTATTTCTGACTTGGGAAATTCTCTATCAACCATGCTCTATTGTATCTCACTAATAAAATTTTACAAACTGTCAAACGCTAACCTCATAATATCTAACATTCTAAATTATAGTATCACGAAATAAACAATGAACTGCCTCTTTATGATTCACCTTACTATTTCTAACAGGACTTTAGTATGGACATGACATCTTTCACAAAAATGCACATGCAGTCTTGTTTACATAAAAAAAACTGCCAAATGTTAATATTGTCGGTGTTTATGATGTATATAGACGTTAGGTAAGCCAGCTTTTGAACATTATAAACTATATATGTTGGATGAACATTTTCTCTACTTAATTAACTTTACAACTTATCTGTCTCGCCACAGGTTGCTTGACCATCTTTGAAATTTCCTATTAAATAACTCCAGGGTATGGGTTGGCCACTAACAAACCTCCATCAATGGAATTCCAGACTTTCAGAGCCCTAAGGAATTATTTTGACAGCTTACGGTGAAAATTCCTTAATCAAAGCTTTGACCAATAAACCAGACTCTGATTTCAGCCATAAAATTACAGGATAATTAACAAAAAACACCCCAAAAGGAAAAAACCCAGGCTCAGGGTTTCTTCTTTATTCAAAGAGAAGACGAAGTTATCTAATATCTGACAGTAGTTGTTTCCAGCAGTAAATACTTTTATATCCAATTTATTCTTTAACCCAAAAGACAATGAATCTACCACAATAAATAATGAGGGAGAAAATCTAAAAATTTTTCAGAAGTGTTGGAATTTTAAGTTTTCCCTTATCTTGCGATAAGACCGGCAGATAAAAATACGAGAGATAAAATAAAATAAATTCAAAGGAGGCGCCAGGGACGACACTATGCAGTGGCATCGGTTTGTTATCAAAACATAAAACATTCAACGAGCAATGGATTTTCAACTAGTAAAAATATGACTGCTACTACTACAACTACTATTACTACTTTTGTGTTAGGTGTTGTTGTTTATGTCCAGTGCTTCAGATGGAGTTTGATGAAGCTATATTACATATCCTTTTGATTCCTAGTTTTAGCCCAACTAGCAATTTTATATTTTATTATAGTTGTGAAAACGTTTTCGACAAACAGAATTTTATCTATGGGGGCACATAAAAGAGCTTGTTTACAAGACACCGGTACAGTATTTAAAGAACATTGCAGGGTAGAACTAGCATTTGTAGGAGTTCAGCAAAATCCTCGCATTTGTGCTAGAGTAAGAAGATCTTTGCTGCGATGATTGAGGGTTTGTAATGAAGATGCAGATGGCAGTTTTCAACACTTGCCTGTGATTTTATTCAGGTACTGTTAACTAGTAAATAGTTTAAATTAAGGACCTTAAAAATGTTAAAAAAAAATCAATTCACTACATAACATGACATAATTGCATTTATCTCGTAAAAGAGATCGAAATCGGCAAAATATCAAATGGCAACTTTTAACGGGCACTAAACGATCTACATAACTGTGCTAACAAAATAAACAAGTCAGTGGCGCACAGGTGTTCTTGAGAAAATTATTGCAATGGTAGCACATACGCACAGACCTGGTGAAGTTGTCGACACTTTAAAATATGTACTAGTGTAAAAAACTTTCACTCTACAAATTTCATTTGAAATGCTACAGTCGTTTTGGAGAAATTTGAAATAAACAAAACAAAAAATAAAAAAAATCTTTAAGACCCTGTAGCTATGAAACAAAGCAAAATCGGACCTATGTTGATATAAAAAAAGAAGTTTTATTTTTAGGTGAAAAATCTTAACTACGAGCTGTCGGCTGTCTTTACACAGTCTTGCAAGTAATAAGACTTCCTAATTTATCTACCGAAGCGCAAATAGTGAATACTTCTTTTTCTATGGGAGCCCACCTGCTCTGATTGTCGGTGTATGCTCTAGAATAAAAAGAAACTGGTTGTCCCCCTTGAAGCAAACACGCCGCTATCTCTGAGTGTGAACTATCAGTTTGTAGGATTAATGGTTCATTATTGTTCATAATTTTCAAAGATGGGGCAGCACTAATTTTTGCTTTAATCTTTTCGAAAGAACTTTGCTGTTCCCAATCCCATACCCAAGAGTTATCTTTTTTAAGCAACACCCTTAAAGGTTGTGTTGATTCAGTGAATTTGATATAGACTTAGGTAGGTAGTTGGTCATGCCCAAAAATTTTTGCAGTTCTTTCACACTGTTCAGTGGCTGCAAACTTGTGATAGCAACTATATGATTTGGATCTGGTCTTATCCCATTTTCTGAAATTATTAACCCTAGATACTTCACTTCTTTTATTTTATACTGACATTTAGTTGGGTTAAACTTCACATTGCACAACTTTGCTCTTTCTGTAACTTTGGCAAAAGCTGTATTATGCTCTTGTTCAGTTTCACCACTGATGATGATGTCATCAAAGTAAATTTGAACACCTGGAATGTCCCTGAAAATTTGTGAGTTTAACTTCTTAATTACTTCGGGTGCTGAACTTATGCCAAATGGCATTCTATTAAACCGATATATACCTATAGGTGCCCCAAATGTACAGACATAACTACTATCTTCATCAAACATGACCTGACAAAATCAATCTTTCATGTCAATAACACTGAATATTCTTTTCCCTGCTAAGTTGCAATTATTAAGATTAATGTGTAACAACTAACACCGATCACCTGTGTCCGTCCCGGGCACACTTCCAGTACCACTGCGGCCTGTTCACAGTCTTGTTTATGTGTCCTGTTCACAACCTATATAGCACACTGATTGTCTTCTAACATTTCTATAAGACAAACTTTTGATACTGACTCAGAATTTTGTAGTAATTTAAAAAAACGTTTTGTTGAATCACATCGGATATTAACATTGAATGATTGGTGTTTTCTCAAATTTTGTTCCAGGAGTTTTCAATAAATATAAAGTGATCAAAGATGAGGCTGTAGAAAAGGCGATTTTGAAACCGACATTGTTAGAAACTTTTAAGCAATCTACAAGAGTTCAGGAACCAGAAATCAAAAGTTATGGACCTGGTGCCGAAGCTAGATTGAGGCAAGCAGAGAATGCTAGATCAAATAAAGTGATTATTCCTACACCAGAAGGAAGAGTTAGACTCTTTGAAGACAGGTAAGGAAAATATCATAGATGATCAAAGCATAATACTGTTACATAAAATTAATGACGGAGTTCGAAATTTGAACTTAAAATACATTTATTTCAGCTTTCTCAGACAACATCAAATACATCCAAACAATAGTTAATCACTTTTTCACTATCCCATACTTCATCTTGACACTTTCAGTCACTTGTTACTTGACTTGAATAAGCACAGTCTTTGCCTAGTTACAGAATAGTCCAAATAACTTGCGAACTTCGAGATATTGCATGCGAGATCAAAATCGTCATAAGCGTGCTTTTGTAACACTACACCCTCTTTAAAGACTCGACGCCTCGTACAGGTGGGAGCATCTCTTCCGTGCTACTTTGCAAGTCTGTCTCCGTGCACTACTTTTGGTTTGCTATTCCACGACTTTTATGTTCAAAACACCACATTATTCACAGTACTTGCTTCGGCGGTACATATACTAAAATTGAAATGGTACCGAGAAGCCAGCCCTATCAGACCAGTTTTTTTCTATAAAAAAAATCATTTTTTCCCAAAAAATAATTGTATCTCAAAAAAATAATCAAGTTATTTTGTTGGTATGTTGCCCTCGTAAATCCCATACTCCACCAAAATTCAACTTTCTAGGTTTATAGAAAATTGAGTTATACAAATTTGAAGCATCCAGTTTTTCCTGCTATTGCACATCATGTGCCCCTGGACATTTCTTTTTCACTTGAGACTCCTCCAACTGAACCCTATGAAGAGTATTTTTATGACTTTCGTAATGCCGATTATAGTGCCAATTATTATATTTTTTCTGAATTTGACTGGGAATATCTTGAGTCGTTGCAGGTAAATGATGCTGTGAAATGCTTTTATGATGTTCTGTTTAATGCTGTGGATCGGTTTGTTCCAGTTAAGAGATGTAAAAAATCATGTTTCCCTCCTTGGTTTAGTGTCGAGCTTAGAGGCATGATAACTGAGAAGAAGAGGGTACACAGTCAATATAAGAAATATGGTAGAATAGATGATTATATTAGGTTTTCTGGTCTCCGAGAGGAATGTAGGAATCTTCGTGATACTTGTTACAGAAATTTTATTGCTTATACTGAGAATAATTTTGAAAACAATCCGGGTTCTTTCTAGTCTTATATTAATAAGTTGAGGATGGTTTATGATCTTCCTGAGGCTATGTATTATGATGATGTTAGGAGTGATTCTTTGCATGATTCGGTGGGTCTTTTTGCTAGTTTTTTCTCATCTGTGTATGAGGGTCAAGCTGGGAGTGTCGGTCCCGATCCTTTTTTGTGTGAGTCGGTAAATATGACTGTGCCTAGTGTTACTTCTGCTGATATTATTGATCGTATCTGTAGTTTTGAAAGATAAACTTACTTACGGTCCAGATGGAATCCCCTCCCATTGTTAAAATCTTGTGCCTTCACCTTGGCAATTCCACTGAGGATTCTCTTTAACAGGTCTTTGTTGTCTGGTGAGTTTCCACATGTTTGGAAACATTCTTATTTGATGCCCGTTCATAAGCAGGGACCAAAGGATTTGGTTACTAATTATAGAGCTGTTTGTATTCAGTCAGAGATACCCAAACTTCTTGACTTTTTTGTCTTTAGACATATAACTTGGGAATGCAGACATGTTTTCGTCGAACAGCAGCATGGTTTTCTTAAAGGAAGATTTACAACAACCAACCTTCTTCTTTACCAGAATGTATTGGTCTCAGCTTTGGAGGATAGGTTACAGGTTGATTCGGTGTATACAGATTTCTCCAAAGCGTTTGATAAGGTTAATCACGCCTTATTATTGTCAAAACTTGCATTGTTGGGTTTTAATGCCAATTTGTTGTCTTGGGTGCGCAGCTTCCTTACAGGTAGGTCCCAGAGTGTAAAGATCAGAAACTTCATTTCTAATAATATTACTGTTTCTTCAGGAGTTCCTCAGGTTTCACATTGTGGACCAGTCCTCTTTAATCTTTTCATCAATGATGTCATACATTCACTTAAGCATAGTCAGATTTTGGTGTTTGCTGATGATATCAACATTTTCAAGATTGTTCGTTCCAGACAGGACGCTTTACTTTTACAGGAAGACTCAAATCGTTTTGCTCGGTGGTGTGGTGACAATCTTCTGACTCTGAATGTTGATAAGTGTTTCTGCATTACATTCACTAGAGCTCAGTTTCCCATTGACTTTGTGTACTTCATGGGCTCTAGTGCTTTACAGAGGAAGGAAATGATTAAAGACTTGGGCATTGTATTGGATAGGGAATTATCTTTTAAGGATCACATAGAATACATAGTATCTAAAGCATATAAAATGTTAGGATTTATTCATAGATCAACTCTGGATTTTTCATGCAATAGCTTGAGAAGGCTGTATTGTGGTCTGATTCGCTCTTTGTTGGAATGCTCTTCTGTAGTCTGGAGTCAGAATTACAATATTTATATCAATCAGATTGAGGCCATACAAAATACATTCTTAAGAATTTGTGCTTACAGAATGGGCTTGCAGAGAAATGATCTAAACTTTTCTTATTTGCGGAATCGGCTGCACTTGCAGTCACTCAGTGGTAGAAGGATTGTCAGTGATGTTTGTTTTTTGCATACATTAGTGAATAAAATTGATAGTCCTTCTTTGCTTGAGTTAGTGTCTCTAAGGATTCCGGATCGCACGAGAGCAAGGGAGGTTTTTGTGGTTCCCTTCCATCGAACCAATTATGGCTTTTTCAGTCCGATGTCGAGAGTGGCGAGAACTGCAAATGAGTATTCAGAGCTCTTGGATATGTTTGATGATTCTGACCGTTCAATTAGAGGCATTTTGATAGGTGTTATTGATTGAATTGTCATACGTACGGTGTACAGGTTATGTTTGCTTTTTTGTTATGTTCTCAAATTGAGATAGGTTATTTAAGACTAATGTAGTTTTATATGTTCTTATTATTATTGTAAATGGTTGATCCGTTGAATAAATAAATTAAAAAAAAATTTAATGAAAATTCGCTACCATAACGCACTTGCTGCGTCTCGAAATTAAAAAAATAATAATTCATGTTTATATTGAGTCACCTTACTTTTTATGTCCCATCCCTGGTCCTAGTTTACGATCCTATCCAACATTCCACCTACCTATTCCTAGAAGAAATGTTCTAATAAGATCCCCTTTATTAAAATTTATTGTGGTTTTGACCCCCAATAATATCTATTATTTTATTACCAATTTTAAAAGCTACTCATTAAATTTTTAATTTCTAAAGCATGCATTACAATTTATGTTGTTATCATGTATTGATAGCGCCAAAATTTACTCGCTGCACTTTTAAACAATATGTTATGAAATAACTGATTTCGCAATGTGTTGTTATTGTTTTTAGTACCTTAGAATGTTTATTATCTTTTAATTAGAATTGAACAAGTGTAATCAATTTTAATCTACAAAAGAATAATTTCAACCTACATGTTTATTTTTAGTTCAAAACTTGATAGGTCATCATTTATGTTTTGCTGACTTTTATAGGTAGAATTAACATTTAGTACTTGAACATAAGGTTGGTTTTATTTATTTGTAAACGTGTCATGGAAACAGCACCTGTTATAAGTTATTTTGTTAGTGGCATCAATTTCTTTAATTTGATTTATATCGTTTTTATTTGTGTCTTTTTTGTTGGTGTCAAACAATGGAAATTGCTAAGTTTTTGCAGACACAGGCAAGTTACAAGTGTTTTATGTGGTTTGCTGTTAACCCTTTGAAGCACGAATTTCAATGTTATTTCCAATTCTAACGACATTTGGTATATATCATCTTAATGTGTAGAAAAATGATGTAGTACACTTCTTTGTTGCAAAAAAACATTTATTTTAACTTTTGCAAGTGGTTTCGATATGAAACCACAATGCAAGTGAACACATACAAAATCAAAAGATTACATATATTTTATATTATTGATGATAAGTTAGAAAACAGTTTCTTTCTGCCAGTAAACACAACCCGACTTTACACTGTATGCAGCTCCATCTGGTTCGATGAGGTTTTTCGGCCGTACTACACTGAGCACAGCGTCTTGATGTTCCGTGCACAGGTAGATGTTTTGCTTGATCACGCCGTTGATCTATTGGTACATAAAGCTTGAATCTGGATACAACTTTTTTAGTAGAAGATGGCCTTCCACAAGAGCCTCTTGAAACGGAAGCCCCAATCAAACTCAGTATTACTTCACATCGGAAAATTTTGAGGCTCATAGCACTTTTGGTCCTCCGTTTGAATATTATATATGAGTTGACTACTGATGTATCGAGAAAATGCCAAAATAGACGGTGGTACCATTTTCGGGATTCCCGATCGATGGCGTAGTAAGATTTCATCATATCAGCTTTGTCAACTCCACCCATATACCTTCGGTAGTCTACAACTGCTTTATGGCAATTGACTTCAGTCATACTTCCATCTTTCTCCCTTTTATTCACTTTAGTTTGATCTGTAGGAGAATGTCTAGTAGAGAGCATCTGAATAATTCTTATGCCCTCCAATTAATACAAGATACTTTGTCTTTATAAACTGCCCAATCAAAATCACCTCGATTCATTTCCTTATCGCCTTTCAATCCAGTGGGAATAGTTTTTCTGTTTGCGTGCACAGTTCCACACGCATAGATTATATTTTCTTGTAAAGAAAGTAAAAGGTCAGTTGTTGTGAAATAGTTATCAAAGTAAGCGTGGTGTCCTTTTCCTTCGAGACTCTTAGTCATGTGAAGCACCACCCGTTCACCTAAACCTTTCTCAGATTTATCTTGTTGCTTTCCTGTATATAATTCAAAATTACTTAGATAACCTTCTTTATCGGCGCACACCCAGATTTTAAACCCCCTTTTTACAGGTTTCATTGGCATATATTGCTTGAAAGCTATTTGGCCTTTGAACTTCACCATGCTTTCATCAACTGACACTTCTTTTGATGGGCAATAATATTTCTGGAAGTTTTTCTTTAGGAGTTCAATGTATGGTCTGATTTTAAACAATTGATCAAAACCGGGCTCCCCTTTTTTTGCCATTGTGGCACTGTCAGTGCAATGGAGGCTAGTTAGCAGGACGCCAAAACAGTTTATGCCTATTTTTGATGCTATGAAATCATCACATAGTTCTGGACGTGAAGACCAGTAATCGCCAAAGGAGGGAGACTTTTTAATACCCATGAGCAAATTTACCGCTATAAAAATTTTCATTTCCTCCTCAGTTGTCGGAGTAAAGTTTTTTTTTTCCTGGGTGGCATACAAGTTTGTTTGTTCTGTAACCAGACGAATAGCATCGCCAAAAATAAGCAAGAAGAAATCTATAGGTTTTGTGACATCAGGTGGTACTTCAGAGCTGGGACCAGTTAGTTGCTGAAAATGATTTAGATTCGGAGCAATTTCTTGTTTTCTCCAGTTCACAAAGTGGATAAGTGGTATATCATCTTCTAAATCGCCTGGGTCGTCATCTATGTCGCTCCCAATTGCCAAATCGTCGTCACTCAAAATAGTGTCCTGAGCAATCGCTTCGGTAGTTTTATTATTTTCAATCATTTTTTCCTCTTCTTCCTCATATTCGCTTATTACTGACTCTCCATCAGAAGGAATTTCATCCAGCAGAGCGTAAGCTTCATCCGAGGTTAGTTTTGACAAATCGATTTGTTTTTTAATCACTTGCGACAAATCAATTTGATTTTCCATCCTAACCTAAACAAATTTACTTTAGTGCATTGCATGCACACTGGTTTCGCCGCGAAACCATATCCGGTCAACAAAAACAAATTTACTTTACTGCAAGCACACTGGTTTCGCCGCAAAACCATATCCGATTGACAAAGTAAAAACAATAAACTATGTAAAACAAGTATTCTTACCTTTCTATTAGTGCCTCAGTAACACAATCGTCCAAAAAACCGGAGTAGTTATAACACTTTTTACGAAAATGTAGATAAAAAACGAAATCATTCATAAAACGTGGTTTCTTTGACAAATTCTAACGAATACTAGTAATACAGTGTTCGCCAATTGCAAACTTGCGATGGAGATCAATAGATGGCGCACTAATACCCGAGTAGGAAGTGTGGTTTCACTGTAAAACCAGTCTACATATAGAGAAAAAAAAACATTAGGTAAGTGGTTTCTGTGTGAAACCACTTTGCTTCAAAGGGTTAACTAGTAGCAATAGTTACACTAGTTTACAAGAGTTTTGGTTATCGACTAAAGCTAGTTTTATTATACCAATTTAGGAGCGGTGAATTAAAAAATGCCACCACAAATTTTTCCATCACGGCCATATTTTTAGCCACAGTGAACTGAAATACATCTATACAGTAGTGGCGGCTCGTGAGTGTCGCGGTAGAGGAGGCGGTAAATTTTTAAAACATTCAAGGTCACACGTTTTCCTGGCATTACAGAATTTCAGTGAAAAATCCATTTATACAAAAATATAGACTTTCACAAGAATAATTTCTCAAATTTGATACCTTTTTGAAATAATTTATTCATGAATTACTGAGGGTATAAATAAAGAGGAATAAACACATAAGTTTTATTAAATTGTTACATATTGTTTATAGACCAAAAATATCCTATATACATTATACATAGTTCAATAAATAAATAAACTTAAATATGTGATCCAATCCAATGAGTGGTCTATGACGAGATGCAAAACGCAGATGCAGTGTTACCAATTGCAGTCGTTTGTGAAATTTACGATCAACGATCCAACGAATTTTAATTTACTCGCTGTATTTTGATTTTTTAAAATATATTCCGGGATTTATACGTTCAAGTCCGGGATCCGGGGCAGGACATCTAATTCACAGTACAGAGACAGTCAATAAGTACGTGTTCTTTTGCATACCTAACTCTACCTAGCCAGCGAAATTAGTAGTATATTTGTTATAATAATTTCACAATGTGTCTTACAAAGAAGCTAATAAAGCTTGTGCTTGTAAAGAAAACACAATTTAACCCTTTCGTCCCTGAATATAAATCACTTATTTTTTATTGAAATATATTTTTAGTTCAACTATTCTTATGTTAACTAAGGGGTTTTCATGACGCAAAGTTTTTATTTTGTAATAAGGGGTGGATTAACCCCCGGTACATATATGTACCACTAGGGATTTTATGTGGTACATATACGTACCGATAGGTACTAAAACCAACAAAAAAATTTGAAATACCAAGTTTTATTCATAAAAGAAATCAACATAAACATGTTGTACCTAAGTCACAACCTAACCCACGGTATGATATATCATAAAACAATCTTTGCACAAGGGCACATTGCATTCCTGACAAACAGTTTTGGTTCTTTTTTGTTGCCTTTTTTTAGCACAACTAGTACATCTTCTTCTGGTGTCTCCCTCAACAGGTAGATGCAACGGAGCCGGTCCAAAAAGTTTCCTTTTTTTAGAAAGCGGGCCTCTTTTTGGTGTTGGCAGACTAGTTTTCTCTATTCCTTCTGCTATAAGCTCTTCAGCAAGTGTTGCCAGAAAAGAAATAAATGGAATTTTATCTTCTTTCCGTCTCAAATCGTTGTATATTATCCATGCATTCACTGCAGACATACTTAGACAGGTGTAAAAAACTTTCTTCCACCATTTTGTGGACTTTCTGTCATGATCATATAATCCTATGAATTGATCTGCTCGATCGACCCCTCCCATTTTCTGTCGGTAAAATGCGATGGCTTGTGGGCAGTCGATTTCTTCTTGTACGCCAGTTTTATTTTTTTTACCAATTCTGGTTACTTCGGGTTTGTGGCAATTACTCATCAGAAGAACTTCTTTCGTGTCTTGCCATTTTACACATAATAATCCGGAATCCGTACACCGGAATTCGCTTTGTCCTTTGTGCAATTTGGTGCCAATGGCTGGCACATTTTTTCTGTTGGCCATGCAGGTCCCCAAGGCGGCGTGGTTGATTGTCTCTAATAAGTTCACACTGGTAAAAAATCGATCAAAACATAGCACCACATCTTTTTCTTTGATTGATGAAGCCAGAGATTTCACAACCCGTTCACCAAGAGTCAATGTACTATTTGCAGTATTTTCGTCTTTGCCAGAATATACGTCAAGATCATAAGTATAGCCAGAATGAGAGTCACAACGAAGCCATAACTTTATTCCCCTTTTAGTGGGTTTGAGAGGCATATACTGTTTTAGTGACGAGCGACCCTTGAATTTTGTCATTGACTCATCAATGCTTTGATAAACACTATCTTGGCGACAGCTCGTAAATGTATGCTTCAAACAGGATATCAGCTCATTTATGTAATAAGTTTTTGGAGCATTTTCCGGTTTGTCGGGAGGAGCAAAATAAAGTTTTGAAACTACAATCATGAATCGATCACGCGAAATTGCTTTCTCAATTGTTCGATTTCCCATCGATTCTCTCTGACTCCAATAATGTTTCAGAGCCGGCAATTTATTATACGACATAATAAACATGCAACCAATGATTTTTTGTATTTCGCCCTTGTCTGTCTTCTTCTCATTACGTTTTTTAGACTTATTCCAAATTTCGATTCGCTGGTTAGTGCAATCTACAATGTGTAGGTAAAGTGAATGGGGAAACACTTTTTGGAAAATCTGTACTGGCGAAAGCTTCTTTGTGATATCTTCTCGTAGTCTACAATTTCTGTCAACGGGAAGTACTTTGGAGGGTTGGAATGTGTTATCAGGAATAGTCCAGTCAAGAATGCGATTTCGATCATTTTGAAAAACTGGCTGCGTCCCAGAATCATCGGACGAATCTGTTTCAGAATCTTCAGGTTGTGGGCTTGGCAATACAGTCTGGGCGGTAGTTTTTGAGACTTTTTTCTTCTTAGAAGGGTCACTTTCATAGTCACTTTCATGTGAATCGTCGTCCTCACTAGGTTCATAATTATCACTAGAACCAGACGAAAATGGTTCTAAATCCGATAAGTTATCAGCCAACTGCTGTAACTCTATTTCAGACAGTGGACGTTTACTCATCTTGTTTCTAAAACAATGGAAAACTAGAATTACAACCTGTTGGTACCTATTTGTACCAATGAAGTGACCGGGTGGTACATATGTGTACCAGAGCGAAAATATACCTTGATAATAAACCCTACTAATAATTATCACTTACCTTGATAGCAATAGTGTTCTGTTGAGATTACTTGGCAAAATAGTCCACAAATTACCTCAAAAAACGCGTTGAAAACGTAAAAACTATGCAGCACACGATGTACACATGTTAAGTCTGGCGTATTCAAGCTCATCTAACCTCAAAATTTGCAATGTGCGCGAAACTATCTGATAGCTGGAGTTCTAGATTACGGACTGGTACACATTGGGCTTGTTTTAAATATAAATATCGAATTTCAGGACTTTAAACATAATCATGGTACATATGTGTACCGATAGGGACGAAAGGGTTAAATTCTTGTTTTTCAAATAGAACTGCCAAACCATTTCGCTCAACTGTCACTTTTATAATTTCCACCATACTTTGCTCCCTTACATGTCTTCTCCATCACTTATACTTGAGAACTCTTCTTTTTATCAGGATTACAGTAAATTAATTTCAATTTCAGACTTTCAAAACTACATTACACATCAAGTAAAAACATTTTCAAATGTGCATTGTCTTATTGTTAATAAGAAATAAGAAGATAAATGTAAGCATAATAATATTATGTATTATATTTCACTTGTCGCCACCAAGTAATGCGTGTCGATGTTGCCCAGCAAGAACCAACGCGGAGGTGTAGAGTATAACTTTCCAATGGGTGGGGCATGGTGTCAGGAGTCAGGGAAAATGAGAATCAGGGATTATTTATATATTTACAAAAATAACTAAACAATAAATTTTAAATAACAGTAACGAAAATATAAATAAATAAATAAAACGGAAACAAAAAATAGGTAGTGTAGAGCATCTGTTATTGAAATATTTTTGTAAATTAATGGAACTTGCCAAGAGGTAGGCGTGCGACGTGGTGTCAGGAACCCGGAACAATGGGATTCGAGGATTATTTACATATTTACAAAAATAACTCAACAATAAATTCTAAATAACAATAACGAAAATAAAAATAAATAAATAAAACGAAAACAAGCAAATAGGAGGTGTTGAGCATCTGTTACTGAATTTAACTAATATAAAAAATCTAGACGCAGTAAGTGCGTTTTGGTAGTGAATTTTAATTAAATCCTCCAAATTTCATAACTCAATTTGCTATTAACGTCAGGTTTGTTGGCTAGGAAACCAACATTTATGTTTAGTTTTGGAAAATCTGTACATTTTCAAACAATAAGTAATTTTTATAAAATATAGTACATTTTTTCTACTACATAGGCTATACCGGTAATCAGACTGATCCCTGCTCGCATTTGCTATTAAAAACACTTTTATGAAAATTCACTTTAATAACGCACTTGCTGCGTCCAGACTTTTTTTTATATTCATATTTTCTGAATTATTTTAAATTATATATAACTGACCCCCAAACCCAGAACTAATTCTATATTTATTTTTCCCGAGTTTCAATATACAGTGTCCCTAAATACCCCGTTTTCACTTAAAACAGGATTGACACAGTGCTTTCGGCCCCCTATATATTTTTATTTTGTTTTGTCTAGGCACACAACGAATAACCTAGGGTTGTAATAACGTTATAATTTCCTCTCATTTCTAGCTGTTTTAGTATATACTTTAGTGAGTCAGTAATATTGTGTGCCTATGGGACCAGAACCGGCTCTGAGCGTGACAAAGAGCACTGCCAGGGGAGCCATTAAGTCCTGGGTCAGAAACCAACACAAGGTGTACTGGGCAGACTATCCAGGGCTCAGACATGGGAAGTCAATAATTGACGGACCCAGTTCAAAGAGAGCTGTGGAGCTGCTAAATCTTAGCAGAGGACAGCTCAGAAACACAACAGGTCTCTTGACGGGACACATGGCCATCAAGAAACACCTGCATAAAATGGGGCGGTTCGAAGGGGACCTCGCATGCAGACTGCGGCGAGGGGGAGGAATCAGCCCAGCACATCTTGTGCGAGTGTAAACCTCTGGACCGTAAAAAACAACTGATCTTCGATCAGTCTAGACCGGAGACAGAGCAATATAAAACTTCACCCTACCAATCGCTGTGCAGACTAGTTCAAGGCATAGTAATGTTGTAATGGGTGGAGTAAAGAGACTAAGGGCATGCACAATCAACCAAAGGTTGCAGTGCTATCGGGGCGGCAAGGCCGCGGACGAGCCCTGAGGGGGAAAAAAAAATATTGTGTACCGGTGTGACTCCCACCTCCTAAATTAACTTGGGAGTTCGGAGGACTATACATAGTTTCCACTGTGTTAGCACTCACTGGTCTTCCCATGTGCGGCCCGAGCACTAAAACAGTGTAAATTATCTTCTCCTTATTGCCGTCCTTTGAGTAAAAACCTCCCTTAGCATTTGGGAATCAAGCCAGCTAGAGATCAGAGAAATTTCACGTCCTGATTTTCCGAAGAATCGCTTGCCTGGTCAAAACTAAAATAAAGATTCGGCATCCCGTTTTTTTTTCCTATTCACACATTACACATACCAGTCAGCCCTGGTAAGAACCATATCTTACGTAATTCCTCATTGTAAATATTTTCAAATATTACTTTGTATATATTTGTTCAATAATAAAAACATTATTTGCTTTAAAATAATTCTTGTTCACTGTTAAGTCTCTGTAAAGTTTGATCTCTGGAAACAAAATATCTCCACTAGAGTCTACCTGAGCACCATACTCCCTTAGGGTGATCCGTTACCTGGACACTAGTCACTTTGGGGGCTTCCACTTTTCTCCAACCTTTTGAAAACCTCAAAGTAAAGTGGTGGCGCTCGAGACAAATCCCTTTTCCAGATAAAAACACTGACTCACACTCCACCCTTCGGAAGTAGACAGTTACAGTGAAATACCTCACGGAACAGCTGTAAAATGACAGACAGCAAATATTATGTCGAATTATCCAATTACTGATGTATTTATTAAGTAAAAATATATCCTTTTGCAGGTACAGTTCTTCGATAGAAGCTAATATGACGTTACCAAAAAGCTACAACTCCAGGAGAGGCAGTAACTACGGTAACGAGCCTGTTCATAAAGAAGTGCCTGGTAATCCGTTTGAAGCTGAAGATGATTATGATGAAGCCAAAGATCCGTTTGCGAATGAAGAAGACCTGGATGATTATGACAAAAACTTGAACCCTTTTTTTAAGTAAACTTAAAACATTTTTTTTAATAAATACTCGTTATAGATATGCAGGTATTATAAGCAAGTCATATAAAATTCTTATTTTAGGGAAACATCAAACCTATCATTTAAGTACATAGGTTTTTGCACTCGGTGGTTTGCCATTGCTTTCTAAGCGCATTCAACAGCACATGGTGTTCCCAGGTAGTAGTCACCCACCAGTAATTGGATGGGTGTCCACCTGGGAACACTATGTGTACTATTGAGTGCCCTCAGACGGCAATGGCGAGCCACCGAGTATATTTGCCAAAAACAAACAGTTGCGTATGTTAAGTTGTTTAGTCTGCTAAACGTTAAAAAGTTTACTTGCAGTGACTCTCACACAGTGGCAGTTTGTGCATAAGGTCTGCGGAGCTGCAGAACCCAAATTAGATGGGTGTCCACCTGGGAACACTGTGTGTACTGTTGAGTGCCCTCAGACGGCAATGGCAAGCCACCGAGTATATTTGCCAAAAACAAACAGTTGCATATGTTAAGTTGCTTAGTCTGCTAAACGTTAAAAAGTTTACTTGCAGTGACTCTCACACAGTGGCGGTTTGTGCATAAGGTCTGCGGAGCTGCAGAACCCAAATTAGATGGGTGTCCACCTGGGAACACTGTGTGTACTGTTGAGTGCCCTCAGACGGCAATGGCGAGCCACCGAGTATATTTGCCAAAAACAAACAGTTGCGTATGTTAAGTTGTTTAGTCTGCTAAACGTTAAAAAGTTTACTTGCAGTGACTCTCACACAGTGGCGGTTTGTGCATAAGGCCTGCGGAGCTGCAGAACCCAAATTAGATGGGTGTCCACCTGGGAACACTGTGTGTACTGTTGAGTGCCCTCAGACGGCAATGGCGAGCCACCGAGTATATTTGCCAAAAACAAACAGTTGCGTATGTTAAGTTGCTTAGTCTGCTAAACGTTAAAAAGTTTACTTGCAGTGACTCTCACACAGTGGCGGTTTGTGCATAAGGCCTGCGGAGCTGCAGAACTCATGGAATTTTTTTTTCAAATAAATAATAAATATCCAATAAATTGAAACAAAATGCGTTCTTGTTCTAGTCTATCGCGTGGCCGTGTGCCAGGCCGGTCCTGGGATATCAGCTTTGCATCTGGCTCTCACTTCAACCATAGTGCAAGCGAGCAAATTGTGTTAACAGCATATAACATTTAAAATCCTCTGTTTGTATCTGCTGATCCAACACGTGATCGTATAGACGAAGATACAGGAAAGTGTGGCTGCAATCTCCGCAGCCACATTAGTGTTAAGTGTTGTGCTTTTAGTCTTAACTGATGGTAGGTGTATACTGTACAACAGAGCATATTCGGATGCGGAATCTTTTCAGGTTGGGTCGAGTCATAATAAAAGTTATAAGAGACAATTTAATAACAATGTGTACGTTAAATCAAAGTGCATATGTGGGTGTAATGTGAAAAATGCACTGTCCTGTTTTCCATGCCTGCGATATGACGGTGATAAATCATGGACAGTCAATGGTGTAAAAGATTTTTAAGTCATTTAACACAAAGCATTAAATGACACGGAATAACAAAAAAACATCTCTCGGATGAGGTGAGTCTAGCATTCTTAGGAAATATAAATATCAGAAATCAATTAGATTCTGCTTACTGGACTTATATACAAAAGCATAAAGGACAAGTTGTTCAAAATCGTTACATTTTATCGAGAATTATAGACTGCATCAAATTTTGTGGTGCTGTTGAGCTTACCCTCCGCGGACATGATGAAACTGAAGAATCGAATAATACTGGTGTATTCCATGGGTTCATAAAGCATGTGGTCCTTCACCATCTCCTGAATTTTGCAGTGGCCCCTGAAGCCTGGGTTGATCTTCAGTCTACCATTGCAGGCTAGTCTGTATAGTCCTAACCTGGCCTCCCCCATAATAAGTAAGTGTAGGGGGGGTGCAGATCCAGCAACACCTCCATGGCGGCTGTTGGGGTTGAAGACATGGCCCCTGTGATGCCTAGGCAAGCCATCCTCTGGATCTTGCCTAGTTTTTGTTTGGCACTGGATTGTGTCACCTTAGGCCACCAGACCAGTGCCGCATATGTTAACGATGGTCTGACCACCCTTGTGTACAGCCAGTGGGCCATACTAGGTCTTAGTCCCCACGTTTTTCCATATAGCCGCCTAGTGATGGCTAAGGTCATGACTGCCTTACGCAGTATTTTTCCAATGTGACCATTCCAGGTTAGCTTAGAGTCCAATACGACCCCAAGATATTTTACCTTCCTGGCCATTGGAATGCTCCTACCGTATAGAGTGAGAGTTCTGTGGCTCTCGCACTTCCTCCTCCTCGTAAACGGCAAGACGGTTGCTTTCTTGGGGCTCACCCTGAGCCCCAGACCACCACTTTCAGTGCAGTCTGCATGCACTCCCACACTGACTGTGTAACCTTTCCTCGGACTATGATGATAATGTCGTCCGCATAGCCCTCTACCTCGCAGCCCCCTCCCGAGAGCCTCCCCAGCAGGCCGTCCACGACTAGGCACCAGAGCAAGGGAGACAGAACTCTTCCCTGCGGCCACCCCGCCGCGACCCCCGCCAGCAGAGTCCCTTCCGCAAGTGAGGTGAACACCACCCTGTCCCTGAGCATGGAACCGATCCACCTGCAGCAGGTCTCCTCTATTCCATGCTCCCTGGCAGCTGACAGAACCAATCCGGTGCAATAACTTACTCTTTTTTAAGTAATGTATATTTAAATAAATAATATAATGGCGTTCGTTTTCATTTAGAATTTTACCGCTAATTAATACCTGCATTTGAATGTAAAGTTTGTATATTAATAGTGATATCTATAGCTGCATTTGAATGTAAAGTTTGTATATTGATAGAGATATCTATAGGTTTGTATATAATTTTAATATGTTTAAATAGTACACATTTAGGATTTAAAATGATAATACGCAGCATGATGTAATTTTTTAAAATTTTACTATGCCTTTCATTGAATATTTAGTGATAATGTATATTATACGCTATTAATTTTGTATTTATATAAAAGAAACAAATAAAAACAACTTTAAAAACATTGGTTATTCAATTTTTTACAGAAACATGCTTAGAACCCCTCCTGGATGCAGAAACCACACATTTCATGCTAACACCCCCAATGAAGTTATGGGACCAGGAATGAATAGGGGCGCTGGGTGGGGGAAGAAGATAAGAAGGAAATATGAGCATACAATGCAAAAAAACAGCTTACTCGGATCTTTAAAAGTTGCCTGTTTTGAATTTTTTTTTTTAATATTTCAACAACACCACGAGGGCTTACAGACTAAATACTATCGTACCGTGGGTGTCGACAGGGAGGAAAGAGGCAACTTGTTAATTCTGGACTTGAAGGTTTGGAGGAGAAGGAAAAACGTGCCGGCAAGGAATTCCACAACTTGGAAGTCCTCAGGACAAAACAACGGGCATAACAAGATGTTCTTCTATGTGTGGTGACCTGGGCAGTAAAAGGGTGCATTCGCTTTGTTCCCCTGGTAGATCTGTTGGGGGCAGCAGGTGGAGGAACTATGGAAGAAAGCTTCTCTGAGCAGTGCCCGATATCTATAAAAGAGAGAGAGAGAGGTCACCAACGGCATCGGTGGGCAAGGGATGGCAGTCTTTGGCTGAGGGTAGGGTCACTGATGAGATGTATAGCTCTCTTCTGAATGGAGTCCAGGATAGCGAGTGTAGAAGCGGCAGCGGCATCCCAGATGTGGGATCAGTTATTCGAGGTTTGGCCTTATTTGTGAAGTATATAAGGTATAGAGATTAGCTGGTGAAAAGTATTTGCGAGCCTGGAAGAGGAAACCTAATTTCTTAGTAGCCGCTTCTGAAATTGATGTGACATGTTGGTGCCAATTGAGATTTCGATCCCCAGAAATGCCAACAAGTGAAAAGAACACATTACTTTGAATAACTTGATTGTTCATTGTGATGGGTCTAGGGCTGGTGTATCTCTTATGAGAAAGAAAGCAAGACAGATTTGGTGGGGTTGAATTGTACAAGATTTCTACTTCCCCAGGCTAATATTTTTTGTAGATCCACGGAGACAGAACCCTCGATGAGTCTGCAATCCTCATCTAATTGGGCTAAAGAGACAGGCTTAGAATATTGTATATTTGAATGGAGGGTGCTGTCGTCCGCGTAACTGAACTGGGTTGGATGTGCTAGAGAGGAGGTCATTGATGTGGAGAAGAAACAAAGTAGGGGCTAAAGCTGAGCCTTGAGAAACTCCTGCATTAATTGGATACAGTTTAGAGGAATGGCCATCCACGACAACAGAACTGCTCTGGTTGGAGAAGAAATTTGCTGTCCAGGTACAGAGTTTTGGTGGTAGGCCATAGCCCGGAAGTTGATTAAACAGCGCTGTGTGCCAGACCTGGTCGAATGCTTTGGATATGTCCAGAGCGACAATCTGGGATTCACCATGTAGTTCCATAGACTTGTTCCAAGAATGGGTGACAAAGGAAACGAGATCGGCAGTTGATCTGCACTGACAGAATCCATACTGCCTGTCGTGGATTAGACTGTGTTTTTTAAGAAATTTTAGTAATTCGGTGTTTATATACTTTTCCATCACTTTAGAGACGACTGCAAGGAGAGAAATAGGTATGTAGTTGCTAAGAAGCACTTTGGATCCTTTCTTAGAGACGGGTTGTACTCTATCAGTTTTCCAGTTACTAGGGAATATGCCTCTATTGTAAGATGTCTGAAACAGACGAGTCAGGACAGGAGCAAGTTCTGATGCGCATTTTTTGAGAACAATTACTGGGACCTTGTCAAGGCCAGAGGCTTTCCTGGTATTAAGAGAAGAGAGCATCTTTCGTACCTTTTTAGTTTTCAAAATTATATCCGTCATTTTATGTGCGACATTGGAGACTGTTGGTGGTTGAACATTTGGAGGTGGGTTGAGAGTAGAATTGCCGGCGAACAACGAGGCAACAAGTTCAGCCTGGCCCAGGGCGGTAGAAACAATTTCTTCCCCTGAGACAAGAGGTGGGAACGTGCTCTTGCAGAAATTATTCCCAATAGATTTAGCAAGAGTCCAGGAGGGTTTGCTGCCGTTGGAGCTTAAGAGGACTTTGTTTTTGATGTGGTTATTATGCGAGTTTTTTGCCTCAGAAAGAATGTTGACATAGCGGTTTCTTGCGTCGTTAAATGCTTGACTGTTTTCTTGACTGGGATTGTGTAGAAGCGTTTTATGAGCTTTGACCTTTTCAAGTCTGGCCTTGTGACAGGATTTAGAGAACCAGGGCTATTGAATGGCTGAAGAGGTTTTCTGTGTACGTGGAATACATAATTCCATGTCAGCTTGGATAATTTCGGTGACATTTTGTGAGATATCAGAGGGATCAGGATGAGAGAAGCAAACAGACGCCCATGGAAATGAGGAAAAGTAATTCCGCATTTCGTCCCAGTTCATGGAGTTGTAGTGCCAAATGATACGTGGGTGTGATGACTGTGTGACCTTGGGTTGCATTGCGCAGGAAACAGTGACCATGCCGTGGTCTGAGCGACCAAGGGGGGCGGTGACTGATATCTTATAGCATTCAGGTTTTGTAGTAAGAAGGGGATCCAAGGGATTTGAGCTGTGTGTTGGGATGCGAGGAAAGAGACATTTTAAAGCCATACCCCCTTTAAACCCTGCCTACCCCACACAGTACCCCTATTCACCACAGGTCCCATAACTTTGTTGAGAGTCGCTCCCAGTAAATTAGTCTTGTGGTTTATGCAAAAAAAAGAGTGGTTGTAGCCATGCGAGAGGGGGAAGAAAAATCCATGCTACAATATGAGTACCCTAGTTTGTACATCTATAAGAGAATATATAGCAAATACTGTCAAATGATACGAAGGCAGATCAATAAGTCCGTAACTTTTTGAATGAAACACAGGTTTTTTGACAAAAAATCATTTTATTTTTCAGCATAGCCTCCTTTGAGCTCTATACACTCGTCCAACGTTTCTCCAATTTTTTTATCCCTTCCAAAAAATAAGATTTGTTGAGGTGCTCAAAATAGGTATTTATTTGTGAGATGATTTCATCATTGGAGTCAAATCTCTTTCCGCCGAGCCATTTCTCTAAGTTTGGAAACAAGAAATAGTCACTCGGGGTTAAATCCGGAGAATAGGGCGGATGAGGGAGCAATTCGTAGCCCAATTTATGCAATTTTGCCATGGAGACTACACATGTGTGAACCCTTGCATTATCTTGGTGGAAAATAACTTTTTTCTTTGCCAAATGCGGTCGTTTTTTCTTCAAATATATCTCCGAAAATAACAAAGAGCAACCAAATTTGGTACGCGTGTTTGTATTATAAAGAGTGAACCATGTACCAAAATGCAGGTCTGTAAGTTTAAAGAGAAAAAAGTTATGGGCTTTAGAAGAAAACAAATTTGGATTTTTCCTCAAAACGGCAGTCGCAGTTTTGAAACGTCAAAATTGGCAACATTTAGGCAAAAAAACCTGAAACAAATACGAATTATGTAAAGAAAATCTCACAAGCAGAGTGTTCTGCAAACCTTTAAGTTTCAGCTTCAACCATAATTGTCCTTCATTTTACTAGAATATTTCCAGAAATTTAATTTCAAATAGACCCTTTGTCTGATGCTTTGGCAGTAATTTTAGTTAAGTTTATGGTTTAACGGAGACCATCACTTTTGAATTTTAAAAACATTTCGTCAAATGACGGCAAGGTAGGCCCCCTAGAATCCATATCCGGGTTTACTTTCAGTTTATATATATATATACGTGTGTGTGTGTGTGTGTGGAAGGAATTGGCTTCGGACATTACGTCCATTGGCCACAAAACTCTGCAGTAAATTTGTACCATTGTTATATCTATACATTGTTATAAAAAGCGATTCTCCTTCAAATATATTTATAATTTGCAGCATGGATATCAATACTTACAGCAATAGGGAGGGTTAAAGCGATAGACGTACCTTTATGTGTAAGATCTTACAGAGTATGACTATTTCTAAATGGCTAGAGCATAAGCAATATTTATCTTCTAACATATCGATTTTGGCAAAATATAAATGTTTGTGTTCTTACTTATTATTAAGGATAGAAACATAGGATACTCGCTTCTCGCCCAGGTGTCCTTCAGGGCATTTTTTTAAACAAACAACACTGGACAGCTAATGACATGGGATAAAAAACAATAGGTGAGACAGTAGGAAAACTAAATTTATATTAATATTTTTCTTAACTAAGGCTAATACTAAAATACACATATAGAGAAATAGCAAAACTAAATTTTGATTTTTGTATGCCGAATGAATTTTATAAGTATATTATAGATTTTCAGGCTATTTGTACAAATAAGTGTTGCTAAGTTCACAGGAAACTCTACTCCTGCATCTTTGAGTTCTTTCCAGAGTTGTTTACGTATCGGGTTATACAAACTGCATTGAAACATGAGGTGTTCTAAAGTTCCTAGGTAACTGTTGTCACATGTACAATAAGGATTGTTACTAATGCCTATTGTATGTAGGTGTTGTGGAAAGCAGCCGTGATTCAGCTTCATTCTGGTAATTATAGTAGTATAGTACCTTGGCATAATAAATTCGTCAATATGTGGAATTTTTTTAGGCAACATTGGATGAATAAGTGTATATCGGTTAGTTGTTTTGTTAACAAACTCATGCCAAACACTTTCCCACGTTTCCCTTATTTCAAATTTAATTTTTTGATTTACATCGTCAGCAGTAATCCAGTTTATTATTTTGTTTGGACTTTCTATAGATTCTTTAGCTAGTTTGTCAGCTATTTCGTTGCCTGCTAGTCCCGTGTGCCCTTTTATCCACATAAATATGACTCGATTACCACCATCCTTTATCGACTGATACAGACTGATAATGTCACATATTACTGGATTTTTGCCATGTCTGGTGTAATTTTTTAGTGAAAGCAGAACTGATTTGGAATCTGATAAAATTAGTTTATATATATATATATATATATATATATATATATATATATATATATATATATATATATATATAAGGTATATAAGGTAACGCATTTCTACAGTAAAGCTAAATATAATTGTTATTATATAAGATACGAGAAAAAGTTGTATACATTAATTATACAGTGTGAAACACACTTATGGAATAAAATTCATTATTCAGCAAAAAATAGTTTTTGTGGAAAATGCTGAGACACGTGAGTTTAATTTGTCGAACATTATCTGCTAATAATAGTAAAAAAATTATACTCTCACCATTTTACCCCCACCACTTTATCCATTTATTTTAATAGCAACCCTACATTTTTTCACATTTTTCTGAATGCGGAGATACTGAAATACTGCGGAGAAGATGAAAAAATAGAATTGTTAATGTAAGACCCAAACAGGGGCGGCTCCTCAATAAGTGCGCGCGCACTGCCGCCTGCCGTGGAAAGAACAATATTTTTGCTATGCTATATTTTAATAAATTTTTATTTACTTTTTTACCTCCTGCATTCAACAAACAAAATTAGTATATCGAGGATCGCAGAGAGTCGGCAGCCATTAATACAGAATAAGTCATAAGTATAGTGTTAATCGTTGCAGACGTTATATACATCCATATCCATATAAAGCAGGCGGGCAGCGGTGTGGATTTTTCGGCGCTCTCAGGAAATGCGATACTTCAGTGCGAAATGATCGCCGAATCTTCATGATCTTCGTCGAAAACAACAGAATAAGCAATCTGTTGTGCGGTATAAAATTGCACACTTCCAGTTTGTAGTGGACTTTCGGCAGAGCGTGTGTACCTACTACTACTACCTAGTAATTTTCGTCTTCGCGTCGGATTGATTTTTAATTAGATCATTTTGTTGTTGTTTACATGTTCTAACAAGACAATTATTATTATTATGATGGTTACTACTTCGGGTTGCTTAATAAGTGGACAAAATAATTGTGATACTGTGATTAATTCAGTAGATATTTTAAATTTAAAGGTTAACTTTTTAACTACTATAACGTATAACTAACTAGAGGAAAACTTGGTAAGTAGTTAATAATTATTAAGTTTAGTAAGTAGGTTTCTTTATAATACATTTTCAGGGAAAAAATAGGCGAGCCCTTCATTTTTGGTGCAGTTTTATTTTTAAAAAAATCACTAATAAAGAGGTATTGATGGAGCCTTTGCAAAAATTTTTTCAAATGAGCGCGAAATAGGACCCCTAGAACCCATATCCGGGGTCAGTTTCAATTTTTATATGTTCATATATATATATATATATATATATATATATATATATATATATATATATATATATATATATATATATATATATATATATATATATATATATATATATATATATATATATATATATATATCTGTGTGTGTGTCCCCAACTGATAACTCAAAAAATAAGCAACTGATTTCGATGAAACTCGGCAAGTGCCTTTTTTATTAATGGCTTGGATGAGTTCGTTAGTCAGGAAAATCTGATAACGTTTTCTGGGAAAATTTTGAATTTTGTTTCAAAAGAAATCTTTTTCTCCAAAAATTATAAAGGTATTTTAATGAAATTTGGTGGATATGTTGCCTTGTAAAAGACCTTACTACACACTAAAATTCAACTTTCTACATTTTTAGAAAATTGAGTTATTCAAATTTTGAGTTTTCTTTTGAAAAAAATTATTTTCTCCGAAAATTACAAAGGTATTTTCATGAAATTTGGTGGATATGTTGCCCTGGGTAAGACCCTACTATACACCACAATTCAACTTTCTAAGTTGGTAGAAACTTAAGTTATTCAAATTTGAAGCATTTAACAAAAATTTACTACCATAACGCACTTGCTGCGTCCCGAACTTTTTTTTCTTGCGCACCCCCAATGCATTAAGGCACAAGCCGCTACTGGACCCAAAACAATAATATACAGGCGAGCAGTATTAAAAGTTTGGCTTATAAAAATGTTCGAAGACAATACATCAGAAAATGTGTGGAGAACCATTGAAGGTTAGATATTAAGTTTCCACTTTACATTTGTTTTTTGTTACTTTTTGACAGTTTGTTATTGATAGCACCAGGTTACATCTATAAAAAAAAAACAAATAGTTTAATGAGAACTGATAGAGTTTTTATAGTTACAACCAAATAAATTGTGGTATAAAGATCAGTTCAACAGTGGGTATTGTTTCTGTGAACACAGCATCAAAACATCAAAAAATTATGAATTCTACAACAGGAGTTTATTTAAATATATATTTACGGCTAACATAAAATATTGAAAACGACAGGTTATGAAGAACCAGGAAATGGTTCAGTTCTGTTTTTCCTTAAAACAAACTGGATCTTTCGATCCATATCTTCATTATATATGGCCTTGCATTTTTCGAAATTTATCCTACGTCGAAACTACAATAAATTCATTATTAATTTATTACAAAGAACCTGATATTAATGAGAAACAACTTACTTGAAAGGGTTTTTCAAAAAACCTTGTTCTCCGATATTGATCTAGGATGTCTTCCCTTCCTAGTATTCTATTTAATACACGGCATGCAGCTTCCACATCATTATCTTTAACAAACACTGTTCTAGCAATAAACCGTGCGTGTTTCATTTTATTTATTTATATTAATTATTATGTTGTACTATTTTAATATGAGAGACAGTTTTAGGCTTAATTCTTAGGTTATATTAAATGTCAATAATAATGTTAAATGTCAAATGTCAGAGATGGCAGAACAGAGATAGAGAAAGCTCTATACTTTATGTCAGCTCAAATGTTTTAAACTTCTTTAAATGAAAATAGGGGAAGAGACCTCCTCAATTCACTGGTTGGTGTTTACCTTACTTTGTGAAACAAAAAAACAAAATGTAGTGACATAAAAATGTACGCCACTGACTGCAATATGATTTGTATATTATTCTGAGATAAAGAAACTAAAACTACAAGTTTTTTGTCTCTTGAAATTTCTCCGTATCTTGAATGATTTACACGATAAAAAATAAAAACCTTATGGCATGTCCATTTATCATACAGAAAATCACAAACACGAACAATAATTTTTGTTGAGGTGTCTCCCCTAATGCCAATGGACTTAACAATCTTTATCTAATTAGGGTCAAATCAGCCCATTATTACTACAAACAACGTTGCCAAATTTCAAAACAATCGGTGAGGACATATTTGAATTATTTTTTTAAAATCGTTATTTTACAAAAAAAATTTAACACCTTGTATCTTGGAAACAATGCATTTTAGCACCTATGTTTATTGGAACTCTTTTTCATAAAATGACCTGGGAAGTTAACCCCTTAAATATTGCCCCGTCTTTATATATATATATATATATATATATATATATATATATATATATATATATATATATATATATATATATATATATATATATATATATATATATATATAAATCGAAACTGACCCCGGATATGGGTTCTAGGGGCCCAAATTCGCGCTCATTTGAAAAATTTTTTGCAAAGTCTCACTATCGATACTTCTCTATTAGTGAATTTTTTAAATAAAAATTCACTAAAAATGTCGACAAATGTCAACCTATTCTCGACGTTTTCTGACATAATAATAGACAGTAAGTGAGTGTGTCGCCAACTAGTTGCGGAACCAAGTAGTATGTTGTGACGCCAGCTGCAAATAACACAAAGTGTTAAAAAATAGAGACTGTATACAACCAACTAACAATTTAATAAATTGTCAGCCCTGGCCCATTTTTACCCTAACATAGGGTATATTAATATTATATATATATATATATATATATATATATATATATATATATATATATATATATATATATATAAACATAGAAAAATCGAAAGTGACCCCGGATGTGGATTCTAGAGGTCCTAGTTTGCGCTCATTTGAAGAAATTTTTTCAAAATTCAAAAGTCGGCATCTTCTCATTAGTGAATTTTTTAAAGAAAGTTCACGAAAAGTTGGTACCTATCAACTGAAGAAAACCGTGAATCTGAAAACACGGCTGACTATATTATTTATTTCCCAGGCAGTTTGTATAAAACCATAATTCTATTATTATAATAGCAACACAACATAACAATAAGTATTTGTTATGCTGTGGCGATGCCCATAGGCAAATAACTCCGTCAAAATACTCAAAATCAAGCAAACCTTTCTTGAAATATTGAATTTATTCTTACTTTATGGGCATGCTGTACCTATTTTTAATTCGTTATTATTAAGTCATCTGAAAATTTAAATCTTGAAGGTAGAGCCGCGATAATTGTATGTACTAACGTATAGATACTTAATACTTATATGGCCAGATATTTATAAATTTTTTATCAATCTATAAAGTTCTATCGCATTTAACCGTGTAGTCATAAGATTATAAAAATTACAACATTAACATTAATTAAAGATTTATCAACTCAAGCTCGAATGAGCCTGCGGGAGGACTATAAACAGTCACTTATTAAATATCGCGGTCGCAATACCTATGAAATTACAAACAATATCCGTCATCGATTGTTTATATCGGCGAGATGTAAGTGGTTCGCAAATGTCCTTTTGTTTTCCATGGCCAGCCGTGCTGTTTCTTTGCAACGTGCTTTTAAACGAGATCCTGTTGTCCCATTCGTTTTCTGTCACAATAGATCACTGGTAGACCGGTTACCTACGCCGGTTGTTGTCTCTTATCGCAGGGACTCCTGACTCCTACAATCTACAATTTCTTTATAACATTCTGCATCATCTGTTTGTCGGTTTGTGTTTGTAATCTCAGGAAGTGTGGGTTTATTTATAAACAAAGCACCCGAAACTGTGAGCCAAGACTTCGGTGTCGTGTTTCTTTTTCTTCTTTTCATCTGAAAACTCTTAAGTCACTTGAAAAGGTGCCAGTGTTGAATTGTTTATTAGTGATATAGGTACCTAGTTTAAATTCTTTCGTAGAAAGAGGATCAAAGGTAAGGGAATTCTTTTATTAATTTAATTGTTATTTGCTTCTTTTAATCGACAGTTTAAAAGTAGAAAAAACTTAATGATAAGCATACTTATATGTACCTTGTTGAAAAAACGTTTTAAATTATCACTCTATTAAGAGCGCGGTAGCTTTTACTTGGATTAAAAGTCTGGACGCAGCAAGTGCGTTATGGTAGTGAATTTTCATAGAAATGATCTGGCACGAAATATTTTTTTATAACTTTTTTTTCTTGTAACATATAAATATAGATTTTGGTATATAGTTTCCTTTTAATGTCGTAAACTTACGTACCAAATTTGGTTACCATAGCTTTCCTATTTTTTGAGATAAAATTTTTTTTTGAAAGAAAACCCAAAATTTTCCTGGAAAACCTGGTCCGATTTTCCTGGCTAACGAACTTATCCAAGCCACTTACAA
Organism: Tillus elongatus; assembly: GCA_964006375.1. NCBI lineage: Eukaryota > Metazoa > Arthropoda > Insecta > Coleoptera > Cleridae > Tillus > Tillus elongatus. Next base: position 9,410,870 of record OZ023268.1, read on the forward strand.
AAGGAAGGCACATGCTAAATTTTGTCAAAATCGGTCCATGATTTTTTGAGTTATCGATATGATACATATATATATATATATATATATATATATATATATATATATATATATATATATATATATATATATATATATATATATATATAAATATATATAAACATATAAAAATTGAAACTGACCCCGGATATGGGATCTAGGGGTCCTAGATCGCGCTCATTTGAAGAATTTTTTTCAAAATTCAAAAGTCGGGATCTCCTCATTAGTGAATTTTTTCTAAGAAAATTCACTAAAAACAAAATATAGTACGTTTTTTTTAACACATGATTAACGTAACTTACTACCTACTTCATGTGTGTGTGTTTTGTTTCTTTAACGTCGGCCTCTTTCCGCGACTATGGACAATCACCGACGCCAGAGAGCAGTTTCACCTCACCATCCTGGAAATTTTTCTGAACCCCTGCCTTTCTGTAAGGAGGGTAGGGATCTTTAACGTGCCCAACATTGCATGGACATGGGACCGACGGCTTTACGCCCCCTCCGAAGGACGGAACGTGCAGACTTTCAACTTGCTCAAATACAATGCCAGAACCTCTGTTGATCTTAATGTTACAGTTTGTACTGAAAAAGTGAAAGGAGAACCCTGGGATCGAACCCAGTACCCTTCGGTTCAGAGGCACAAGTTCTTACCTCTGAACCACCGAGGCTCAACCTACTACATGAGATGATCAATATTAATGCTGACATTATCATTATATCTATTTTTAACAAGTCACAGCGTGAAAACTTCGTAGCAGGTAGAGGTAGGTAGGTATGTACCGGGTGTTCCATTAAGACAGGTAACCGGCCATATCTCAGAAACTAATACTCTTGCAGCTTTGAGAAAAAATAGGTAAATTTGCAGATTAGCTCCCCAACGCTTTTCGAAAACTTGTCTTCAGAAACATTACTAGGACACCCCCAGGATGCACAAACCACAAGAAAAATTTCTTGTTCACACCCCCCAAGGAAGTTACGGGACTAGGAGTGAATAGGGGTGCTGGGTGGGGTAGGCAGTGAAAAGGAAATATGAGCGGAAAATGCGAAGAAAACTGCTTGAAAGCTGCCTATTTGAAGCCATATCCCCATTAAACCCTGCCTACCCCGTACAGCACCCCTATTTCCCCAGGTCCCGTAACATCCTTGGTGGGTATGAACAAGAAATTTTTCTTGTGGTTTATGCAACGAGGGTGGTTGTATGCACACGAGAGGGGAAGGAAAATGCCTACGACGAAGCAAGTAGCTCAAGACACCCTATAATTAATGTATATATATTTTTTTCTTATCTTGTAGAATAACGGATATATTGAGCTTTATTGATTTTTTACGAAAATTCGACAAAAATTATATACCATTAAACGATAAACTCTATAGCTAAGATTACTGCCAAAGCATCAGAGCAAGGGTCTATTTGAAATGAATTTTCTGGAAACATTTTAGTAAAATGAAGGACAATGACGGTTGAAACTAAGACTTCAGGGTTTGTAAAACATTCTTCTTGACACATTTTCTACCATAGCCCGTATTAGATTCAAGTTCTTTGCCTAAATGTTGCCAATTTTGACGTTTAAATTGTCACTTTGACGTTTTGAGGAAAACCCCAATTTATTTTTCTTTAAATGCCCATAACTTTTTTGTCTTTTGACCTACAGCGCTAAATTTTGGTAGGTAATTTTCTTATAGCGATATAAAACGATGTACCAAATTTCGTTGCCCTTACTTTGTTATTTCCGGATATATTAATTATTTTGTAAAGAAAACAAAAATTTTCCGGGAAAACCTCGGCAGATTTTCCTGGCTAACGCACTTATCCAAGCCACTTACAAAAAGAAAGTATTCACCAAATTTTGTCAAAATCGGCCCATTATTTTTTGATTTTTCGGTGTGATACATACATACATACATACATATATATATATATATATATATATATATATATATATATATATATATATATATATATATATATATATATATATATATATATATATATATATATATATATAACATATAAAAATCGAAACTGACCCCGGATATATGTTCTAGGGGGCCTAATTAGCGCTCATTTGAAGAAATTTTTTCAAAATTCAAAAGTCGGGATCTCCTCATTATGAATTTTTTTAGAGAAAATTCACTAAAAATACCATCTTCAATTTAAAAACCCAAAATTTAGGTCAGAACGATCCATTTCCGGTTTGTTCCGGAAGTTGACTCTATCACTAATCGATAGAGCATACCCGATTTGGGTGTAAAAACGTATCTTATTTTTTCCCTTAGAGCATCCAGTAGGCTAATAACCGACTGGTACAGGTGGTCTGATTCACCCTGTATATATACGTGTGTGTGTATCCGAGCGATAACTCAAAAAGTTATTAACCGATTTTGATGAAACTCTGCAGGAATCTTTCTTTTATTAATAGCTTGGATGAGTTCGTTAGCCAGCCTTATCGGGCCAGTTTTTCTAAAAAAAAAATCCGAAAAAAAAATTCGTATCAAAAAATAAACAAGTTATTTTGATGAAATTTGGTTAATATGTTGCCGTGGTATGTACCTTTTTTTCTCTCAGGGCTCGTCCGCGGCTTTGCCGCGCCGATAGCACTGCAACCTTTGGTTTATTGTGCATACCCTTAGTCTTTCTACTCCACCCTTTCCAGAATTACTGTGCCTTGAACTAGTCTGCACAGCGATTAGTAGGGTGAAGTTTTATAATGCACTGTCTCCGGTCTAGAGTGACCGTAGATCAGTTGTCTTTTGCGGTCCAGAGCTTTACATTCGCACAACATGTGCTGGACTGATTCCTCCCCCTCGCCGCAGAGTCTGCATGCGAGGTCCCCCTCGAACCGCCCCATTTTATGCAGGTGTTTCTTGACGGCCATGTGTCTCGTCAAGAGACCTGTTATGTTTCTGAGCTCTCATCTGCTAAGATTGAGCAGCTCCACAGCTCTCTTTGAACTAGGTTCGTCAATTATTGACTTCCCATGTCTGAGCACTGGACAGTGTGCCTAGTACACCATGTGTTGGTTTCTGACCCAGTACGTAATGGCTCCCCTGGCAGTGCTCTTTGTCACACCCAGAGCCGGTTCTGGTCCCATAAATGTTTCAGCTGATCCTCTCTTCGCGAGAGTGTCAGCTTCTTCATTGCCTTTGACCCCCGAGTGACCCAGCACCCAGATGAGGGTGACCTCATTCTGCCCAGCTAGGTCGCTCGTCTCGTCTCGGCACTCACTCACCAGCCCGGAATTTACCTGTGGGCCATTTATGGCCTTAAGAGCTGCCTGACTGTCTATGGCTATGAGGATCCATTTCTGGGTGTAGCCCCTCCTCTTGTTTTCCAGCACACAGTGCCGGATGGTGTTCATTTCGACCTGAAAGACCATTGCATGGGCTCCGAGGGAAATAATATGACTTACCCTCTGTTCTTCCGAATAAACACCTGCCCCCTGCTCCCGGCCAGATCCGTCCGTGTACCAGACGAGCGCGCCCCGTGGTATGCCCGGCGTCTGCTACCGCCATGCCTCGCGGTCGGGGATTTCCACTGTAAAGTTGTTTTCCCTGCAGATTCGCGGGCTCGCGAAGTGTGACCTCATTTCAAGCATGGGCTTCATGATCTCCTGTATTTTGCAGTGGCCCCTGAAGCCTGGGTTGTTCTTCAGTCTACCCTTGCAGGCTAGTCTGTATAGTCCTAGCCTGGCCTCCCCCATAATAACTAAGTACAGGGGGGGGGGCAGATCCCGCAACACCTAAATTGCGGCTATTGGGGTTGAAGACATGGCCCCTGTGGTGTCTAGGCAAGCCATCCTTTGGATCTTGCCTAGTTTTTGTTTGGCACTGGATTGTGTCACCTTAGGCCACCAGACCAATGCCGCGCGTATGTTAACGATGGTCTGACCACCCTTGTGTACAGCCAGTGGGCCATACTAGGTCTGAGTCCCCACGTTTTTTCATATAGCTGCCTAGTGACGGCTAGGGTCATAACTGCCTTGCGCAGTATTTTTTCAACGTGGCCATTCCAGGCTAGCTTAGAGTCAAATACGACCCCAAGATATTTTACCTCCCTGGCCATTGGAACATTTCTACCGTATTCCTTTGACCCACGACTCCTTGACCCCTGGTTACTAGATAACAAAATTCAAATTTCTACGTTTATAGAAAAATGAGTTGTACAAATCTGAAGCATTTAATAAAAATTCGCTACCATAACGCACTTGCTGTGTCCCGAAATTTTTGATAAATATGTACAATAATTAAGATACTGAATTTATGAAAACTATTTTAATAAATTAAAAATAATTTTCGTAAAAAAAAAAGTGTGTATGTAGTTCATTTTCATGAAAATTAGCTACCACAACTCGCTGCTTCCAGATTGTTTTATTAAATTATATCTTAGCTCAATGTACACTAACATAGCATGAAAATAAATAAAAATCTCTGGACGCAGTAAGTGCGTTATGGTAGTGACTTTTCTTTAAAATATGGATCTAGACAGGTTTCTGAAACCAGTTTTTTGAAAAGCGTTCGGGAGCTAAACTGCAAATTTACCGAAAATTCGCTACCAAAATGTACTTACTGCGTCCAGATTTTTTTCTTATAAACGCATCATATTTCGATAAAAAATGCAACAATGCATTAACGAATTTGTTCTACGAAAATTAGCTAAAAAAAATTATATACCCCTACTCACTCCTAGTCCCGTAACTTCCTTGGCGAGCGTGAACAAGAAATTTTTCTTGGGGTTTGTGGATCCAAGGGGGAGCCTAGGCAGCTTTCTGAAAACAGTTTTTTGAAAAGCGTTCGGGAGCTTAACTGCAAATGGTCCCGTAACTTCCTTGGGGGGTGTGAACAAGACATTTTTCTTGGGGTTTGTGGTTCCAGGGGGACCTAGGCAGGTTTCTGAAAACAGATTTTTGAAAAGCGTTCGGGAGCTAAACTGCAAATTTACCGAAAATTCGCTACCAAAACGCACTTACTGCGTCCAGATTTTTTCTTACAACGCATCATATTTCGATAAAAAAATTCAAAAATGCATTAACGAATTTGTTCTACGAAAATTAGCTAAAAAATTATACACCCCTACTCACTCCTGGTCCCGTAACTTCCTTGGGGAGCGTGAACAAGAAATTTTTCTTGGGGTTTGTGGATCCAAGGGGGAGCCTAGGCAGCTTTCTGAAAACAGTTTTTTGAAAAGCGTTCGGGAGCTGAACTGCAAATGGTCCCGTAACTTCCTTGGGGGGTGTAAACAAGAAATTTTTCTTGGGGTTTGTGGATCCAGGGGGGGTAGGCAGGTTTCTGAAAACAATTTTTTGAAAAGCTTTTGGGAGCTAAACTGCAAATTTACCGAAAATTCGCTACCAAAACGCAGTTACTGCAGAAACTCTTCTTGCAACATTTTCTTTTCACAATTGGTATTTGTTTCACTTCTTTGCCTAAACATTGCCAATTTTGACGTTTCAAATTGCGAGTTTGACGTTTTGAGGAAAACTCCAAAATTTGTATCTTTAACTGCCCATAACTTCTTTGTCTTTGAAGCTAGAGACCTATATTTTGGTACAGAGTTGACTCTTTATAATACAAAGACGCGTATCGAATTTGGTTGCCCTTACTTTATTATTTCCAGAGATATGAATTTTTTTAGAAGGAAAACCCAAGCCGGGAAAACCTGGTCCGATTTTCCTGGCTAACGAACTTATTTTAAGCCACTTACAAAAGGGAGGTACTCACCAAATTTGATCAAGATTGGTTCATTATTTTTTGAGTTATCGATCGGATATATATATATATATATATATATATATATATATATATATATATATATATATATATATATATATATATATATAAACACAGATCTTCTCATTAGCGAATTAAAAAAAAAACGCTAAAATAAGCGCACAGAATATTAAAACATGGACACCTACCCACGTGATTGCTTTCATTTGTTTCCGTTATTAGAAAAATCTGGCTGAACTGATCTAGTGACCTTAAGACAGGAAAGAGTGACCCTGCATCACAATAAAGAGCAACGACAAGACAAGACAACGGTCTAAACGTAGATGATTATGCTTTAGTTTTCTTTCACATAAGCGGGTCATGGTCGTTTTTATCATTATTTTTTACAATCGTGACTTGCTCACAGCTCTATATTTTACACCAGTTTATTGATTGATCGCCTTTAAATGATCTTATTAATTAGAACTGTACCTATAATCAAATATGGACATATCAATAATTTACACGCTTGGTGTGAGGGAACGAGAAATGACCACGCAGTGTTATTCAAACAGTTAACGGGTGTTCACAAACAAGAATAGGTATTTTCAAAAAATAGAAACTTATCAAAAATCCTGTTTTGGCAAAAACCGAGGTCGAGTTCGTTAATCAGCCTTTATGCTCAAGTTTTTTCGGTAGAAAACGTTTTGGAAACGCTATATTTTTGTAAGTATCGGAGTAACTGGAACGAGACTTTACATGTGGCTAGAAATAGTGCACGTAAACCTATGTTGTGAATTTTAAGTATTTTGGTACACAATATTTAGAGTTTTTTCTAAATTAAAAATAAAATCCCAAAGACGTTGCGTTGAAACAACTTAGTGGTAAAAGTCCAATGCCTGACAGACATAGTAGTTAACTGCCACGCGTAGATTAATTCATATAACAGGTATAAACCATACATCAACGGTAACCAAACTAAATATATAACGCAGAAAACATACTACCCGAACCAGCAATCGTGAAATTTTGGACGCAATTATGGAAAATGACAGACATGATATTTAAAAATTTGCCAAGTGATTGTTATTTAACTGGGGGATTAATCAATTATTAAAATACACTGTATTTGTAGCTTTATTAACGGCCCCAAATACAGTTTTCACGCGGCATAGATATATTATGCTGGTGCATAATTGCCTAGATGGCGCAGGGGGCATCATGCTTGGCTCCTAAACAGAAGGTTACGTGATCGAATCCAGCTCGTGGAATGTATGTTTTTTTTTATGTTTTGTTTTGACATTTGCAGAAACAATAGTGCATAGACTTTATACGTTTTGAACAAGATCTGATTTTTGTTTAAAACGCCTAAATAAGTTTGTCACCTTTGAGTCTGAAATTATAATTTTTTTTGTTGATATTGAAAAAAAATCGGTTTGATTAGGTTGACTAAAACGAAATCATATTGCCGATTAATAAGGAAAATAACTGCTACGTTTATAATTTGACAGATACTTTACTTTTCTAAATATGAATTAAGTCTCCTTCTGGAAATCTTCTGTATAACTTTAATGAAATTCGTAATACAAGTTTCTTTTAAAGAGACTTACACTATCTACAGATATAGCAAAATTTAGTTCTTTAGCTTCATAGAAAATTGAGTTTTGGGCATTTTTCTCAAAAGGAGTTAGAATGCAAGATTTTTTTTGATAATAGAGAGATCTCGATGGTAACACTTTCGAAAGAATTCTTCAAAGTATTAACTTTACTAATATGCCGGGTAAATTTTGAGATTAGCTCCCGAACGCTTTTCAAAAATTTGTTTTCAGAAAGATGCCTGGATACCCTCCTGGAAGCAGAACCCACAAGAAATGTCTTGTTCTCACACCCCAAGGAAGTTACGGGACTAGGAGTGAATAGGGGTACTGGCGGGGTAAGTAGTTTAAAAGGAAATATGAGCAGAAAATATGAAGAAAATGGCTTGAAAGCTGTCTTCTTCATATCATGCAGCCATATCCCCCTTAAACTCTGACTTAAACATTGCTTACCCCGTACAGCACCCCTATTCGTCCCGTAACTTCCTTGGGGGGTATGAACAAGAAATTTTCTTGTGGTTTATGCAACGGCGGTGGTTGTATGCACGCGAGAGGGGAAGGAAAATCCTTACGACGAAGCAGCCCCACCTGCGACAAGGGTGGCGATGGGTCGTTATGCTTCGTCGTGGGGATTGTCCTTCCCCTCTCGCGTGCATACAACCAGCCTCGTTGCATAAACCACAAGAAAATCTCTGGTTCATACCCTCCAAGGAAGTTACAGGACGTGGGGTGAATAGGGGTGCTGTGCGGGGTAGGCAGGGTTTAAGGGGGATATGGCTGCAAGATGTGAAAAAGGCAGCTTTCGAGCCATTTTCTTCACATTTTCTGCTCATATTTCCTTTTTACTACCTACCCCGCCTAGCCCCCCTCTTTACTCCTGGTCCTGTAACTTCCTTGGGAGGTGAGAACAAGAAATTTTTCTTGTGGGTTGTGCATCCGGGAGGGGGGTCCTAGCCATGTTTCTGAAAAAAAAGTTGAAAAGCGTTCGGGAGCTAATCTGCAAATTAACCATATGCCGTATAATAATAGTGTACAATTCTTATGAAAAGTCGCCACTATAACGTACTTGCTGCGTCCAGAAATTTTTTAATTATACATAACCGCGTACAACGTAAATAAAAATTGCTCAGATCATTTCTATGAAAATTCGCTACCATAACGCACCTGCTACGTCTAGACTTTATAACATCTAATGCAAATCCAGTTTCATCAATGTTCTGTACAATTTGGCGCAATACTTCGTTATGCCATTGAACTTGTCATTGAAAGAATAATCACATAATGATAACAGGCGTTCCTAATTCCGTAATAATTTATCAAATAATGTCGTTTATTTTGTAAACAATCAACGGAACAATAACGACAGTAAATCAGAACCACAATAACGGAAACAGATAACGTTATAGCACGATAAAAGCATAAAATAGACGGGGAAAATTAAAATATCTTCTAGGTAGTGATGGGTTGTTATTTAACAGTCTGTTATTTTTTAACTGTTGTCGAGCCGCAACAGTAACAACCTGTTATGGATATATACAAATAACAGGTACAGTGGAGGGGATGCTGTTGCGCTTTACACTAGAACTCGGAGTCGCATCTGTTTATGTTGCACTGCAACTAGCTACGATGAATCAACTTCTGTTTTCATCCGCAACTGTTATAACAGGATGAATGGACATGAGACTGGGAATGGGGTATAGAGTATAGAGCGGACTTTACTTCATAACATACTACTTTATACTAGTGTGCTCACAGCTTTGGGAACGTAGGGTCGTCGGTACAATGAAACTGTTAAATTTTGACAGGTTGTTGATTCACACAAAACACACACATATATTTACAATTTATAAACAAACACAAAATATGAAAAATGTAAATAAAATCAACGATGTTTCTTTTTTTTCTTTGAGAAAAATTGTCTTACACTAAAAAAAATACTTTTCTAACAAAACACTTTCAAAGTTCTTAGTTTTTGTTGATGAACATTATTTGACTGACTTTGGTCGACGAAAGTCTGTTACGGCGGTCACTTAAAATTTGTCCTGTTTTAGAAAAAAGTCTGTCGCACGGAACAGACGTAGCGACAGTCCCAAACTTCTCCTTCACCATTTTACTTAAATGTGGACATTCATAAGAATGAATTTTCCACCATTTAAGTGGATCTCCATTTCTAGGCAAAAGCGGTTCGTTGTTTGCACAGTTTTTAAAAGCGTACTGTTTAAGATGACCGGAGATTCACCGGCGGTGAACCGAGAATCAAAAATATAACTGGAGATCCTTCTAACAAAAAATAAAAGCGTAATGTAATAAAGAACCATATGTGCAGAATAAAGGCAAATTTCTTTACCGAAATTTTATGAGAGAAGCTTACGGTTTTGCGGAAACTCCATCAACTTTCATTATTCAAATGGAACACCTTTTATATTACCTCATTTTATTAATATTACAAGTCATGCTTGTAAAAAGTAAGCTAAGTTTCCTTCACTTCTGACATTTATGGTCGCTAAAAAATTCGTTCTTAATTTTTCAATATGTGAAAGGCTGTATATGTAGCAAGTGAAAATTATTAAAAATGAACTATATCACTGTAAAAATAAAATCAGGTCACCGCGTATATAAAAAAATAATCACATAGTCGTTGACGTAAACTCAATCTTCATTAGATAACTCGATATGGAGATGGCATTTTTGTTTTAAGAAAAAAACTGATATGTATACAAATGTACAGTTATGCTTTAACATGAGTCCTTAGGTATTATATTATATTAGGTAGTTTTTTGCTCATTCTTCTTTGCCTTATGTAACTAATAAATCAATATTCCTTTTTACTTTTCACTTTGGAAATCTAAGAAATAGGTTCGATTTTAAGCATCTTTTTTTTATTACTACTGCAAAATAAAAAATCGCTGAAACTTAAAAAATCTCAAAAACAGTACAAATTTTAATGAAATTATAAAAATCTTCCCTGTACCCGGTATAGTTGAAACCAGATACACTTCGCCCTATAGGTAGAGAGAAAAAAATTAGTTTTAATTTTTTTAAAATTATTTATTTTATTTTTTGCTTACAGTAATTCATTTATTTCATATAGCTTTCATTTTCAAGGAAAAGATGGCTATAGAGGTTTTCAAGCTCAATGCTTAACTAATACTTAATTAGTAAAGAAAATTCGAAAGAAATTCTGCATTGTTGAATTTTTTACCAAATTATTATTAGTGATGAATACCCAAAAAAAAAACCTCCATCATTTTTTAATAAAAAATTTATTAACAGTTTTAAACATAATACAAGAATATTTTTTATTTTAAACATTACCCAACTACACCACCGGACGGGTTCAGCTACTGTTAATTACTACGTCTACGTGGAATTCTTAATAATTCATAGTTCATACTGTTAATTTCAACCTGTTATATTTAACTGTTATTTCTAAATAACAGTAACCGGTTCGACCTGTTAAAGCAATATAACAGTTTTTCCCATCACTACTTCTAGGTACATAGTAGTCCAAAAGTGATGGTAGACAGAGCAGGCGCAAATATCATTTAAATATTACGATGTAGCCAAATTTAGTCCAAAAGTCAAAATTAAAAGAGATACTGCATGCATCATATTTCGATGAAAAATGCAAAAATGCAATAATATAAGCGATGTGCGAAAACAAGAGTTTTAGATATCACCAACGACTTATGGGCCAATCCTGTGATTGTCAAAATAATTTTATAAGATGAGGCTCAAAACACCCTATAATTAAAGCATACACTTTTTCTCGTATCTTATATAATAACAATTGTATTGAGCTTTTCCGTAGAAATGCATCACCCCAGTGTGTCCCAAACTGGATGGGAATGTATTGCTATCTCCGTTATTATTAGAGATAGGGAGACGGTTAAATTAGCAATGTTTTGTAGAATTTCATCCTCGTTCCACATATGACTTGTATATTTTGCCCTGCCTCTTTTCGTTTTCGAGTTATTTTGAAAAACCCAAAATTTGTCGATTTCTTTTTTCTTCAATATCTAGGTAGGCGTAGATCTGACATGTCTAAGGCTTGCACATTATCAGGACACTTTTTACAGAGTTATCTTTTTCGCTATTCTCAACTTTGGATTGTCAGTTGTTTTTGAGCTACATATATCAACGTTGGTTTTTATTATGGCAGCCATATTGGATTTTTGCTCATGCGACAGCCTGTGAAAAGAGCTTTCCAATGATGTACAACATGTTTGAGAAATCTTGTAATTGCACTGACAATTTTGAGAAAACTCGTTTTGAGGATAGTAGGCTATGAAATCCAATACCAGAAAACAAATGACAAAAAAAGTGTTCAAAAAGCAGGCCATGAAGTCTATCAATAGACTTCTACTTATAATTTTCCGTAATGATTCAAGATAAAAAAATAGGAACTTTGAGCACACTAATGAATCGGCCCATTATTACAAATGATATTTTACATTACAAGATTATCCTAAAAAATTGCTATAATTTAATTAAATAGGTAAACCTAGTAAACAACTAAATTTACTACCAGAACTCAATAAAAAGCAGATTAATGATTTACGAAGATGCCTTTGAAAATTGTTTGATTTTTTAACGTAAGTCAACTGAAAAACAACAGAAGGAAGGTTGCTATGGATACAACACTATCGCGACAATTAAGAATATTGTCATTCGTAATTATCTGAACAATTTGAGGGTATTTAACACGTTGCTTCAAATTTTATACTAAATAGTTTGTTTCCTGTTTATTTTAAATATTATTTAACAATATGTTCAGTAATGAAGAATATTTTGACATGTTGGAATGTTATATTCGTTCTAACCGAAATACTGAGGCAGCTGCAAATTCATATCAAAACAACTACCCAGAAAAACAACAACCAAACACCAAAATATTTCGCAGGATAGTGACCAATCTATTGAACCACGGTGGCTTTCACGCAAAGAAACTATCAATGCCTAGAAATGAATAAAGAAATAATTGCGTCTTACAGGTTTCAAACGAAAACCCTCCGCAGTCTGTTCGGTTTTATGGTGAACAAATTGACGTTCCAAAAAGTACGGTACGCCGTGTATTAAAACAAAGTCATTACCTCCATACAAACCTACAATCGTACAAGGCTTAAATGTTGACGATTACCCTAAGCGACTTCAATTCTGCAAATGGTATCAAGGACAATGTCAGCAACATGAAAATTTTCATTTGAAAATAATATGAACTGATGAATCCAGATTTACAAATTGTGGTGTGTATAATCGTCATAATAGGCATTATTGGGCAAATAAAAATCCCCATCTAAAGGAAGAAAGACGATTGAAAGACAGATTTGGTATTAATGTTTGGTGCGGCTTATTAGATAAAAAAATTCGGGGCGCAGCAAGTGCGTTATGGTAGTGAATTTTTATTAAATGCTTCAAATTTGAATAACTCAATTTTCTATTAACTTAAAAAGTTTAGTTTTGGTACGTAGTAAGTTCTTTCCTAAGGCATAATAACCACCAAATTTAATTAAAATAACTTTGTAATTTTCGGAGAAAAAATCTTTTTCGAAACAAAATTCAAAATTTGAATAACTCAATTTTCTATAAACTTAGAGAGTTGAATTTTGGTACGTATTAAGGTCCCTCCCAAGGCAACATATTCATTAAATTTCATTAAAACAGCTTTGTAATTTTCGGAGAAAAATTTTTTTTTAGAAAGAAAACTCAAAATTTTCCCGGAAAACCCTGCCCTATTTTCCTGGCTAACGAACTCATCCAAGCCATTAATAAAAGAAATGCACTTGCCGAGTTTCATCGAAATTGGTTAATTATTTTTTGAGTTATCAGTTACATATATATATATATATATATATATATATATATATATATATATATATATATATATATATATATATATATATATATATATATAATGGGTTCTAGGTGTCCTAGTTCGCGCTCATTTGAATTTTTTTTTGCAAAGTCTCACCATCGATACCTCAACCTGTCGGATCTATGAACCTTGATACCTAATATTGACTAGCGTCTCGCGACAGTAAAAACTCGGTTGCATTGATCGTGCGCACTTCGCAGAATATTTTAAGTAACGAAATAAAATACCTCCCTAACGTGCTGTTTACACACCATCCTCCCAACTGACCTTTCTCACCTACCCTGACATCGGTTTGCCTAATCACAAGCTAAAAGGAGGAAAAAGGGGAAGGAAAAGTACATTATGCTTACATGAATGGCAGGGCTGATTTTCCTTCCCCTTTTAGCTTCTAATCAGGCAAACTGGTGTCAGTACAGGTCAGGAAGGTCAGTTGGGATTGTGTGTAAACAGCACGTCATGGAGTCAGGGAGGTCTTTTATTTCGTTACTTAAAATATCCTGCAAAGTGCGCATGATCAATGCAACCGAGTTTTTACTGCCACGAGACGGTCGTTAATATTGTTCCGAATTCAATATCGTGGACGCCCCAAGATGGCATTAACACATTAGTTCGTTATCAGTGTATAGCTACATTCATATATTTTCATTGCAGTGTTAGAATATGAATGAGGGAGACCTTCAGCTAGCGAGAGCCATGGTAGCGGATGAAATATCCAATTCCATAAACTCTTCTCCAAATGGGAGTCCCCTTGTTCCGAAGAAGACCGTAATTGGCAAAGCTCTAGAAAAAATGAACGCTTTTAGGTAAGTTTTTTGTACATCTATTGAAATAACATCATCACAAATAAACATAATAGGTGTTGGCGTGACATTTATTATTTTAATGGAACCGTCATTAAGTATAATTTAAAGAATTAATCAAACATAAATTAGTTTAATATGTTGGTAGTACTGTTAAGCCACAAATATATCGGTAATAAATAACATCTTATGCTGAAATGTGCCGTTGGCTTAATTATTCATTATAAAACGTGATCATTGCAAAATATATAAATTACCGGGTGATCAGCGTTATTCAGCTGTTAAGAAAATTATCAAACGTTTGTGAACAATTGATTGGTTAATTGTTTATGTTATTATTAGATTATTTGTATTCAGTGGCGGTGCGTTCATTCCTTCAAAAGTTATGCAATAAAAATGATTTTTTATTTTAAATTTCAGTGTCTTCATTTCTGTATCTCGGAAATGAAGACCGAATGGACACATGTTCATATGAATAAAACGTCTTATTTTTGGCTCAAAAATGTGCTATTAAATTTTTTACCAACCAAAATGTTACCTGTATATAACATATAAGGAGAGAAAGGTATGGCATTTGTTTTTTCAGCAACTTATAAACAATGCCTGTGTCTAAGTAAATGTATATATGTATTATGTATATATATATATATATATATATATATATATATATATATATATATATATATATATATATATATATTTGTGTGTGCCTATAAAATGTATTTTAACTTATTTTATATAATCACGATACCCCACCATCACCAACCAACAATCCCCCCCCCAATTTTGTTATCTACGTCCTTGGCCTCATTTGCATATAAAATTTTATATATATATATATATATATATATATATATATATATATATATATATATATATATATATATATATATATATCGATAGACATAAACACATAAACAAGATTAAATGATGAACTCCATCCATTCATATAAACGTAATATTTACAATCTGCGGGGGGTTAAGAGTACCATAGACAATTCAGTAGACCTCGAGATTGCGGCAGCCCAAGTGCGAGACGCAATCACCTTGGCCTATAACGCCAATTGCCCCCTGAAAATGAGGGCGTCCACCAGGAATGTCCTGTGGTGGAACGAGGACCTCAGGCAAAGAAGGACGCAGGTTCGTAAGCTCTTAAACGCGGTCAAAAGGTCGGGAGCATGTGATGAATATAGACATGCCCTAACGACCTATAACAAAAGACCGAGGGACGCCAGGAAGGAGTCGTGGAGGAGGCACTGCGAGGGAGTGGAGAACACATCCGAGAGTGCTCGATTACACAAGATCCTCTCCAAGGGCATTCAGACCAACATAGGCTCCCTTAGAACATCCACAGGAGGCTTTACAAGCGCACGGGGGAGGAAACTATGGAAGTTTTACCCAGATGCACTTCCCGGCTGTAACATAATAAACCAATCACCTCCGGACTGGGAACACTCAGAAATAGAGACGCCTTATAGGCGGGCATCTAGAGTAGACTGGACAGTCGCTAAAGAGGTGGTTATTTGGAGCAAAATCAGATGGGCCATTAACAGCTTTAAGCCATTCAAATCCCCAGGATTTGGTGGCCTAATGCCCATCATGTTCCAACAGGGTATAAACATACTGGCGCCGGCGCTTACCCTCATTATGAGGGCCAGCCTGACTCCGGAGTACATTCCGAGGGCATGGATACTGGCCAGGGTTGTATCCATTCCTAAACATGGGCGTCCAATAGACCAGGCAAAGTCCCTAAGGCCAATAAGTCACATGTGCTTCTTGCTAAAAACAATGGAAAAACTGTTCGACCGTCACATTAGGGGCGGGATACTGGAAGCATATGCCCTACACTGCGGACAATATGCATACAGAGCAGGAGTCTGAACAAAAACAGCACTGCACCAACTGGTGCTGAAACTGGAGAATACGCTGGAGAATAGGGAGGTGGTGCCCGGAGGCTTTCCTAGACGTGGAGGGGGCCTTCAGCAACACGTCATTCGGATCGGTACTGGCAGCTGCCAGGGAGCGTGTAATAGAGGAGACCTGCTGCAGGTGGATCGGTTTCATGCTCAGGGACAGGGCGGTGTTCACCTCATTCGCGGGAGAGACTCTGCTGGCGAAGGTCGCGGCGGTGTGTTCGCGGGGGAGCGTTCTGTCTCCCCTGCTCTGGTGCCTAATCGTGGATGACCTGCTAGGAAGGCTCTCGGGAGGGGGGTACGAGGTACAGGGCTATGCGGACGACATTGTCATCATAGTCCGAGGAAAGGTTACACAGTCAGTGTGGGAGCGCATGCAGACAGCACTGAAAGTGGTGGAAAGGTGGACGGTTGGCCAAGGGTCGGAGTGAGCTCCGAGAAAGCAACCGTCACCGTTTACGAGGAGGAGGAAGTGGGAGAGCCACAGAACTCTCACTCTATACGGTAGAAACATCTCAATGGCCAGGGAGGTAAAATATCCTGGGGTCGTATTGGACTCTAAGTTAACCTGGAATGGTCACGTTGAAAAAATACTGCGTAAGGCAGTTATGACCCTAGCCGTCACTAGGCGGTTATATGGAAAGACGTGGGGACTAAGACCTAGTATGGCCCACTGGCTGTACACAAGGGTGGTCAGACCATCGTTAACATATGCGGCGCTGGTCTGGTGGCCTAAGGTGTCACAATCGAGTGCCAAACAAAAACTAGGCAAGATCCAAAGGTTGGCTTGCCTGGGCATAACCAGGGCCATGACTTCAACCCCAACAGATGCCATGAAGGTGTTGCTGGGTCCCCCCCCCCCCCCCCCAATACACTTAGTTATCATGGGGGAGGCCAGGTTAGGACTATACAGGCTAGTCTGCAATGATAGACTGAATATCAACCCAGGCTGAGTTGCCACTGCAAAATTCAGGAGATCGTGAAGGAGTCCATGCTTGAAATGAGGTCAGACTTCGCGACCCCGCAAATCTGCAGGGATAACAATTTTACAGTGGAAATCCCCAATCGTGAGGCATGGCGGGAGGAGACGCCGAGCTTACCACGCGACGCGCTCGTCTGGTTCACAAACGAATTCGGCGGGGAACGTGGAGGTAGGTGTTTATTCGGAAGGACCGAGTATAAGTCATAGTATTTCCCTCGGAGCCCATGCAACGGTTTTTCACGCCGAAATGTACGCCATCCTGCACTGTGTGCGGGAAAACAAGAGGAGGGGCTACACCAACAAGCGGATCCTCATAGCCACAGACAGCCAGGCAGCTCTTAGGGCCCTAAGTAGCCCACGGGTAAACTCCAGGCTGGTAAGTGAGTGCCGAAACGAGACTAGCGAACTGGCTGAGTAGAATGAGGTTACCCTTATCTGGGTGCCGGGTCACTCGGGGCGTCAAAGGCAATGAAGAAGTTGACAGTCTCGCGAAGAGAGGGTCAGCAGAACCATTTATGGGACCAGAACCGGTTCTGGGTGTGACAAAGAGCACTGCCATTAAGTCCTGGGTCAGAAATGAACACAAGGTGTACTGGGCAGACTGTCCAGGGTTCAGACATGGGAAGTCAGTAATTGACGAACCCAGTTCAAAGAGAGCTGTGGAGCTGCTAAATCTTAGCAGAGGACAACTCAGAAACATAATAGGACTCTTGACGGGACACATGGCCGTCAAGAAACACCTGCATAAAATAGGGCGGTTCGAGGGGGACCTCGCATGCAGACTCTGCGGCGAGGGGGAAGAATCAGCCCAGAACATCTTGTGCGAGTGTATAGCTCTGGACCACAAAAGACAACTGATCTATAGTCAGTCTAGACTGGAGACAGAGCAATATAAAACTCCCCCCCTACCAATCGCTGTGCAGACTAGTTCAAGGCACAGTGATTTTGGAATGGGTGGAGTATAAAAGACAAAGGGCATGCACAATAAGCCAAAGACTGCAGTGCTATCGGGGCGGCAAAGAGGCGGACGAGCCCTGGGGGAGAAAATATATATATATTTACAAACAGACCTCACATTTTTGATTTTGATACAGCGCAGTGCCCAATGTACACAGGATCTTACACCGCTTTCCACTTCATTGTTTATACATTGTAACAGAATGCTAAATCAATTAAGCTCAATTATTCCTCTGGTTTAATTTCATTGTGCTTGTGTTATTTAGAATTCATGTAGGTGTTGAGTACTTTCTCCCAGGCATAATTGTTCTATATAATAAAACAAACAATACAATCTCACAAATTAAACAACTTAGAAAAGCACATGAAACCCTAGGAGCAAAAATAAATATTAAATAGGAGACATTTTGAAAACATAAACAAACATGGGGAAACCGTTACGTATTAAATGAATATGGTAACTAAATTGACATTAAAGGATCCAAACACATCACATCTGACAACACTGTGCATTCATTAGTGTCTGAATTTCAAATCCCGCACATGCGTCATAATTAGGTACATATAAATTTTATTATGAGGAGCAAAGTGAACCTTTACCTATAAATGTGAAATATGTTGTTGTCGAATTGTTATACTGGGTACTTTGTGTTATAATAATGAAAAATTCAAGTTATAGGAATTTAGTAATCTGTATTTTTGAAGTTTCGTGTACATTCACTGTATAAACCGGAATGACGTAGTTAATTAATAACCTTCGATAGCTCAGTTGGTAGAGCGGTGGACTGTAGTTGGACAACAATAGTAGATATCCATAGGTCGCTGGTTCAAATCCGGCTCGAAGGAGTGTAATTTTTTTTACCATTTTGTTAATATTAATAAACAGATAATGCTTAAAGCCATCTAACTTCGGTATACCTACTATTTAAAGATTTTATTATCATTTGCATAAATGGTAAGAAAACAATTGTAAATTTCAATGTGGTTATAATAATTTCTTTCCACTAAGTGCAGATTGGAACTTGCGATAAGCACTAATAAGTACACTTGCAGAACCCAAATGCACATCGTTTAAATACCTGACAATCGTTTCACTAATAAAGTTAGCGTTGTCAGAGGATGAAACATTCTAAACTACTTAACTACTACGCCATTTACTTATACTACGTTAGCTAAAAGACCGATACATGGAGGAAGAATCTCACGCAAATTTTCTTCAATTTATATTTCAACTGCCAGACGTCCTTTCTAGAATCCCGTTATAACTGTATCCTGCCGAGTGTCGGAAATATCTTTTATCACAGCATAATAAAAAATGTTTCTTATTAAGTGAAGATTGGAACTTGTGATGAGCACTGATAAGTACACTTGGAGAAGATCACCACAACACATCTTTTTAAAGTCTTGACGATCGCTTCACAACAAAGTTAGCGTGATCAGAGGATGAATAATTCTACTTACTAGCAGTAGCGGCTCAAGCCTTAATGCATTGGGGCTGCGCAAGACAAAAAAAGTTCGGGACGTAGCAAGTGCTTTATGGTAGTAATTTTTTTGGTTGATTTTGAATTAAGGGTGTCACACGGCGCATCCTAAACTGCGCAGCCAAGATACGAAACAGAAACGTTAATACCGTATACAGTGTTGTCGGGTTGTACTTTTTTTCATTGAATAAGATTTAATAAATATTTTATACTTTTTAATATATTTTTGGCTGTATCAAATACATCTAAAAATAGGTCCAACAGCATCTACAAATAATTTAAAAAAAACATAATATTGTTACATTTAAGTGTATATTTGTTAAATTTGTAGAGAACCATCCGAACGCTTTTTAGTGAATTTTCTTCGAAAAAATCCACTATTGGAGAGATTCCGACTTTTGAATTAAAAAAAATAATGAGCGTGAACTAGGACCCATAACCGGGGTCAGTTTCAATTTTTATATGTATCACAGCGATAAGTCAAAAAATAATATGCCGATTTTGATCAAGTTTGGCATGTGCCTTCCTTTTGTAAGTGACTTGGATAAGTTCGTTAGCCAGGAAAACGGGAACCGGTATTCCGGGAAAATTTTGTTTTCTATCGAAAAAAATGTTCTCAAAAAATAAAACAGCTGTGGTAACCAAATTTGATAGGCAGGTTTGTGAGATAAAGAGTAGACTATAAACTAACATTTTTATTTCTATGTTACAAGCAAAAAGTTCAAAAAATATATATTTTGTGCCAGATTATTTCTATCAAAATTCACTACCATAACGCACTTGCTGCGTCAAGACTTTTAGGAAAAACTTTTCAGTAACATGCTTAGAAATCCCCCCCCATGCACAAATCACAAGAAAAATTCGTTAATTTGCATGCTGATGACCTCCTGGACAGTTTGAGATGAAACGACTGCTGATACATAAAGTTTGGTATCTTGCATGTACGCTGACAGTAATGTTAGCTTTTGTTCACTTGCCTTTACCGAGTTATTGACATGTCAGGTTTTTAACACATTACATATTTTAAACAATTTCTCAGCAGCTGATAGATAAAGTTTTGTATCTCGCACGTACGCTGACACTATTCTTACCTTTTGTTCTCTTGCGTTTGCCGAGTTATTTACATGTAAAGTTTTTTACACATTACATACCTTAAACAATTTCTCAGCTGTTGATACATAAAGTTTGGTATTTCGCACGTACGCTGACACTATTCTTACCTTTTGTTCTCTTGCGTTTGCCGAGTTATTTACATGTAAAGTTTTTTACACATTACATACCTTAAACAAGTTCTCAGCTGTTGATACATAAAGTTTGGTATCTCGCACGTACGCTGACACTATTCTTACCTTTTGTTCTCTTGCGTTTGCCGAGTTATTTACATGTAAAGTTTTTTACACATTACATACCTTAAACAAGTTCTCAGCTGTTGATACATAAAGTTTGGTATCTCGCACGTACGCTGACACTATTCTCACCTATTGTTCTCTTGCCTTTGCCGAGTTATTTACAAGTTTTTAACAGCTTACATACTTTTTAAACAATATCTCAGTACGGTTCTGTTCGGTGACACCCCTTCCCCTCCTAAACATTACATTTGACATACAATTCTCTTTGGCCTTGGGAATCCCTGGAATATTCTGGACACATGGACAATTGCCTTCTACTGCCAAGTTATCACTTCGCTTTTAGTACACCGCTAGTACGGGTACCCGTTTAGATGGTTTCTTATATATATATATATATATATATATATATATATATATATATATATATATATATATATATATATATATATATATATATATATATATATATATATATATATATATCTGTGTTCACTCACGTTATTTCTTAAATTGTGCCTAGCTTACCTTGTTCTCTTAATGAACATCAGTTTTGTAGTGGTTTAAGCGTACATGTGTCGCTGGTTCCTGGTCCGTGCCAATGTTATTTGTTTTCTACATTGTTTTTGCAATGAAGGGTCTGCTTCGCTGGGGGATTCTTCTTCCCCTCTAGCATGCATACAACCTACCCTCGGTGCGTAAACCACAAGTCAAATTCCCTGAGAGCAGCCCTCAAAAAAGTAACAGGTGCTGGGGCGAATAGGGGTGCTGTGCGGGGAGGCAGGGTTAAAGGGGATATGGCTTTTATATGTGAAAAAGGCCGCTTTAAGCCGTTTTCTTAGCTTTTTCTGCTCATATTACGTTTTTACTACCTACCCCGCCCGGCAACCCTATTTACTCCTGGTCCCGTCTCTCCCTTGTGTGGTATGAACAAGAAAATTTTCTTGTCGTTTGTGCATCCAGGGAAGGAGGTCTAAGCATGTTTCCGAAAAGATGTTACAAAAAAACGTCCAGAAGAAACTAGCGACACATGCATGCCTAAACCACTACAACACAAATGGTCATTAACAGAACAAGGTAAACAATGCTTAATTTCAGAAATAATGTCTGTGAACACTTGAATATACAGGAAACCGTCTAAACGAGTCACTTACTAGCGGTGTAGTAAACTGAAAGCGAAGTGATAAATTGGCAGTAGAAGCCAATATTTCATGTGTCTAGGATATTCTCGGGATTCCCAAAGTCAATGTGAACCTTATGTCGAATGTAATGTTTAGGAGGGGAAGGAGGTGCCACGGAACAGGACCGTACTGAGAAATTGTTTAAAAAGGTATGTAATGTGTGAAAACTTTAAATGTAAATAACTCGGCAAAGACCAGAGAACAAACGGTAAGAATAGTGGACACGGGACCCACGGCTTTACGCCCCCTCCGAAGGGCGGAACGTGCAGACATTCAATTTGCTCAAATACAATGCCAGAACCTCGGTTGATGTTAGCTTTACAGTTTGTACTGAAAAAGTGAAAGGAGTACCCTGGGATCGAACCCAGTACCTTTCGGTTCAGAGGCACACGTTCTTACCCCTAAACCACCAAGGTTCGTGAATTTTGATAGAAATAATCTGGCACAAATTTTTTTTTTGAACTTTTAGCTTGTAACAGAAATAAAAATGTTGGTTTATAGTCTACTTCTTATCTCACAAACCTACCTACCAAATTTGGTTGCCACAGCTGTTTTATTTTTTGAGAATTTTTTTTTCGATAGAAAACAAAATTTTCCCGGAATACCAGTTCCGATTTTCCTGGCTAACGAACTTATCCAAGTCACTTACAAAAGGGAAGGCACATGCCAAACTTTATCGAAATCCGCGTATTATTTTTTGTCTTATCGCTGTGATATATTGCCTAAAGGGAACTGCCAAATCTTGCTACTGTCACATTTACAATTTTGTTAAATATTCAATAATTTTGAACTTCCTTTCTGCCACTAACAATTGGACTACCACTCTAAATGTATATATATATATATATAAACTTATAAAATATGAAACTGACCCCGGATGTGGGTTCTAGGGGTCCTAGTTCGCGCTCATTTAATATTTTTTTTTATAAAACTCAAAAGTCGGGATCGCCCCAATAGTGGATTTTTTCGAAGAAAATTCACTAAAAAGCGTTCGGCTGGTTCTCTGCAAATTTAACCAGTAAACACTTAAATGTAACAATATTGTGTTTTTTTACATTTTTTGTAGATGCTGTTGGACCTATTTTTAGATTTATTTGATACAGGCAAAAATATATTAAAAAGTATAAAATATTTATTAGATCTTATTAAATGAAAGAACTACAGCCCGACAACACTGTATACGGTATTAACGTTTCTGTTTCATATCTTGGCTGCGCAGTTTAGGATGCGCCGTGTGACACCCTCAATTCAAAATCAACCTAATTTTTTATTAAATGCTTCAAATTTTAATAACTCAAGTTTCTACGAACCTACAAACTGGAAGTGTGTAATTTTATAGCGCACAACAGATTTCTTATTCGGTCGTTTTCGACGAAGATCATCAAGATTCGACGATCATTTCGCACTGAAGTATCGCATTTCCGGAGAGCGCCGAAAAATACAGACCGCCGCCCGCCTGCTTTATATGGATATGGATGTATATAACGTCTGCAACGATTAACACTCTACTTATTATGATTCTGTATTCTGTATTAATGGCTGCCGACTCTCTGCGATCCTCGATATACTAATTTTGTTTGTTGAATGCAGGAGGTAAAAAAGTGAATAAAAATTATTAAAATATAACATAGCAAATATATTGTTTTTTCCATGGGACTCGACAGTGCGCGCGCACGGGCGCACTTATTGAGGAGCCGCTCCTGCTTACTAGGTACTAACACCACCTTTTATACTAAGTCTTAGGTAAAGAACGATACCGAGAGGGAGAATAAATCTCAGGCAAATTTTCTGTGTATTGTATTTTAATTGCCGGATGAGGTTTTTGTACTTCTTTTATCACTTTTCCTGACAGGTTTCGGAATATTTATCTGCATCAAAGACAGAGCGCAAACAGATTACTACAAACTACGAGGGCGACTCAATAAGTCCGTGACTTTTTGAATGAAACACAGGTTTTTTAACAAAAAATCATTTTATTTATCAACATAGTCTCCTTTAAGTTCTATACACTTCGTCCAACGTTTCTCCAATTTTTTTATGCCTGCCGAAAAATAAGATTTGTCGATGTCCTCAAAATAGGTACTTATTTGTGAGATGACTTCATCGTGGGAGTCAAATCTCTTTCCGCCGAGCCATTTCTTTAAGTTTGGAAACCAGAAATAGTCACTCGGGACTAAATCCGGAGAATAGGGCGGATGAGGGAGCAATTCGTACCCCAATTTATGCACATGTGTGCACCCTTGAATTGTCTTGGTGGAAAAGAATTTTTTCTTGGCCAAATGCGGTCGTTTTTTCTACAAATCCTCAGTGAATCTGTCCAATAAGTTGGTCTAATATTCGTCATTGATTGTTCTTCCCTTTTGAAGCTAATCAATGTGGATTATACCGCGAGCATCCAAAAAAAAACCGGTCGCCATGACTTTATTGGCTGACAAACCCACCTTCACCTCTTCGGCGCCGATTCGCACGGAGAAACCCACAGTTTTGACTGCTGCTTGGTCTCTGGTGTGTTGTAGTGAATTCATGTTTCGTCCACGGTTACGAAACTGCGCAAAAACTGGTCCATATTGCGATTGAACAACGCCAAACACCCCTACGAAGTTGTCACACGATTGCGTCTGTGGTCGATTGTGAGTAAACGCGGCACCCATCTTGCCGATAGCTTTCTCTTACCCAAGTGATCATGCAAAATCGAAACCACTGAGCCACATGATATGCCTATGGCTTCCACAATCTCCCGCACTTTCAATCTCCGATCGGCCAACACTATTTCGTGAATTTTTTCAATTGTTTCGGGTGTAGCGATCTCAACTGGGCGCCCAGAACGTTCGGCGTCATTTGTGCTTGTACGGTCGCAACGCAATTCAGTAAATCACTTGTTTACCATGGAAATTGATGGTGCAGATTCTCCATAGTATTTATCAAGCTAAGCCTTGGTTTGAGTGATGGTTTTTTTCGCAAAAATAATGTGTGATGAGCGCACGAAATTCAGTTTTTTCCATTTTCGTTATAACTCAAGAGGTGGTCTGCTTTCAATGGCTATCTAACACAAACTAAATGACGCAGCTTGTTCAAAATTTGACAACTGACAGATGCTTGTTGACAGGAGCAGTGTTGCCATTCCTGTGAAGAGGCGGGAAATTCAAAAAGTCTTATTAACGCACCCTCGTACAAACAGTGGCGAAGCTCGGTTTAAGAAACTTTTATTTTTTATTGGCCTAGTAATATAAATGCTTTCGTACGCATCTAGCTTCGCTGGCTGTCTAACATTTTTGATAAGTTTCAGATTTTCTTTATCAATGTGGTGGTTATTATCCCAAATATGTTGTGTCACGCATGACTTGTCCACACCACCGTATCTCAGCTGTGACAGATATTCACAAAAGCTAGTCTCAATGGTTATCTTAGGCTGCCCAACGTATTTAAGATACAATCCTTACATCCTATCTCATAGATACCCGACATTTCAGTGGCTTTATCTTTATCTTTCGTATTACCTAACAAATTTTTTAAATTATTTTTTGTCGAAAAAGGTAGCTGCTAATCGGCTTTCTTAACAGACACCTTTGTGTGCAATCCGAATATCCGTTATATTTAGCCACTTTTTAGTGAATTTTCATTAAGAAAATTTTTTGATGTTGAATAAGATAAAATTATATAAATAGGGGGTTTCTATTTGAAAAAAGAAAAAGACTTTTAACGATTTATTCAAATCAATTTTCAATGTGAGTTTTTGATCACCTGTATTTATTTATTATCAAAATAACATCACCAACCACTAAATTAGATCCCTTTCTCAAATCCAATTAAATGATACGGGCTTTCATCTAGGAGAAATTAACAGTTATGTTTAGGCCTGCAAACCTTTGACATAAAATTTGATATGTCAAAAACGGCTGGACTTGGTGTAGGACATTATGCAGAAAATGTGTCTAGAATTTCGTGTGCTATCAAAAAATACAATAATATATAGGTGTTCTATTTAAAATAAGCAAGTTGACATCAACATCCTTTATAACCGGAAATTCCACCATCTTGAAAATATTTTAGCCGAGTTTAGTTTAGTCGACTTCAGTAAACTGCCAAAATTTCAAAATTTTCCAAGGTCTAGTTTCCAAGAAATCACGATCGCGGTCGTTCCTCGTGAGACATATTATATATATATATATATATATATATATATATATATATATATATATATATATATATATATATATATATATATATATATATATATATATATATATATATATATATATATATATATATATATATATATATATATATATATATATATATATATATATATATATATATATATATATATATATATATATATATATATATATATATAGTCAATAATTTATTTTGCCTTAATTCCATTTACAAATGGTTGAGCACGTCAATTATTAAAATAAAAAGCTCGGGACGCAGCAAGTGCGTTATGGTTGTGAATTTTCATAAAACTATTTATTAATAGCAATAATGTGTGTTTTTTTAAGAAAGCAGGCTCAAATTTGGTTACCAGTATAACCTATATAGTAAAAACAATGTGCCATGTTTCATCAAAATAACTTTATTGTTTGAAAATGTAAAAAAATTTCCGAAAGTAAACTTAAAGTGTTCCCGAAAAAACTCGTTTTTTGGTCAACCTTATAGGTTAATAGCAAATTGAGCTATTCAAATATTAAGCATTTGATCAAAATTCGCTACCATAACGCACTTACTGCGTCCAGAATTTTTTTCTTACAAACATGCATTATATTTCGATGGAAAATGCAAAAATGCAATAACATAAGGCGTGTTTGATTAAAAAAAAAAGAAAATTTGTATCACCAACGACTTATGGGCCACCCTGTGATTGTAGAAATAATTTTTTAAGATGTAGTTTAAGACACCCTATAATTAATATATACAATTTTTTTTCATATCTGGTATAATAACAGATATATTGAGCTTTATTGATTTTTTTTACGAAAATTCTACAAAAATTATATACTATTAACGATGAACCCTATAGCTAAGACTACTGCCAAGCGTCAGAGAAAGGATCTATTTGAAATGAATTTTCTGGAAACATTTTATTAAAATGAAGGACAATGACGGTTGAAACTAAGACTTCAGAGTTTGTAAAACATTCTTCTTGAGACATTTTATTTCCATAGCCCGTATTAGATTCAAGTTCTTTTCCTAAATGTTGCCAATTTTGACGTTTAAATCGCAACTTTGACGTTTTGTGAAAAACCCCAATTTATTTTTGTTTAAATTGCCTATAACTTTTTTGTCTTTTGACCTACAGAGCTAAATTTTGGTAGGTAACTTGCCTATAATGATATAAACCCGCGTATAAAATTTGGTTGCCCTTACTTTGTTAATTTTGGAGATATAATTTTTTTTTCGAAAGAAAACACAAAATTTTCCGGGAAAACCTCGTCGGATTTTCCTGGATAACAAACATATCCAAGCCACTTGCAAAAGGAAGGTACTCACCAATTTTGACGTTTAAAATCGAGATTTTGACGTTTTGAGGAGAACCCAAATTTATTTTTCTTTGAATGCCTGTAACTTTGTTGTCATTTAACCTACGGAGCTAAATTTTGGTAGGTAACTTGCCTTTAATAATATAAACCCGCGTATGAAATTTGGTTGCCCTTACTTTGTTAATTTTGGAGATATAAAATTTTTTCGATTATGTTAGAAAGAAAACACAAAATTTTCCGGGAAAACCTCGGCGGATTTTCCTGGCTAACGAAATTATCCAAGCGACTTGCGAAAGGAAGGTATGTGCCAAATTTTATCAAAATCGGTGTTACTCTCATACCAAAAATGAATCTTATTATTCTTTTTTGCAGTATAAAAACTCTTTCCACCTCAACCGACTGTCCCCAAGCAACAATGTTGTAAGATATCAAGGAACAAACTTCCGAGTAGTAGACAGTCATCAGAGCTTTGGTCTCAAGGAACTCTGCTAATCGAAATATTAGGAATTGGGTCTGATTAAGCCTACCGCACACAACCTCAATAGGTTCTTTCCATGAAAGTTGCTGGTCAATAGTTACCCCTAATACTTTTACGCTTGTGGCCTATATATATATATATATATATATATATATATATATATATATATATATATATATATATATATATATATATATATATATATATATATATATATATATATATATATATATACATTCAACTTGCTCAAATACAATGCCAGAACTTCGATGCGTTATAGTAGCGAATGTTCATAATAATTGTACACTATTATTATACGGCATATTAGTAAAGTAAGAACCTCGGTGGTTCAGGGGTAAGAACGTGTGCCTCTAAACCGAAGGGTACTGGGTTCGACCCCAGGGTTCTCCTTTCACTTTTTCAGTACATACTGTAGAATTAACATCAACCGAAGTTCTGGCATTGTATTTGAGCAAGTTGAATGTCTGCGCGTTCCGCCCTTCGGAGAGGGCGTAAAGCCGTCGGTGCCGTGTCCATGCGATGTTGGGCACTTTAAAGACCCTTACCCTCCCAACAGAAGGGCAGCGGTTCGGAAAATGTTCCAGGATAGTGAGGTGAAACTGCTCCCCGGCGTCGGTGATTGGCCATGGTAGCGGAAATAGACCGAGGTTAAAGAAACGAATGTTTCATCCTCTGATGACGCTAACTTGGTTAGTGAAACGATCGTCAGGTCTTTTAAAATGTGTTGTGGTAATTTGGGTTCTCAAAGTGTACTTATCAGTGCCCATTACAGGTTCCAATCTTCACTTAGTGACACACGTATATATAAACATATAAAAATTGAAACTGAGTCGCCCCCGCTATTTTCTACAAAAATTTACCAAAATAAAATAAGCGCTGCACTGCCCGGGAATCGAACCCGGGTCGCAAGAATGGGAATCTTGCATGATACCACTACACCAGCAGTGCATCCGTGTACGATTATTATTTCGCGGAATATAGGTATCCAGCTGTTACAATACTAGAGGAGAATTAGTATTTTAAAGGGTTCATTGATTTTTGTATTGTTTTTGTATTACAACTTTTAAAGCTGATCTATATATTAGTGTACCTTTTATATAAATTGTTGAGATTGTTGTGTAAATACGGATTGATATGACAGAATTGGGAGTAAAAATTTGTTGTTCCGATGAACAAGGAAGCCGTGCGCTGTTGCCAGACTTTTAATTTTATATTCATAGAAAAGAACTGTTCCAGTTTTAACCACTAATATAAATAATAAGTATATTCATTAATTGTTGGTGCCCTTACTCGGTGAAACCGTTCCATACTAAATATATACGTAGAGACTATTTCTCTATTTGTGAGGTCAGAAAAATACTCTCTATGTCTATATTTAGAATAGATAAATAAACACAATTTGTAGAAGAGTAAATACAGATGTGGAGACGATTTCTCAATTAATGAAGTATAAATAGTCTGGACGCAGTAAGTGCGTTATGGTAGCGAATTTTCGTAAAAATGTTTTTAATGACAAATATGTCTTGTTAGTGAATTTTCGTAGAAAAAATTCACTAATGGGGAGATCCCGACTTTTGAATTTTGAAAAAATTTTTGCAAATGAGCGCGAACTAGGACCCCTAGAACCCATATCCGGGGTCAGTTTCAATTTTTATATGTTTATATATATATATATATATATATATATATATATATATATATATATATATATATATATATATATATGTATGTATCACACCGATAACTCAAAAAATAATAGGCCGATTTTGATAAAATTTGGCATGTACCTTTCTTTTGTAAATGGCTTGGATAAGTTCGTTAGTCAGGAAAATCGGACGAGGTTTTCCGGGAAAATTTTGAGTTTTCATTCGAAAAAAATTCTTATCTCAAAAAGTAATAAGCCGATTTAAATAAAATTTGGCATGTACCTTCCTTTTGTAAATGGCTTTGACAAGTTTGTTAGTCAGGAAAATCGGACGAGGTTTTCCGGGAAAAT
Organism: Tillus elongatus; assembly: GCA_964006375.1. NCBI lineage: Eukaryota > Metazoa > Arthropoda > Insecta > Coleoptera > Cleridae > Tillus > Tillus elongatus. Next base: position 9,440,717 of record OZ023268.1, read on the forward strand.
TTTGAGTTTTCATTCGAAAAAATTTTTTATCTCAAAGAATAATGGGCCGATTTTAATAAAATTTGGCACGTACCTTCCTTTTGTAAATGGCTTTGATAAGTTCGTTAATCAGAAAAATCGGACGAGGTTTTCTGAAAAAATTTTGAGTTTTCATTTGAAAAAAAAAATTTCTTAAAAAATAAAAAATCAATGATAACCAAATTTGGTAGGTAAGTTTACGATATAAAAAGTAAACTATACACCAAAATTTAGATTTCTATGTTACAAGAAAAAAAAGTTATAATAAAATATTTTGTGCCAGATCATTTCTATGAAAATTCACTATCATAACGCACTTGCTGCGTCCCGAGATTTTTTTTAAAAGGACGATATTTGGTTGGCAGTAAAACCTATATAGTACTAACAATGTACCTTATTTCATTAAAATGGCTTTGTTGTTTCAAAAAGTACAAACATTTTCCGAAAATAAACCTAAAAAGTTTCAGAAAAAACTGATCTGATTTTCCTGGCCAACGAACGTCTTCAAGCTATTTACACACCTGCTGAGATATAATTATTCACAAATAGCTTTAGGACCAAAATTGAAACAAAAAATTTTTATGAAAATTTGCATACCATTTCTTTTTCAAAAATTCACCTTTTAGTGAATTTTCTTTAAAAAAATTCACTAATGAGGAGATCCCGACTTTTGAATTTTGAAAAAATTTCTTCAAATGACCGCGAACTAGGCCTCCTAGAACACATATCCGGGGTCAGTTTCAATTTTTATATGTTTATATATATATGTATATATATATATATATATATATATATATATATATATATATATATATATATATATATATATATATATATATATATATATATATATATATGTATCACACCGATAACTCAAAAAATAATGGGCCGATTTTGACTAAATTTGGTGGAAAAATTCCTTTTGCAAATGGCTTGGATAAGTTCGTTATCCAGGAAAATCTGCCCAGGTTTTCCCGGAAAATGTTGTGTTTTCTTTCGAAAAAAATTTATATTTCCGGAATTAACAAAGTAAGGGCAACAATTTGGTACGCTAGTTAATATCCTTATAGGTAAGCTACCTACCAAAATTTAGCTATGTAGGTCAAAAGACCAAAAAGTTATAGGCATTTAAAGAAAAATAAATTGGGGTTTTCCTCAAAACGTCAAAGTTGCGATTTAAAACGTCAAAATCGGCAACATTTAGGCAAAGAACTTGAATCTAATACGGGCTATGGAAATCAAATGTCTCAAGAAGGATGTTTTACAAACTCTGAAGTCTTAGTTTCAACCGTCATTGTCCTTCATTTTACTAAAATGTTTCCAGAAAATTCATTTCAAATAGACCCTTTTTCTGATGCTTGGCAGTAGCCTTAGCTTTAGAGTTTATCGTTTAATGGTATTTAATTTTTGTCGAATTTTCGTAAAAAATCAATAAAGCTCAATATATCCGTTATTATACAAGATATGAAGAAAATTTGTATATATTAATTATAGGGTGTCTTGAGCTACATCTTAAAAAAATATTTCTACAATCACAGGTTGGCCCATAAGTCGTTGGTGATACAAATTTTCTTCTTTTTTTTTTAATCAAACACGCCTTATGTTATTGCATTTTTGAATATTTCAGCGATGCATGTTTGTAAGAAAAGAAATTCGGGACGCAGCAAGTGCGTTATGGTAGCGAATTTTCATTAAATGCTTCAAATTTGAATAGCTCAATTTGCTATTAACCTATAAGGTTGACCAAGAAACGAGTTTTTCCGGGAACACTTTAAGTTTACTTTTGGAAATTTTTGTACATTTTCACACAATAAAGTTATTTTTATGAAACATGGCACATTGTTTTTACTATATAGGTTATACTGGTAACCAAATTTGATGCCTGCTTTCTTAAAAAGGAAACACACATATTTGCAATTAAAAACATTTTTATGAAAATTCACTACCATAACGCACTTGCTGCGTCCAGAGTTTTTTTGTTATAGAAATTGCCTTGAGTAATATTACACTCAATTATATTTTTCGCAAAAATTCGACATTTATGATTAATTACCAATATATCATAAAAATCTTACAAAAAATGATTTCTACAGAAACATTAAAAACATTTCTGCGAAAACTTTTCAAATTCAGCCACTATTTGATGCTGCCTGTATACAGCAGCTCGATTTTTTCGACGAGTAATACAAACAAAAAGCTCTCTGAATGCGTCATTTCCATGGGCCTCCGTTTCACAATTTGTGATATGTGTTTGAAATATGTGCAAAAAACACGAAAAGTTGCAAAACAATTGAAATAACTCAAAAACGATAAACGATATCTTTTTTTTTCTTCCAAACATGCATTGTAATTCGCTGGAAAACACAAAAATGCAATGAAATAATGGGTGTTCTATTAAAAAAAAAGAAAATGTGTATCACCAACGACTTATGGACCAGCCTGTGATTGTCAAAATAAGTTTATAAGATGCAGTGCGAGATACCCTATAATTAATGTATATACTTTTTTGTCATATCTTGTATAATAACAGATATATTGAGCTTTGCCGTAGAAAAGCGTCACCCTGTATATGTGTAAACAGACAAAAACTGAAACTGACCCCGTATATGGGTTTTTGAAGTTCTAGTTCGCGCTCATTTGAAGAAATCTTTTTAAAATCGGTCGCGATCTTCCCAATAACGAATTTTTTTCTAAGAAAATTTGCTAAAATATAGACTATTAAACCATACACTCTATAGCTGAAACTACTGCCGAAGTATTAGAAAAAGAGTCTATTTGAAATGGATTTTCTGAAAATATTTTAGTAAAATGAAGGACAGTGATGGTTGGAGCTGAATCTTAAGGCTTTGTAAAACACACTTCTTACGACATATCGTCTACACAATCCGTATTTGTTCCAAATTCGTTGTTTGATAATTGCAAATTTTGACCTTTCAAATCGCGACTTTGACGTTTGAAGAAGAAAAATTATTAAATTTTCAAAATATTTTTTCTCCTACTTCTTGACGTTTTTGCCTCAATACAACTAAACCGTTGGATGTAATATTCAATTGGTTTTGTTAATCACACAAAATATTTTGTTCTTGTGCTTTCCTCTGATCACCAGTGGTACCCAATTTTTTTTTTCTTAAAATGCCCATAACTTTTTTTCCTTTCAACTTAAGAGACCTGAACTTTGGCATGTAGGAGAAGTTGGATAGTAGAAACGTATATGCCAAATTTGGTTGTCATAGCTCTGTTATTTTCGGAAATACGAAAAATTTCCGAAGGAAAACCCAAAATTTTCCCGGAAAAACTGGTCCGATTTTCCTGACCAACGAACTTATCCAAGCCACTTACAAAAGCAAGGTACGTACCAAACATTAAAATCGGCCCATTATTTTTTGAGTTATAGATACTATATATATATATATATATATATATATATATATATATATATATATATATATATATATATATATATATATATATATATATATATATATATATATATATATATATATATATATATATATATATATATATATATATATATATATATATATATGTATATACATATATATATATATATAATAATGGACCGATTTTGATAAAATTTGGCACCTTCCTTTCGCAAGTCGCTTGGATAATTTCGTTAGCCAGGAAAATCCGCCGAGGTTTTCCCGGAAAATTTTGTGTTTTCTTTCTAACATAATCGAAAAAATTTTATATCTCCAAAATTAACAAAGTAAGGGCAACCAAATTTCATACGCGGGTTTATATTATTAAAGGCAAGTTACCTACCAAAATTTAGCTCCGTAGGTTAAATGACAACAAAGTTACAGGCATTCAAAGAAAAATAAATTTGGGTTCTCCTCAAAACGTCAAAATCTCGATTTTAAACGTCAAAATTGGTGAGTACCTTCCTTTTGCAAGTGGCTTGGATATGTTCGTTATCCAGGAAAGTCCGACGAGGTTTTCCCGGAAAATTTTGTGTTTTCTTTCAAAAAACATTTATATCTCCAAAATTAACAAAGTAAGGGCAACCAAATTTTATACGCAGGTTTATATCATTATAGGCAAGTCACCTACCAAAATTTAGCTCTGTAGGTCAAAGACAAAAAAGTTATAGGCATTTAAACAAAAATAAATTGGGGTTTTTCACAAAACGTCAAAGTTGCGATTTAAACGTCAAAATTGGCAACATTTAGGAAAACAACTTGAATCTAATACGGGCTATAGAAATAAAATGTCTCAAGAAGAATGTTTTACAAACTCTGAAGTCTTAGTTTCAACCGTCATTGTCCTTCATTTTAATAAAATGTTTCCAGAAAATTCATTTCAAATAGACCTTTTCTCTGACGCTTGACAGTAGTCTTAGCTATAGGGTTTATCGTTAATAGTATATAATTTTTGTAGAATTTTCGTAAAAAAAATCAATAAAGCTCAATATATATGTTATTATACCAGATATGAAAAAAAATTGTATATGTTAATTATAGGGTGTCTTAAATTACATCTTATAAAATTATTTCTACAATCACAGGCTGGCCCATAAGTCGTTGGTGATACAAATTTTCTTTTTTTTTAATCAAACACGCCTTATGTTATTGCATTTTTGTATTTTCCATCGAAATATAATGCATGTTTGTAAGAACAATAATTCTGGACGCAGTAAGTCCGTTATGACACAATCCAGTGCCAAACAAAAACTAGGCAAGATCCAAAGGATGGCTCGCCTAGGCATCACAGGGGCCATGTCTTCAACCCCAACAGCCGCCATGGAGGTGTTGCTGGATCTACCCCCCCTACACTTAGTTATTATGGGAGAGGCCTGGCTAGGACTATACAGACTAGCCTGCAATGGTAGACTGAAGATCAACCCAGGCTTCAGGGGCCACTGCAAAATTCAGGAGATCGTGAAGGAGCCCATGCTTGAAATGAGGTCAGACTTCGCGGGCCCGCGAATGTGCAGGGAAAACAACTTTACAGTGGAAATCCCTGATCGCGAGGCATGGCGGGAGGAGACGCCGGGCATGCCACGGGACGCGCTCGTCTGGTTCACGGACGGATCGGGCGGGGAGCGTGGGACGAGGGCAGGTGTTTACTCGGAAGGACCGTGGGTAAGTCATAGTATTTCCCTCGAAGCCCATGCAACGGTGTTTCAGGCCGAGATGTACGCCATCCTGCACTGTGTGCGGGAGAACAAGAGGAGGGGCTACACCAACAAGCGGATCCTCATAGCCACAGACAGCCAGGCAGCCCTTAAGGCACTAAGTAGCCCACGGGTAAATTCCTGGCTGGTGAGTGAGTGCCGAGACGAGACGAGCGACCTGGCTGGGCAGAATGAGGTGACCCTCATCTGGGTGCCGGGTCACTCGGGGGTTAAAGGCAATGAAGAAGCTGACAGTCTCGCGAAGAGAGGGTCAGCAGAACCATTTATGGGACCAGAACCGGCTCTGGGCGTGTCAAAGAGCACTGCCAGGGGAGCCATTAAGTCCTGGGTCAGAAACCAACACAAGGTGTACTGGGCGGACTGTCCAGGGCTCAGACATGGGAAGTCAATAATTGACGGACCCAGTTCAAAGAGAGCTGTGGAGCTGCTAAACCTTAGCAGAGGACAGCTCAGAAACACAACAGGTCTCTTGACGGGACACATGGCCGTCAAGAAACACCTGCATAAAATGAGGCGGTTCGAAGGGGACCTCGCATGCAGACTCTGCGGCGAGGGGGAGGAATCAGCCCAGCACATCTTGTGTGAGTGTATAGCTCTGGACCGGAAAAGACAACTGATCTACGGTCACTCTAGACCGGAGACAGAGCAATATAAAACTTCACCCTACCAATCGCTGTGCAGACTAGTTCAAGGCACAGTGATCTTGGAATGGGTGGAGTAAGACTAAGGGTATGCACAATCAACCAAGGGTTGCGGTGCTATCGGGGCGGCAAGGCCGCGGACGAGCCCTGAGGGAAAAAAAAAGTCCGTTATGGTAGCGAATTTTGATCAAATGCTTAATATTTGAATAGCTCAATTTGCTATTAACCTATAAGGTTGACCAAAAAACGAGTTTTTTCGGTTACACTTTAAGTTTACTTTCGGAAATTTTTGTACATTTTCAAACAATAAAGTTATTTTGATGAAACATGGCACATTGTTTTTACTATATAGATTATACTGGTAACCAAATTTGATGCCTGCTTTTTAAAAAAAACACACATTATTGCTATTAAAAAATAGTTTTATGAAAATTCACTACCATAACGCACTTTCTGGGTTCCGAGATTTTTTCGTTTTATGATAGTTTCTCCTTATAGCTACTTTCTGGCTGGAAGACCTTAAAATGTATCAAATAAACTGCAAAACAAATGAAGGTTTCTATTAACCATTAATAATTGTTTCCCTCTAATTTAGCAAATTTTTGTCGGGAAAATTGCTAATGAAGAATTCGTAACTGTTACTAGTTCAATAATATTTTTATGCAAAAGTGGAAACTATATAATCCAGAAAAAAATATACTTGCGATGGCCGGGAATCGAACCCGGATCAACTGCTTGGAAGGCAACTATGCTGACCATTACACCACCATCGCAAGATATATATTTGTGAATATGACGCGGTATTTCTTCATAACGTAATAACATGTATTTCTTCATAGCGTAATAATAGATTAAAAATTTTAATAAATGGTAATATCTAATTCATATTACAAAAAAACAAACATTTACTCGAATAGTATGCAAAACACTCCAAGTATTTCCATACACAATTTATATTTAAATGTCAAAAGGTCTCTTGCTTCGTTAGCCAAGCCAAGTAATACCCACACCTACTTACCTAATTTAATTAATCTGTATACAATTAATGATTTTTGGTTTCATTTAAACAAGCTATTTATGTTCAATAATTTATAATAATAATAATAACGTTTATTTAGCAAAAATGCTATACATGAAAATCAAATAAAGATAGATAAAAAAACAGCCAGCTTATTACTAATAAAGCTCAGTCTTAAAACACATACTGATACACTTTAACCCCTTAAATGCTACCTTACATAATTGATTGCACAAATCTAATATAGTGTACATTTAAAACTATCTAATCTACGTTTTAGTCAGGTACTCGCTTTCACTTTGGAGATGGTGATGTGCATGATCGTTTCTTAAATTAAAATTATATGCATTGTTATTATTCTGTTATAATACCAGTCTCAAAGAAAACTTTTACTGCCAATATAGATATATAAATATTAATTAATATTGAGATTCATTTACATTTATTATTAGCATTAATTTTTACATTGTAGGTAATAGTCACCTAGCAAATAATGCTCTTAGTACAATTTAAATTTCAGTTGGATCTACTTTAATGAGAAATACCAAATAAATAAAATTAACCGAATGAATGTTACCTACGTCATGAGGGAAATTGCTCCGGTTTTTTTTAGCGTTATATTTATTTATCGGTAGTAATTTATCGGTAGTAATTCAGTAAAAATAAAATTAAACCTATCCTACTATCAAATTTATTTCAGTCCCAGTATTTACTGTCAATGTTGTATGTTACACATGATCCGGTATGGTCTAGTGGCTAGGATACCTGGCTCTCACCCAGGAGGCTCGGGTTCGATTCCCGGTACCGGAATTAACTTTTTTTATTTTAGCTTTATAACCAAGGTAATATTACTTATAAAACCATTCACATTATCGTTTATGATATTTTTTTCTGAAAGTGTTTAAACCCAACTTTTTTGGATATTTGGATACATGGGATAATACCTAATTATTGCTCAAGTCAAATCAACTGAAGTTGATATTTTTTTTATTATCTTTAAATGCGTGTGTGGTATTTTATTTAGGCAACCTTGAATACACTACCTTGTGTTTTGTGCAGCTGTATCTTTAATACCTCGATAATCCTACTATTTATGGGTCTCGGTGTTGCCAATGCATCTATAATCTTTATAGAATTGGGGTAGAAAAACGGTGGGAATTGAAATAACAGACAGCCACAACGTAGCGATTTGCAATGGCCAATCAGGATCCAAGACGACAAAGAGAGAAAAACATCAGCCCTCTTTCAACATTCTCGCGCTGTTGGAATTAAAATAAAAATCTCGGGACGCAGCAAGTGCGTTATGGTAGTGAATTTTCATAAAACTATTTATTAATAGCAATAATGTGTGTTTTTTAAAGAAAGCAGGCATCAAATTTGGTTACCAGTATAATCTATATAGTAAAAACAATGTGCCATGTTTCATCAAAATAACTTTATTGTTTGAAAATGTAAAAAAAATTCCGAAAGTAAACTTAAAGTGTTCCCAAAAAAACTCGTTTTTTGGTCAACCTTATAGGTTAATAGCAAATTGAGCTATTCAAATATTAAGCATTTGATCAAAATTCGCTACCATAACGCACTTACTGCGTCCAGAATTTTTGTTCTTACAAACATGCATTATATTTCGATGGAAAATGCAAAAATGCAATAACATAAGGCGTGTTTGATTAAAAAAAAATTAAAAAAAATTGTATCACCAACGACTTATGGGCTACCGTGTGATTGTAGAAATAATTTTTTAAGATGTAGTTTAAGACACCCTATAATTAATATATACATTTTTTTTTTCATATCTGGTATAATAACATATATTGAGCTTTATTGATTTTTTTAACGAAAATTCTACATAAATTATATACTATTAACGATAAACTCTATAGCTAAGACTACTGCCAAGCGTCAGAGAAGGGGTCTATTTGAAATGAATTTTCTGGAAACATTTTATTGTAAATGAAGGACAATGACGGTTGAAACTAAGACTTCAGGGTTTGTAAAACATTCTTCTTGAGACATTTTATTTCCATAGCCCGTATTAGATTCAAGTTCTTTTCCTAAATGTTGCCAATTTTGACGTTTAAATCGCAACTTTGACGTTTTGTGAAAAACCCCAATTTATTTTTGTTTAAATGCCTATAACTTTTTTGTCTTTTGACCTACAGAGCTAAATTTTGGTACGTAACTTGCCTATAATAGTATAAACCGGCGTATAAAATTTGGTTGCCCTTACTTTGTTAATTTTGGAGATATAAATTTTTTTCGAAAGAAAACACAAAATTTTCCGGGAGAACCTCGTTGGATTTTCTTGGATAACGAACATATCCAAGCCACTTGCAAAAGGAAGGTACTCACCAATTTTGACGTTTAAAATCGCGATTTTGACGTTTTGAGGAGAACCCAAATTTATTTTTCTTTGAATGCCTGTAACTTTTTTGTCATTTAACCTACGGAGCTAAATTTTGGTAGGTAACTTGTCTTTAATGATATAAACCCGCGTATATTTGGCTGCCCTTACTTTGTTAATTTTGAAGATATAATTTTTTTTCGATTTTTTTCGAAAGAAAACACAAAATTTTCCGGGAAAACCTCGGCGAATTTTCCTGGCTAACGAACTTATCCAAGCGACTTGCGCAAGGAAGGTATGTGCCAAATTTTATCAAAATCCGTCCATTATTTTTTAAGTTATAGGTGTGACACATAAATATACATATATATATATATATATATATATATATATATATATATATATATATATATATATATATATATATATATATATATATATATATATATATATATATATATATATTTATATAAAGTCTGAAACTGACCTCGGATTTGGGTTCCGGGGGTCCTAAATAGCGCTCATTTGAAGAAATTTTTTCAAAATTCGAAAGTCGAGATCTCCTCATTAGTGAATTTTTTTTAAGAAAATTCACTAAAATGCAACTCTGAATTATTAAAATAGTTGTTTACCATTTAAAAATAAAATAGACAGTAATAACTTTTCATGCGTTATGAATGTATATGTGTATAGGTATTGAGTGCATTCAAATGTAACCTTGAACTAGAAGGAAGTCGGCTCTGCTTTCAATATCGATTTTATGAGGCACGTTTGGCATCGTGGTTATCTCTGTCGCACACACACAGAGATATGGGGCTCATTTGAAGTAAGTACAGTTAAATATTGCCATAGTCCATAGGATTAATGAGTAAAAAAAGATAGCAACACCTTTTACGCCCAATATCTTCCTGTCGAAAATTTACCTCACTGCCATTTATTTGATTTCCCTTCCAGTTTAAGGTTACATTTCGATGATTGACAGCACTTATACAGGCTTAAATGTTAGAACCTCGGTGGTTCAGGGGTAAGAACGTGTGCCTCTGAACCAAAGGGTACTGGGTTCGATCCCAGGGTTCTCCTTTCACTTTTTAAATACAAACTGTAACATTAACATCAACCGAGGCATTTTCATTAAGAAAATTCACTAATAGAGAGGTATCGATGGTGAAACTTTCTGAAAATTTCTTTAAATGAGCGCGATATGACCTGACCATTTTGATGGTCAGCTAAAATGTTTATATATACAGGCTGTCGCACGTAAAGGCGTGCGTACAAAATTAGGAATCTACCTAGTCGGAGAGTAGGCTTTGGACATAATATGAAAACTGATGTCAAAGAGATGTATTATTAGTCTCGTTAGTTGTCATCGCAATAGAGTGATCTGTTTCTTTGAAAGTATTGTGAGCTACACAATGGAAAATATTGCTGAAGAATATTCTGCTGACAACATTCTAAATTTATTTTACATTCACGGAGAATGCAGGAGAATCGTGAGTGGAACGTGCCGCTTGTTCAATGAGAGATTTCCATATTTGTCACCTATGAATAGGACAAAGCTCTCCAGAATCGAGTCAAATTTTCGGAATAACTGGAATGGTAATTTAAATATAAATAGTTCCAGTAACATTACCGGCAATGAAACAAATGAAATCAATGTGTTGGGTTATTTCACGGCCTATCCACATGCTTCCATCAGGCAGGCAGTAGAAGATTTAATACTAACTCAAACATCAATTCAAAGAATTCTTTCTAAGTATGGATGGCATGCATATGCCCAAAGGACAGTGCATGGATTACGGGAGGGTGACCACATTAGAAGGGTTGCATTTTGTGAATGGTTGATGTTACGGATCCAGGAAGACCCAGATATTTTAGATAGGATTTTATGGACGGATGAATCAAAATTCACAAGAAAAGGTATCATCAATCGGAAGCGATGTCATTTCTGGGCAGATGAAAATTCTCACTTTATGCGTGAAGCGCATTTACAGTACGAATTCAGTTTCAATGTTTTCGCTGCTATTGGAAATGGAAGAGTTTTTTCCATATCTACGAGGAAATGTTGACCTCAGAAAGTTATCGTAGAATACTTCGTAAAGTTGTTGCTGGTATCTCGACTGGTTTGCCTGATGCAGAATTCTGGTACCAGTTAGATGGCGCTCCAGCACATTCTACGGCAGCTGTACACCAGGAGTTGACAAGAATGTTTGAGGATCGTTGGATAGGACTCGGCGGTCCATGGCTTTGGCCTACCGGGTCACAAGACCTGACTCCACCTGACTTCTTCTTATGGGGACACATTAAAAATGAAGTTTATTCCAGCCAAATAACCTCCCGAGAAGAACTGGAGGCTAAAGTGCGACAAGCTTTTAATGATCTCGCTTCAGAAATGATCCGAAGGGCCACTAATTCTGGATTGCAAAGAAGATTATTGAAGTGTCTTGGAAGTCAATGCATATTTTGTATTAAAACTCATACGCATTTTTAAAATTAATTATATCACTGTTTCGTTGATTATTTTTTGTATTAAAACTCACTGATATATTTTCGTACTGATAGATGGTTATATAACTTGTTTTCATTTTGAGTAATTAAGTTTCAGGGCGATTCATAAACATCCCTCACTATGTTGGATTGAGTAGAGGATTTATAATTTCTAAAACAGTGCAAGTCGAATCGGAATGTCTTCTTTTTAAAGGGTAAGAGGTGAAAACGTATTCGAACACCCAGACATGAAAAAATGAAATGGAAAAAAATAGTTAGTGAGTTATTCAATTAATCTAAAGAGCGACATTAATCTAATAAAACCTAATACAGGTTTTCATTCTTCTCGTCCAGAATATGAATGGAATACGTACATGAAAAACTCTGTGTTCTCTTTGCCCTATACCGAAAGCTTACTAGTGGTGTCTATTAACATCCCCCGATACCGTTGTATAGTTACGAGTTATTATTATCATTCTTATTATTACTATTGTGATAATAATAATAATTATTATTATTATTATTATCAATACAAAGAACAGAAAAGAGTATTATCTCGGATAATACAAAATTCACATATTTCCCATCATAACTCGGGAATCACCCGAGATAGGTATAGAGAATGCTGATACAGATTGAAGCAAAATATCATTCCGAATGATATGCGATGAAAATATACAGGGTGTTCCATTTGGAAAAAAATACTTTTTCGTGTTTGAAATTATCGATAGTTGAACTTCGTTAAGCAACAGCCTGTATCTGTTTTGTATTTTTTTTTCGCAATGAGAAGAATTCCGACCATTAGGACTATAGTTATGGTAAATTTCAGAATTATGGCATACTTGATGACCGAGAATTGCCATTTCAAAGATTTACAACTTTATGACGGAAAAGCAATAGAAAATCGAATATCTTGAGAACGGCTGACACCAGTATAGGCAAGTGGCATATCATTTTGCTCATAATTGCATGCTCATTCCGAATATGCAATAATATATAGGGTATTATATTAAAATTAAGAAAGTTGTTGACAACTTCCGGTATAACCGGAAGTGATACAGTCACCAACATATTATTTACAATGCGCGGATGGTGATCCATTTGCAAATTTTCAGATTCCAAATACCAATATTTATACGAAAACTTCTAATGCACGCCTTACGTGGGACAGCCTATATACACACACACACACACACACACACACACACATATATATATATATATATATATATATATATATATATATATATATATATATATATATATATATATATATATATATATATATATATATATATATATATATATATATAAATACATACATACATATATACATGTACCTACATCTCTTAATCTCTTCTTTGTGTTCTTGGATTCTGATTGGCCATTGCAAATCCCTATGCTGTCGCTGTATATTATTTGAAATCTCGCACCTACAGCCTACACAACACTTCACTTACCAGATCTAGAACGTATGAACGTACCCAGCCACGGCTGGTCTCCCGCAGGGTTCTGCTATCTCCCCTCTGCTGTACAATATATTTGTCGCAGATATTCCGACAGCCCCCCTAAACGTGACATACGCACTGTACCCAGACGACACTACCATCCTCAGCAGCTCCACTCAGCCGAGGATAATAACCGAACGACTTCAGACCGCCGTAGTCGAGCTGCAATCATGGTATAGGAAATCTCTTCTAGCCATAAACCCCGATAAATGTTCAGCTGTCCTATTTTCCAAGAGGAGACACACACCTCACGAACACGTTTCATTAGACAACCGTCTAATCCCCTGGCAAGATTCCGCCAAATACCTCGGGGTTTTCCTAGACAAACACTTAACATGGCGCCCCCATGTCGATCACGCTCGAAAGAAAGCCTCGATGTTCATCTCGAAACTGTTCCCACTTCTAAATAGACATTCAAAATTGTCCATGAACAATAAGTTTATCATGTACAAAGTCATTATCCGGCCAGCCTTGACCTATGCATCACCCGCATGGGCCACCGCGGCCGCAACACACATCAAGACCCTTCAAATCATCCAGAACAAAATTCTGAGAATGGTAACCGGAGCGCCATGGTTTGTCCGAAACAGTCAGATTCACTCTGATCTGGAAATGCCTTCGATACTTGAGTTTATAACTCAACTATCCACAACCCAGTTCGCAAAAGCCGCTTCTCACCCAAATGCTTTTCTCCGTAGTGCCACCGACTACGACGAGCAACTTCCACACAAGCATAAGCGTCCAAAGCTTATACTTACCCGCTAAACGCCCCCGCGGCAAAAAACATAATGGAAACATTCATTCCCTAAAAAGTCATTGTGTGTAATTCTTTCCGACGGAGGTATGGACTAAGGTCCGGTACTCCCTGGGAGGGGGTTTTAGTGAGTACAGTCTCACAGTACCTAGATATCCCACGGAACCTATGGGGCCGTGAATGGGGTCTGCATGAGCATTTCCCCCTCCTGCATCCAAAAAAAAAAAAAAAAAAAAAAACTTCACTTACCACCTCGCTACTCACTACACTACATAATCTTACAACTATAATACAGATAATACTCGTCAAAACATGTGCTCTGTACTCTGACTTACTGTTTGATACTACTACTATTAGTGAATTTTCTTAAAAAAAATTCACTAATGAGGAGATCCCGACTTTTGAATTTTGAAAAAATTTCTTCAAATGAGCGCTAATTAAGCCCCCCAGAACACATTTCCGGGGTCAGGTTTTCCCGGAAAATTTTGTGTTTTCTTTCAAAAAAAATTTATATCTCCGGAATTAACAAAGTAAGGGCAACCAAATTTGGTACGCGAGTTTACATCCTTATAGGTAAGCTACATACCAAAATTTAGCTCTGTATGTCAAAAGACAAAAATGGGGTCTGCATGAGCATTTCCCCCTCCTGCATCCAACAAAAAAAAAAAAAAACTTCACTTACCACCTCGCTACTCACTACACTACATAATCTTACAACTACAATAAGATAATACTCGTCAAAACATGTGCTCTGTACTCTGACTTACTGTTTGATACTACTATTAGTGAATTTTCTTAAAAAAAAATTCACTATTGAGGAGATCCCGACTTTTGAATTTTGAAAAAATTTCTTCAAATGAGCGCTAATTAAGCCCCCCAGAACACATTTCCGGGGTCAGTTAAAATTTTTATATGTTTATATATATATATATATATATATATATATATATATATATATATATATATATATATATATATATATATATATATATATATATATATATATATATATATATATATATATATATATATATATATATATATATATATATATATATATATATATATATATATATATATATATATATATATATATATATATATATATATATATATATATATATATATATATATATATATATATGTATCACACCGATAACTCAAAAAATAATGGGCCGATTTTGATCAAATTTGGTGAATACCTTCCTTTTGCAAATGGCTTGGATAAGTTCGTTAGCCAGGAAAATCGGTCCAGGTTTTCCCGGAAAATTTTGTGTTTTCTTTCAAAAAAAATTTATATCTCCGGAATTAACAAAGTAAGGGCAACCAAATTTGGTACGCGAGTTTACATCCTTATAGGTAAGCTACATACCAAAATTTAGCTCTGTATGTCAAAAGACAAAAAAGTTATAGGCATTTAAAGAAACATAAATTGAGGTTTTTCACAAAACGTCAAAGTTGCGATTTAAACGTCAAAATTGGCAACATTTAGGAAAAGAACTTGAATCTAATACGCGCTATGGAAATAAAGTGTCTCAAGAAGAATGTTTTACAAACCCTGAAGTATTAGTTTCAACCGTCATTGTCCTTCATTTTAATAAAATGTTTCCAGAAAATTCATTTCAAATAGACCCTTTCTCTGACGCTTGGCAGTAGCCTTAGCTATAGAGTTTATCGTTTAATAGTATATAATTGTTGTAGAATTTTCGTAAAAAAATCAATAAAGTTCAATATATCTGTTATTATACAACATATGAAAAAAAATTGTATATATTAATTAATTATAGGGTGTCTTGAGCTACATCTTAAAAAAATATTTCTACAATCACAGGTGGCCCATAAGTCGTTGGTGATACAAATTTTCTTTTTTTTTTTAATCAAACACGCCTTATGTTATTTCATTTTTGCATTTTCCATCGAAATATAATGCATGTTTGTAAGAAAAAAAATTCTGGACGCAGTAAGTGCGTTATGGTAGCGAATTTTGATCAAATGCTTAATATTTGAATAGCTCAATTTGCTATTAACCTATAAGGTTGACCAAGAAACGAATTTTTTCGGGAACACTTTAAGTTTACTTTCGGAAATTTTTGTACATTTTCAAACAATAAAGTTATTTTGATGAAACATGGCACATTGTTTTTACTATATAGATTATACTGGTAACCAAATTTGATGCCTGCTTTCTTAAAAAAGCACACATTATTGCTATTAAAAAAAAATCTCGGGACGCAGCAAGTGCGTTATGGTAGTGAATTTTCATAAAAATGTTTTTATTGCAAATATGTGTGTTTTCTTTTTAAGAAAGCAGACATCATATTTGGTTACCAGTATAACCTATATAGAAAAAGCAGGCATCAAATTTGATTACCAGTATAACATATATAGTAAAAACAATGTGCCATGTTTCATCAAAATAACTTGATTTTTTGAAAACGTACAGAAATTTCCAAAAGTAAACCAAAAGTGTTACTGAAAAAATCCGTTTCTTGGTCAACCTTATAGGTTAATAGCAAATTGAGCTTTTCAAATATGAAGCATTTAATCAAAATTCGCAACCACAACGCACTTGCTGCCTCCAGAATTTCTTAACTTACAAACATGCATTATATTTCGATGGAAAATGCAAAAAAATAAGGCGTTTTCGACAAAAAAAAATTATTTGTATCACCAACAACTTATGGGCCACCCTGTGATTGTCGCAATAATTTTTTAAGATGTAGCTCAAAACACCGTATAATTAATGTATACAATATTTTTTCATATCTTGTATAATAACGAATATATTGAGCTTTATTGATTTTTTACGAAAATTCGACAAAAATTATATACCATTAAACAATAAACTCTATAGCTAAGGCTACTGCCAAGCATCAGAGAAAGGGTCTATTAGAAATGAATTTTCTGGAAATATTTTAGTAAAATGAAGGACAATGACGGTTAAAACTAAGAGTTCGGTGTATGTAAAACATTCTTCTTGAGACATTTTCTTTCCATAGCCCGTATTAGATTCAAGTTATTTGCCTAAATGTTGCGAATTTTGACGTTTTCAATTGTCACTTTGACGTTTTGAGGAAACCCCCAATTTATTTTTCTTTAAATGCCCATAACCTTTTTGTCTTTTGACCTACAGAGCTAAATTTTGGTAGGTGGCACACCTATAACGATATAAACCAGCTTACCAAATTTGGTTGCCCTTACTTTGTTAATTTTGGAGATATAAATATTTTGCGAAAGAAAACACAAATTTTTCCGGGAAAACCTCGGCGGATTTTCCTGGCTAACAAAATTATCCAAGCGACTTGCGAAAGGAATGTACTCACCAATTTTGACGTTTAAAATCGCAATTTTGACGTTTTGAGGAAAATCCAAATTTATTTTTCTTTGAATGCCTGTAACTTTTTTATCCTTTAACCTACGGAGCTAAATTTTGGTAGGTAACTTGCCTATAATGATATAAATCCGCATATGAAATTTGGTTGCCCTTACTTTGTTAATTCCGGAGATATAATTTTTTTTCGAAAGAAAACACAAAATTTTCCGGGAAAACCTGGACCGATTTTCCTGGCTAACGAACTTATCCAAGCCATTTGCAAAAGGAATTTATTCACCAAATTTAATCAAAATCGGCCCATTATTTTTTGAGTTATCGGTGTGATACATATATATATATATATATATATATATATATATATATATATATATATATATATATATATATATATATATATATATATATATATATATATATATATATATATATATAATATATATATATATATATAGACATATAAAAATTTAAACCGACCCCGGATATGTGTTCTGGGGGGCCTAATTAGCGCTCATTTGAAGAAATTTTTTCAAAATTCAAGAGTCGAGATCTCCTCATTAGTGAATTTTTTTTAAGAAAATTCACTAATAGTTTTATGAAAATTCACTACCATAACGCACTTGCTGCGTCCAGAATTTTTATTATTATTTACTATTAATGTTATTTCACTATACCTACTTATTACATATTATGCTAATACATAATGGTTACCTACCTATATTTGATTATATTGTAAACTACATAATGGTACTTACCTATGTTTTGTATACTATTTGCCTACCTATCTACTAACTTAACTACATATTATAATCAATCTAAATAAACGCATATTAAAATACAATCAAATATTTTGTTTATTTACTTATAATAATTAAGCCAATACAAATAACAAATACACAATATAACGATGTTGCATAACTTGCTTAACTGGCATATTTCATATGAAAGAATGTGCAAAATAATGGGCTGGGTCTGCTTTTTGCATAATTGACTGACCTCTCTATGCGAATATCCGATTTTTCAGTTCAGTGATAGTGATAGGCATCCGTGTCGTACGAACGTCCGACAATCAATCATTATACAATGTTAAAACTACTTACGAGCGTTCTTCACACTAATTGCCGTCTTTTTTCCAATGAATAATGCATATTTATTATTGTTATATTGGTCAAAGATAGCACGCTTCATGATTACAACGTGAACGAATCTGTGATACAAATTTTTAATGGGTATAACCTAATTTCGGTTGCACTTTTCGAAAGTTGCATTTGTCTGTGTCCGTTTATTACGCTTCTGTGTATTATTGTGCTGGCAATAAATTGTAAATCATCGTACAAAACTGAAATGGAGTCATTATGGATTGGTTCTGATGTAGATTTGTCTATTTTACATCAATGTCGAGTGGCAGAGAGGTTAGAATATAGGTTGGCTTGTTTACATTCTTCGAAAAGCAATAATAAACCGCAATGTAGCACGAGTGTCAGCTTCAATGAGAATGTGGAGATTAAAAATCGGGAGGAAGAGGAAAGATTCAGGAGGAGAAGGAGATCGGGGACCTGGCCGTAAGTTATTTTATTAATTTAGGTAAAAGAATGTCATTTCCATAATCCTCGATTTGACATTGAGTTTTTAATTGTGGTCAGTGCGACTTTCTTTAATTAGTATCGCAGTGTTTGTGTTAGCGTCTTGTTGCTTTAAGTTGTAAAAGTGGAAATAACTATATTAAATTGAATTTATATTAATTGAAATGTTATCAGAAGCAGAAAATATTGAAAATTTGTCTATGAAAGCTTTGTGCGGGTGAGTTTCGCTTTATATGCCTTTGTAAGACAAACTATATTGTGATCCGGTATGGTCTAGTGGCTAGGATACCTGGCTTTCACCCAGGAGGCTCGGGTTCGATTCCCGGTACCGGAATAACTTTTTTCGTTTTTTTTTTGCTTATTATTAACATAAAATCATAAAACTAAGTTGATTATATTAATTTCATCTGTAAAATATTGAAAATGTCTCAACTTTAAAACTGCTGGTAATCTGATTAAAGATTTATACGACGAAGATTGCACGCAAACCCATTCATCTGCTGACAACGGCCGAATCCGTGCGCTGTTGCCAGACCCATAATTTTATATATAATACAAAAAAAAATATCCCAGCTGACATTACATATTACGTTATAATTATCTAGAATATAGTGCACCTATCTATAATCTAGTAAGTAAAATGTTTGTTTGTTTTTTAGCGAAGTTTCGTTAAAAAACTAGTCGATTAGTTTGAGTTATTAGCGAATTTTCGTTCCAAAATCATGTAAGTAGGTACTAAGTACCATTTTTTTTTGGAAAAAAAAAGGTAATTCAACGGTAAGAGTATGGAAAATGTTTCGTCTTCAAAATCAGTAAACTTATTTCGTTATAATGGTACACAAGTTGCTTTCATATACAGGCTGGCGCATTGAAGACGAAACAGACCGATTTGCGTCCAGAGAATTTTTTTAAAGAAACGCTGAAACACGTCCATTTTAATATTGGGGGGGGGGGGGGATGTTTTGACATAAAACTCAACTTTGTCCCATCAACCCCTTAAGGGTGGTGATAACAACCCTTATATTTTAAATGTGGAACATGGGTCGAGTGTTACACCATTTGAAAGATCTTTCTTTTTTGAATTCAGCACACTATTTTTTTTTGTTGAAGTTTTATCAACTCGTTTAAAATTTATTCACAGTTGGAGTTGCAAGAACGTATTTCATTCATTGTGATAAGAAATGCACTAATTAGTCAATTTTTCGTTAAAAAAAACTAAAAACAAAACCAAACGTTCAAAAATGTTTATTCAGTTAAGTAAGTGTTCAAATTGTTGTCCACCAGCTTCCATACAAAACTACAAATTTTGTTCAATCAAAATGAGCTCTGACATTCTGGAGCATTTGTGGAGTTATTAGACGGCATTCTTCAACAATGCGTCGTCGTAATTCTTCCAGAGACTCCGGTTCTGTTTGCGTAAATTCTACTCTTTAAATGGCCCCATAGAAAGAAGTCTTAAGGAGTTAAATCCGGTGATCTAGGGGCCACTCAATAGCACCTCTACGCCCAATCCACTGTCCTGGAAACTCTCTGTTCAAAAACTCCCTAACACGTTGTGAAAAATGCGGAGGAGCTTCATCTTGTTGATTTTCTTGATAGCGATCATTATTTTCAACAATGTCAATTAGTAGAGGGCAAACGATATCTTCTAGTAACTCCAAATACGTTTCACCACTCCAATTGCCATAAAGAAAAATCGGTCCGATTAAACAGTCTCTAAAAATGCCAGTCCAGACATTCAATTTCTGTGGAGCTTGAGTGTGGACTTCGTGAAAATTTCTTGGATTATTATCTGCCCAACAACGACAATTGAAATGCGTTTTTGCATCTTCAACTGTGAATAATTTTTAAACGAGTTGATAAAACTTCCAAAAAAATTAGTGTGCTAAATTCAGAAAAGAAAGAGCTTTCACATGATGTAACACTCGACCCACGTTCCCTATTTAAAATATAATGGTTGTTATCACCATCATTAAGGGGTTGATTTTCTTTTATGTCAAAACATGCCCCCCTCAATATTAAAATTGACGTGTTTCAGCGCTTCTTAAAAAAATAATTCTCTGGACGCAAATCGGTCTGTTTTATTTTCAATGCGCCAGCCTGTATAGAGGCTATAACATGTTTAACAAGTAACTGGTAGGATAGTATGGAATTTGCATAAAATGTAATCCAGTTTTAATTTAATCAGTTTTTTCATGCCTTAATGTTATAATAAACATCAATAATAAAAAATAAATAAGAAATATTTGATTTTATAGCTTTCAGACGTGTTTGAAAATCCTTGGTATTTTAAATTTTGCCACGTGGTCATAAACGCTCCGGCTGTTCTGTCCGACTAATGCAAAAGGTCGTATCTGCAGAATTATATAAGGTTTGAGTTATTAAAGGTTTTGTAAAATAGCAAACGCCGTCAATATAAGGAAAAATTTCGGGATGCAGCAAGTGCGTTATAGTAGCGAATGTTCATAAGATTTGTACACTATTATTATACGGCATATTAGTAAAGTTAATATCTAAAACTTACACAGACCTTGAAGATCGATGTTAGAGGTCCTACTACGTGCAAATTTGAAGAATTGTTTCGAAAATGTTACCATCGATATCTCCCTATTACCAAAAAAATCTTGCGTTCTAACTCCTTTTGAGAAAAATGCCCAGAACTCAATTTTCTATGAAGCTAAAGAACTAAATGTTGCTATATCTGTAGATAAGTGTAAGTATTTTTAAAAGAAACTTGCATTACAAATTTCATTAAAGTTATACATAAGATTTCCAGTAGGAAACTTAATTGCTATTTAGAAAAGTAAAGTATATGCCAAATATTATAAACGTAGCAGCTATTTTTCTTCATTAATCGCCAGTATGATTTCATTTTAGTCAACCGAATCAACCGGTTTTTTCAATATCAACAATAACAAAATTATAATTTCATATTCAAAGGTGACAAACTTATTTAGGCGTTTTAAACAAAAATGAGATCTTGTTCAGAACGTATGAAATCTGTGCACTATTGTTTATCGAAATGTCAAAATAAAACAAACAAAAACATACATTCATCGAGCTTTATTCCATCGCGTGACCTTCCGCTTAGGAGGCAAGCGCGATGCCCCCTGCGCCATCTAGGCACACGTCAACTAACGTTTTATTTGCGTGATACTTTAGATCGGCTTCATGCCCGGGATATTATATTCAAAGTATACGTAACAATTAATTACAGAATTGGTAGAATTACCATTGAAACACATCCCACGACTGTTTCGGTCTTATATGACGTCTTATGTTTATGTTTAAAGATAAAAGAAACTATTTTAGAATCATTTTTATAGACACTTCCCTTGATTTTGTTTACATTTCTACTATATTATGCGACAACATAACATATCTATGCTGCACTAAAACTGTATTTGGGGCCGTTCATAAAGCTACAAATATAGTGTCTTTTAATAATTGATTCAATCCCCCAGTTAAATAACAATCACTTGACAAATTTTTAATTTGATGTCGTCTGTCATTTTCCATAATTGCGGCCGAGATTCCACGATTGTTGGTTCGGGTAGTATATTTTATGCCTGGTATATATTTAGTTTGGTTACGGTTGATCTATGGTTTATTCCTGTTGTATGAATCAATCTACGCGTGGCAGTTAACTACTCTGTCCGTCAGGTATTGGACTTGGCCACTAAGTCGTTACAATGCATCTCTTTGGGATTTTATTTTTAATTTGGAAAACACTCTAAATATTGTGTACCAAATTACTTAAAATTCACAACATACGTTTGTTTGCACTATTTCTAGCCACATGTAAAGTCTCATTCCAGTTACTCTAATAGTTACAAAAATATAGCGTTTTCAAAACGTTTTCCCCGATTTTCCACCGGAAAAATCCGGGGGCGTGCGGGCGGGCGGACGGGTGGGTGGTTGCGGGCGTGCGCGCGCGCGCGCGCGTGTGTGTAAGCAACCGAAAACTCAAAAAATACTTGACCAATCAAATCCAAATTTGGAAATTCCCTTCGTCTTGTTAATAGCTTCGTAGAGTTCGTTAGACAGTTTTGACACTCAATTACTGTTATAAAAAAATGCAGAAAACTGTTTGAAAACGCAATATTTTTTAAATTACTAGAAGTGTTAAACTAAAGCTTTAGAAGCACATAGATATTATATAAGTGATCCTATCTACCAAATTCGAACTCAATCGGTTCAGTAAATCAGGGGTTATAGGTAAATAAAAAATAAATAATCTACGATATGACCTGAAATTATCTCTGAATGGATGCCTATAATGTTAGACAAGGTCAAACAGATAAATCAGGGTCCCGCTGCCATTGCAAACAAAATCTCTAAATTAGGCTTTAAGCGAACAGGCTTCGAAAGTATGTCACAATAAACAATCAGCGGGGTTGCCATTTGCGACAACTCTTAACTCCTGTTGATAGAAAAATGTTAATAAATAAAAACTTAAATAAAAGTGATCCGATTTGTTTAAAAGAAATCTAGAACTACGTTTTATTATGTATAAATATTAAGTTTCCTATTTTCACGGTATTTAAAAGCCATCTCCCTCTTCTAGTTAAATCTGATAACACCACTATTTGTCATTTGTTGACTGACAGGAGTCATGAGAGAAAGGTGCGCGTTCTAAGTATAACCTCGAAACTAACAGACGTCATTACCAAAGAAGAAGAAGAAGATAACTTTGAAAGCGACTCCGCTAATATCTTAGAATTAGTGATGGACACTATCGATATTTTTTACTATCGATAGTAATTATCGATAGTCAAATGTACTATCGATAGTAACTATCGATAGTTAAATGTACTATCGACTCCGCTAATATCTTAGA
Source organism: Tillus elongatus (assembly GCA_964006375.1). Classification (NCBI taxonomy): domain Eukaryota; kingdom Metazoa; phylum Arthropoda; class Insecta; order Coleoptera; family Cleridae; genus Tillus; species Tillus elongatus. Next base: position 9,464,393 of record OZ023268.1, read on the forward strand.
ATTAGTGATGGACACTATCGATATTTTTTACTATCGATAGTAATTATCGATAGTCAAATGTACTATCGATAGTAACTATCGATAGTTAAATGTACTATCGACTCCGCTAATATCTTAGAATTAGTGATGGACACTATCGATAGTTTTTACTATCGATAGTAATTATCGATAGTCAAATGTACTATCGATAGTAACTATCGATAGTTAAATGTACTATCGACTCCGCTAATATCTTAGAATTAGTGATGGACACTATCGATAGTTTTTACTATCGATAGTCAACTGTACTATCGATAGTAACTATCGATAGTTAAATGTACTATCGAATAATCGTTCGATATTTTTCATTCGTTAACATATATTTTAGGAAACAAATAACGCAATGTTCCGTGAACTTAGCAAATTCACTCGCAAATATGTATGTGTGCCAGTAGCCTCTGTACCATCAGAACGTGTTTTCTCAAAGGCTGGTTTAATTTCTAAAGACAGAAGGAATCGAATAAAAGAAAAAAAATTGGACCACCTCATATTATTAAATAGTAATTACGGATTAACAGACAACTAGTGCATTACCTTAATATTCGTTTAGCCTTGTAAACGTCTTTATGTTTTATTACAGAATAAAAAGTTTTAAGTGGCTAAGAAACATAAAACAGATTATTTTTTGTAAGTTAATTTGCATTTGCAATAATTGCCAATTAAAATGCACAAATTGCATACAGATATTTTAGTAGTGAGGTCCGCATAATTTAAATTTAAAACATAAATGTTGTAAGTTGTATATTGAACTTTATATACCATATACGTATAAGTGTATTAACCATAAAAGGCATAGTCATATTATGGTGAGTGGAATAACATTACATGAATTGTCAGTGTTAAGTTTTAATTCGATTTCGATTTTTGGCTTATAAAAGTGCTGCGGCTAAACCAGCTCATGCATGCACATACGGTACTGTTGTCCAGTTTAATTTATTATATGATACTTCTCACTTGGTTATTCGAATCTATCTGATCTTTTAATCTTTCATTCGCTGATAATTCCTCCTGTTGTAGAAATTACATACTAATTTCACTGTAGATAGTTCAGTAGCGGCCCGTGCCTTAATGCATTGGAGGTGCGCAAGAAAAAAAAAATTTCGGGACGCAGCAAGTGCGTTATGGTAGTAAATTTTTATTAAATGCTTCACATTTGAATAACCCAAGTTTCTACGAACTTAGAAAGTTGAATTTTGGTGTATAGTAGGGCCTTACCCAGGGCAACATGTCCACCAAATTTCATCAAAATAACATTGTAATTTTCGGAGAAAAAAATTTTTTTCAAAAGAAAACTCAAAATTAGAATAACTCAATTTTCTAAAAATGTAGAAAGTTGAATTTCAGTGTGTAGTAAGGTCTTTTACAAGGCAACATATCCACAAAATTTCATTAAAATACCTTTGTAATTTTCGGAGAAAAATATTTTTTTGAAACAAAACTCAAAATTTTCCCAGAAAACGTTATCCGATTTTCCTGACTAACGAACTCATCCAAGCCATTAATAAAAGAAAGGCACTTGCCGAGTTTCATCGAAATCAGTTGCTTATTTTTTGAGATCGGTCGGATACGTATATATATATATATATATATATATATATATATATATATATATATATATATATATATATATATATATATATATATAACATATAAACATATAAACATATAAAAATTGAAACTGACCCCGGATATGGGTTATAGGGGTCCTAGTTCGCGTTCATTTGAAAAAATGTTTGCAAAGTCTCTTCATCAATACCTCTTTATTAGTGAATTTTTTTTAAATAAAAATTTACCAAAAATGAAGGGCTCGCCTATTTTTTCCCCGAAAATGTATTATAAAGAAACCTACTTAATAATTATTAACTACTTACCAAGTTTTCCTATAGTTAGTTATACGTATATAGTAGTTAAAAAGTCCCTTAAAAAGTTAACCTTTAAATTTAAAATATCCACTGAATTAATCACAGTATCACAATTATTTTGTCCACTTATTAAGTAACCCGAAGTAGTAACCATAATAATAATAATAATTGTCTTGTTAGAACATGTAAACAACAACGAAATGATCTAATTAAAAGTCAATCCGACGCGAAGACGAAAATTACTACGTAGTAGGTACACACGCTCTGCCAAAAGTTTACTACAAACTAGAAGTGTGTAATTTTATAGCGCACAACAGATTACTTATTCGGTCGATTTCGACGAAGATCATCAAGATTCGGCGATCATTTCGCACTGAAGAATCGCATTTCGTGAGAGCGCCGAAAAATACACACCGCCGCCCGCCTGCTTTATATGGATATGAATGTATATAACGTCTGCAACGATTAACACTATACTTATTCTGATTCTGTATTCTGTATTAATGGCTGCCAACTCTCTGCGATCCTCGATATACTAATTTTGTTCGTTGAATGCAGGAGGTAAAAAAGTAAAAATTTATTAAAATATAGCATAGCAAAATTATTGTTTTTTCCACGGCAGGCGGCAGTGTGCGCGCACTTATTGCGGAGCCGCCCCTGAGATAGTAATTTTCATGCGATAAAGTTGGATAGAATTTTATTCTCACAAGTCAAATAGTACCTACTAATTTAACATTCGATAGTGATTTTCGTTCATTTAAAATATTCATTCGATAGTTACTACCGATATTAAAAACTATAGAATAAATCATTCGTTTTCATTCGATAGTACCCATCAGTACTTAGAGTCATACAATATAAAATAACGACCTATATTTTAAGGTTAATACATACAGGATTAGGTAAATAATAATCCAACTTTTAATTTTAACCTAACATTAACAAATGCCTTCGGCCGTCGACTGTAGTATAATATCATGATTTTAACATCCAATCAAACAAATAAGAAAGTGGTTGTGTGCATCTAATTCCGGTTGTTAATCAATCCATGAAGGTACTGTATTCTAAAACGGTAATAGTAAATATGTGCTGAAAAGGGTTTAGGTGCAGCAAGTGCGTTATGGTAGCGAATTTTCGTAAAAATATTTCAAATGAATTTCCCAGCAAACTAGAATATTTTGTTTTGATACATAGTAAAATCAAGATAAACGCAAAGTTTGTACTAAATTTAAAAAATGACTACAAATTTGTTTAAAAAAACATTTTTTGTTAATTTGTTTGCAGAAACTGGTTCGATTGCGTTGACTAAAACGGATCATCCAAGCGATTAATAAGGAAAAATAGCTGCCACCTTTATAATCTGGCAGGTACATTCCTTTTGTAAATAAAAATGAAATTTTCGGTAAATTTGCAGTTTAGAACAAGAGGGACTTTTAGATTTTTTTTTCAGAAACATGCTTAGAATCCTGTCTGGATGCACATACCACAAAAATTTTTTCTTGAAAACAGCCCCCAAGAAAGTTACAATCACAGGTGGCCCATAAGTCGTTGGCGATACAAATTTTCTTTTTTTAAATCGAACACCCCTTATGTTAATGCATTTTCCATCGAATTGTAATGCATGTTTGTTTTCGAGTTATCTCAGTTGTTTTGCAACTTTTCACATTTTTGGCACATATCAAAAATTGTGATACGGCGTTTGTACCAAAAAGATTGGAGTCTAATGCAAATGACGCGTTCAGAGAGGTTTTCGTTTATATTATTTCATGAAAAAATCGAGATGCCATGCACCGGTCGCCCTCAAATAGTGACTAAATTAAAAAAAAAATCAAACTGTGGTAATTCAGTTGTTTCAAATAGAACAGTATGTATTTTGTGTTTCAGAAGTGAAGGGCATAATGATAAATGTTTAATAAGTTATTTAAAAAAATGTTTTTGGATTTTCGAGAAAAAAATTGTTTGTACATTTTTAAGCAAAAAACTTTTTTGGGAGTTTTGTCGAAAAGCTTATTTGATGAAATATGGTACATTATTTCAATTACTAGGGCGGGTCAATAAGTCCGTAACTTTTTGAATGAAACACAGTTTTTTTGACAAAAAATAATTTTATTTCTCAACATAGTCTCCTTTAAGCTCTATACACTTCGTCCAACGTTTCTTCAGTTTTTATCCCTTCCAAAACATAAGATTTGTCGAGGTGTCAAAATAGGTATTTGCTTGTGAGATGATTTCATCATTGGAGTCAAATCTCTTTCCGCCGAGCCATTTCTTTAAGTTTATAAACAAGAAATAGTCACTCGGGGCTAAATCCTGAGAATAGGGCGGATGAGGGAGCAATTCGTAGCCCAATTTATGCAATTTCGCCATGGAGGCCACACATGTATACACCCTTGCATTGTCTTGGTAGAAAATAACTTTTTTCTTGGCCAAATGCGGTCGTTTTTTCTTCAAATCGTCATTGAATCGGTCCAATAAGTTGGTATAATATTCGCCATTGATTGTTCTTCCCTTTTGGTGGTAATCAATGTGGATTATACCGCGTGCATCCCAAAAAACGGTCGCCATGACTTTATTGGCTGACAAACCCACCTAGGCCTCCTTCGGCGCCGATTCGCATGGAAAAACCCACTGTTTTGACTGCTGCTTGGGCTCTGGTGTGTTGTGATGAATCCATGTTTCGTCCATGGTTACGAAACGGCGCAAAAACTCGTCCCTATTGCGGTTGAACAACGCCAAACACTCCTTCGAAGTTGTCACACGATTGCGTTTGTGGTCGATTGTGAGCAAACGCGGCACCCATCTTGCAGATAGCTTTCTCATACCCAAGTGATCATCCAAAATCTAAACCACTGAGCCATGTGATATGCCTATGGCTTCCACAATCTCCAGCACTTTCAGTCTCCGATCGGCCAACATCATATCGTGAATTTTTTCGGGTGTAGCTACCTCAACTGGGCGTCCAGAATTATCGGCGTCATTTGTGATTGTACGGTCACAACGAAATTTTGTAAATAACTTTTTTACCACGGAAATTGATGGTGCAGAGTCCCCATAGTATTTATCAAGCTTAGCCTTGGTTTGATCGATGTTTTTTCCGCAAAAAATAATGTTTGATGAGCACACGAAATTTACTGTTTTCCATTTTTGTTATAAGTCAAGAGGTTGTGAGCTTTCAATGGCTATCTAACACAAACTAAATGATGCAGCTTGTTCAAAATTTGATATGAGTCAACTGACAGATGTTTGTTGACAGGAGCAGTGGTTGCCCTTCCTTGTGAAAATGCGGGAAATTAAAAAAGCCACCGACTTATCGACCCAACCTCGTATATAGGTTGTGCTGGTGATCAAATTTGATGCCCGCTTTCATTAAAAAAAAATCTCTGGACGCAGCAAGTGCGTTATGGTAGCGAATTTTCTTTAAACTATTTTTAATAGCAAATGTCTTTCTTTGATGACAGCAGGATCAAACTTGGTTGCCTATATAGTAGAAACAATGTATCATATTTCATTGAAATAAATTTATTGTTTGAAAATATATAAACATTTTTCAAAAGTTTAGATGCAGCAAATGTGTTATGGAAGTGATTTTCCATAAAAATGTTTTTAATAGCAAATGCGAGCAGGCATCAATCTGATAACCTGTATAGCCTATGTGGTAGAAATAATGTACTATATTTTATCAAAATTACTTATGGTTTGAAAATATACAAAAATTTTCCGAAAATAAACTTAAATGTTGGTTTTCTATCCAACAAAGCTTACGTTAATAGCAAATTGAGTTATTGAAATTTGAAGGATTTAATGAAACTTTGGTAAATTTGCAGATTAGCACCCGAACGCTTTTCAACAAATTGTTTTCAGAGACATTACTAGGACCTCACCTGCAGGTTTCTGAACAGTTTTTTGAAAAACGTTCGGGAGCTAAACTGCAAATTTACCGAAAATTTGCTACCAAAACGCATTTACTGCGTCCAGATTTTTTTCTTAGAAACGCATCATATTTCGATAAAAAATGCAAAAATGCATTAACGAATTTGTTCTACGAAAATTAGTTAAAAAAAATTATACACCCCTACTCACTCCTGGTCCCATAACTTCCTTGGGAAGTGTGAACAAGAAATTTTTCTTGGGGTTTGTGGATCCAGAGGGGTGGGGGTCTAGGCAGGTTTCTGAAAACAGTTTTTTGAAAAGCGTTCGGGAGCTAAACTGCAAATTTATCGAAAATTCGCTACCAAAACGCACTTACTGCGTCCAGATTTTTTTCTTGCAAACGCATCATATTTCGACAAAAAATGGAAAAATGCATTCACGAATTTGTTCTACGAAAATTAGTTAAAAAAAAGTATACGCCTCTACTCACTCCTGGTCCCGTAACTTCCTTGGGCAGTGTGAACAAGAAATTTTTCTTGGGGTTTGTGGATCCAGGGGGGGGCCTAGGCAGGTTTCTGAAAACAGTGTTTTAAAAAGCGTTCGGGAGCTAAACTGCAAATTTACCGAAAATTCGCTACCAAAACGCACTTACTGCGTCCCGATTTTTTTCTTATAAACGCATCATATTTCGATAAAAAATTCTAAATTACATTAACGAATTAGTTCTAAAAAAATTAGCTAAAAAAATTATGCACCCCTACTCACTCCTGGTCCCGTAACTTCCTTGGGGAGTGTGAACAACAAATTTTTCTTGGGGTTTGTGGATCCAGGGGGGGCTCTAGGCAGGTTTCTGAAAACAGTGTTTTGAAAAGCGTTCGGGAGCTTAACTGCAAATTTACCGAAAATTTGCAAGCAAAACGCACTTACTGCGTCCAGATTTTTTTTAAGATAAACTCATCATATTTCGATAAAAAATGCAAAAATGCATTAACAAATTTGTTCCACGATAATTAGCTAAAAAAAATTATAGACCGTTAAACCATAAATTTCACTAAACCTACAAATAAATATCCAAACAGCTACCAAACTTAACTAAACTGACAGCCAAAGCACCAGAAAAAGGGTCTATTTGAAATGGATTTTCTGTAAACATTTTAGTAAAATGAAGGGCAATGACAGTTGAATCTGAAACTTAAGGGTTTGCAGAACACTCTTCTTGCAACATTTTCTTTTCACACACGGTATTTGTTTTACATTGTTTGCCTAAACATTGCCAATTTTGACGTTTAATATTGCGAGTTTGACGTTTTGAGGAAAACTCCAACATTTATTGCTTTAACTGCCCATAACTTCTTTGTCTTTAAAGCTATGGATTTTGGTACGGAGTTCACTCTTTATAATACAAACACGCGTACCAAATTTGGTTGCCCTTACTTTGTTATTTCCGGAGATATGAATTTTTTTATAAAGAAAACACAAAATTTTCCGGGAAAACCTGGTCAGATTTTCCTGGCTAACGAACTTATCCAAGCCACTTGCAAAAGGAAGGTACTCTGCAAATTTTATCAAGATCGGTCCATTATTTTTTGAGTTATCGGTCAAATATATATATATATATATATATATATATATATATATATATATATATATATATATATATATATATATATATATATATATATATATATATATATATATATATATATATAAACACAGATCTCCCCATAAGCGAATTTTTTTTTTTTTAATTCGCTAAAAGACATATTTGCTGCTGAAAACATTCTTATGAAAATTCACTACCATAACGTACTTGGTGCGTCCAGACTTTTTAGTATCTTAAAAAAGTTTTTAAGATCGCATGTTATTACGGTGAGATATTTTCTTCGTATATCAAACGAATGATGTTCACCTCGTCGCACGTCATATTATTATTAGTATGAGAACATAAAAAGTCCTATTTAAGGTTTCAGATAACATACCATTAAATTTATTTTCTTGTTTTATACTGCTTGATAATCGCAACAATAATATATACAAAACTATATATTATATTCATAACGATGTAATCTTACGGTTATTTCATTTTGATGGAATTACTGGCAGTGTAAAACATTTGTTTCACTGTGGTTTAATATTTACATTTACCATAGCATACACTCGTGAGTTTGGTTTTGATTGACGGATTAGAAGCAGACACAGTAATTACTTACTTTGATTATTTATCTTAATAATTGTGGTTCGTTTTCGGTTTCGTTCCTTGTATGATTTAGTAAAAACATCCTCATTGGTAAAAAGTTTGTGTTGTTGCTAAGTGAAATGAAGAAGACCAGTTACTGCAGGTTTGTTAGTCTGCAGGAGAATGATCAATATTCTACAAGGTAATGTCAGTATTCGTTTTAAGTGAATTTTCTTAAGGAAAATAATGTTAAAATATAAGTAAAGATTGCGAGATTTAAATAAAATTTCTTTAAACAGCTGCGAATTAGAGTCTATAGGAGGAGAGGAGAGTTCGGAAACTTCGTGGCCTAATCCAGATATGGAGCTCACCTGATAAAATCCTCATAATCGTCTAATAGAGGCACATTCGCACATCCCACTCAGTATAGCATAGGCAAGTTCATAGCAAGACTTGATTGGTTCCCAGTTCAACGCGAAAATTGAATGCCGCCGCTAACCTTACCTGACCTTTGTATTTGTATTTATGTTTTCTACTTGTAGGTTAGAAGCTAGTGATGGGTTGTTATTTAACAGTCTGTTATATTTTAACTGTTGTCGAGCCGCAACAGTAACAACCTGTTATGGATATATACAAATAACAGGTACAGTGGAGGGGATGCTGTTGCGCTTTACACTAGAACTCGGAGTCGTATCTGTTTCTGTTGTCGTATCTGTTTCTGTTGCACTGCTACGATGAAGCAACTTCTGTTTGCATCCGCAACTGTTATAACAGGATGAATGGACATGAGACTGGGAATGGGGTATAGAGTATAGAGCGGACTTTACTTCATAACATACTACTTTATACTAGTGTGCTCACAGCTTTGGGAACGTAGGGTCGTCGGTACAATGAAACTCTTAAATTTTGACAGGTTGTTGATTCACAAAAACACACACATATATTTACAATTTATAAACAAACACAAAATATGAAAAATGTAAATAAAATCAACGATGTTTCTTTTTTTCTTTGAGAAAAATTGTCTTACACTAAAAAAAAAATACTTTTCTAACAAAACACTTTCAAAGTTCTGAGTTTTTGTTGATGAACATTATTTGACTGACTTTGGTCGACGAAAGTCTGTTACGTTACTGATATGTATACAAATGTACAGTCATGCTTTAACATGAGTCCTTAGGTATTATATATTATATTAGGTAGTTTCTTTGCTCAGTTTTCAAGCTCAGTGATTAACTAATACTTCATTAGTAAAGAAAATTCGAAAGAAATTCTGCATTGTTTTACCAAATTATTATTAGTGATGAATACCCAAAAAAAAAAACCTCCATCATTTTTTTAATAAAAAATTAATTAATTGTTTTAAACATAATACAAGAATATTTTTTATTTTAAACATTACCCAACTACACCACCGGACGGACGGGTTCAGCTACTGTTACTACGTCTACGTGGAATTCTTAATAATTCATAATTCATACTGTTATTTGTAACCTGTTATATTTAACTGTTATTTCTAAATAACAGTAACAATTGCGACCTGTTACAGCAATATAACAGTTTTTCCCCATCACTATCAGAAGCTGCAATGCATTTCGCATTTTGATTCTGAAAGTGCCTAGAATGTTAACACTGTTATTATCAATGTAATTTTATATTAGATTATCTTAAATCAAGCATATTTCTTCAAATTTTTAAATGGCACTCTACCTTTTGTGGCATACCATTTTATTGATAAACCAATTATTTATCCAACCACACAAGAAAAATTCAATGCTGAGTGCACAAGTTTTGCTCTAAGTGCCTTAAATACACAAAACTCGGAACGCAGCAAGTGCGTTATGGTAGTGAATTTTTATTAAATGCTTCAAATTTAAATAACTCAATTTTCTATAAACTTAAGAGAGTTTAATTTTAATACGTAGTAAGGTCTTTCCTAAGGCAAAATATCCACAACATTTCATTAAAATAACTTTGTAATTTTCGGAGAAAAAATTTTTTTTCGATCGAAAATTTAAAATTTAAATAACTCAATTTTCTCTAAACTTAGAAAGTTGAATTTTGATACGTAGTAAGATCTCTCCTGAGGCAACATATATACTAAATTTCATTAAAACAGCTTTGTTACTTTCGGAGAAAAAAATTTTTTTCGAAAGAAAACTAAAAATTTTCCTGAAAAACCCCGCCCTATTTTTCTGGCTAACAAACTCATCCAAGCCATTAATAAAAGAAAGGCAGTTGCCAAGTTTTAATTATTTTTTGAGTTATCAGACGGATACATATATATATATATATATATATATATATATATATATATATATATATATATATATATATATATATATATATATATATATATATATATATATATATATATATATATATATATATATATATATATATATATATACATAAATATATAAAAAGTCTGAAACCAACCTCGGATTTGGGTTCCAGGGGTCCTAAATAGCGCTCATTTGAAGAAATTTTTTCAAAATTCAAAAGTCGCGATCTCCTCATTAGTGAATTTTTTAAAGAAAATTAACTAATAGAGAGGTATCGATGGTGAGACTTTGCAAAAATTCTTTCAAATGAGTGCGAACTAGGACCCCTTGAACCCATATCCGGAGTCAGTTTCAATTTATATATATATATATATATATATATATATATATATATATATATATATATATACATATATATATATATATATATATATATATATATATATATATATATATATATATATATATATATGTTCATATATTTATGTGTCACACCGATAGCTTAAAAAATAATGGACCGATTTTGATAAAACTTGGTGAGTACCTTCCTTTCGCAAGTGGCTGGATAAGTTCGTTAGCCAGGAAAATCGGTCTAGTTTTCCCGGAAAATTTTGCGTTTTCTTTCGGAAAATTTTTATATCTCCGGAAATAACAAAGTTAAGGCAACCATATTGGGTACGAAGGTTTATATCATAAAAAGAAAATCATGTACCACAATTTGAATTTCTACGTTAAAACAAAAAAAAAGTTATAAGCTTTTGAGTTTTTCTTCTTAAAACGTCAAAAAGTCGCAATTCAAGACGTCAAAATTGACATGTTCTAAATAAAGAACTTGAAACTAACATTACGCGCGATGTAGCAGAAATTTTGTAAGAAGTGTGTTCTATAGAGCCTTAAGTTTCAGCTTCAGCCACCATTATCCTTTATTTTACGTAAATATTTGCAGAAAATGAATTTTAAATATACCCTTTTTCTGATGCTTTAGCTGTAGTTTCAACTATAGGGTTATAATACATGATAATATAATACCCCTTGTTAAGCACATTGCGCCCACGAAGCAGTGTGAGATTTGGCATAGTTAAAGTGCATATAAACAAGCAGAGCAGAAAGATAAAATGTATGTATAATATGTGATTAATAGATTAAACATTGCTTTCTTCTAATTAGACGAGCGTCTCGCGACAGTAAAAACTTGGATGAGTTTTTTGTCGTTTTAACAAAATAAGAGACCTCTCTGACTGTCCTGTGTACACACAATCCTCTCAACTGACCTTCCTGACCTGCCCTGACATCAGTTTACCTAATCAAAAGCTGAAAGAAGTTAACAGGGAAATGAAAAGTTCATTATGCTCACATAACCTTGATATATGGCAGGGTTGATTTTCCTTCTCCTTTTAGCTTTTAATTAGGCAAACTGAAGTCAGGGCAGGTCAGAAAAGTCAGTTGGTAGGATTTTTTGTAATTTTTTTCCTTGTGCAAGTGGCTTGGATAAGTTCGTTAGCCAGGAAAATCGGCACAGGTTTTCCCGGAAAATTTTGTGTTTTTTTTTTCTAAAAAAAGTATATCTCCGGAAATAACAAAGTAAGGGCAACCAAATTTGGTACACGTGTTTGCATTAGAAAGAGTGAACCATGTACTAAAATGTAGGTCTCTAAGTTTAAAGAGAAAACAGTTATCGGCAGTTTAAGAAAAAAATTTGGAGTTTTCCTCAAAACGTCAAAATCGCAATTTGAAACGTCAAAATTGGCAATGTTTAGGCAAAGAACAAATACGGATTTTGAAAAGAAAATGTTGCAAGAAGAGTGTTCTGCAAACTCTTAAGTTTCAGCTTCAACCATCATTGCCCTTCATTTTAGTAAAATGTTTACAGAAAATTCATTTCAAATAGACCCTTTTTCTGATGCTTTGGCTGTCGGTTTACTTAAGTTGATGCTTTCGCTGTAGGTTTAGTTCAGTTTATGGTTTAACGGTCTATAATTTTTAGCTAATTTTCGTATAACAAATTCGTTAATGCATTTTTTATTAAAATATGATGCCTGTTTGTAAGAGAAAATCTGGACGCAGTAAGTGCGTTTTGGTAGCGAATTTTCATTAAATCCTTCAAATTTCACAACTCAATTTTTTTTTAAATTCAAAAGTGGGGATCTCCTTATTAGTGTTTTTTTAAAAAGAAAATTCACTTAAAGTGCCGATCTCCTCATTAGTGATTTTTTTCTACAAAAATTCAGTAAACGAAAACTTTATCTGTAGATTTGTGCAGAATATATTGCTTTCATTATATTTTCTCTGATTTTGTCCATATTTATTTACAGGAGAACGAGATCGTTAAACGCCCCGTCTCCCATACAACAGTTTGGACCATGCGGGCGAATAATGAAAAATTCGGCCATGGTGATGTAAGTACATTTTTGTAATGAATACATAGTTATTTTAGATTCTTATTATCGAAATTCTGTTTACTTTCTTTTCACAGGCATAATTTAAAAGTAAACTGTTATCAGTTTTGTTGTATCAAGACCTTAATTAGACGAGGCAATAAGTGTCTAGTGAGCTATATGGAAATTTTCAATTTACAAGACTGCAAATACTTAAGGTCGTAGCTAAATTCACAATAATGAATGTCATATTATCAAATAAGGTGAGGTGGAATAACTGCGACCCAAAATTTGTAAAATTTGGGTTTTATCCACTAAGTATTAAGATAAGTACACTTGGAGAACCCAAATCACCACAACACATTTTAAAAGACCTGACGATCGTTTCACTAACCAAGTTAGCGTCATCAAAGGATGAAAAATTCTAACTACTTTAAAAACTAACATCACTTTATATACCGGATCTTAGGTAAAGAAACGGAACCGAGAGGGGAACTGGTCGCAGGCAAATTGTGCAGTGTATTGTATTTTTATCGCCGGACGAGGTATTTGAACTGTCTTTATTCACTTATCTAAAAGGTGTCGATCTCTAATAATTTTGGGAAGGTTCAACGACAACTAAATTAACATAGTTTAGGCAATTTCTCTCCTTTCAGTCGTCTCTAAAGTGAGTGAATATCCCGGAGTATCAGCTCCTTACTTCATTTAGATTGCATGGAGGTGTGTGCGCATACGTCCGTAGCAATCTACCGTGCACCAGACCCCCCAATTTAGAAGCTGGAAGAAAAGACATACTATGGATGAAACTCTCTCTCAGGGCTGCAACTAAATTCATCTGTTGCATTTACCGGTCACCTTCTGACAAAAACTTTGTCCAACTCTTAGACTGAAAAAACCGACCATCTGATTTCTGAATATCCTTCCTCCGATGTTACTATTCTTGGTGACTTCAATAATCATAATAAGGAATGGCTAGGATCTTCAAAAACCGATCCACAAGGGAGAGCAGCGGAAGCCTTTGTAGTCAGCAATTCTTTAGCCAATATGGTTCAGCAATATACTTACTTTCCTCGCATCCCAACACAGCTCAAATCCCTTGGATCTCCTTACTACAAAACCTGAATGCTATAATACCAGTCACCGCCTCCCTTGGTCGCTTAGACCACGGCATGGTCACTGCTTCCTTCGTAATGCAACCCGAGGTCACACAGTCATCACACCCACGTCTCGTTTGGCACTACAACTCCGCGAACTGGGACGAAATGTGGGATTACTTTTCCTCATTTCCATGGGCGTCTGTCTGCTTCTCTCATCCTGACCCCTCTGATACCTCACGAACCGCATCGAAATTATCCAACGTGGCATGGAATTATTTATTCCACGTACACAGAAAACCTCTTCAGCCACTCAAAAGCCCTGGTTCTCTAAATCCTGTGACAGGGCCAGACTTAAAAAGCCAAAGCTCACAAAACGTTTCTACACAATCCCAGTCAAGAAAATCGTCAAGCATTTAACGACGCAAGAAACCGCTATGTCCGCATTCTTTGTGAGGCAAAAAACTCGTTTAATAACCACATCAAAAACAAAGTCCTCTTAAGCTCCAACGGCGGCAAACCCTTCTGGACTCTTGCTAAATCTATTGGGAATAATTTCTGCAAGAGCACGTTCCCACCTCTTGTTTCTACCGCCCTGAGCAAGGCTGAACTTTTTGCCTCATTATTCGCCGGCAATTCTACTCTTAACCCACCTCCAAATGTTCAACCACAAACAGTCCCCAATCTCGCGCATAAAATGACGGGTATCATTTTCAAAACCAAAAAGGTACAAAATATGCTCTCTTCTCTTAATACCAGAAAAGCCTCTGGCCTTGACGAGATCGCAGATTGTTTTCAAAAAATGCGCACCAGAACTTGCACCTGTTCTGACTCGTCTGTTTCAGACATCTTACAATAGAGGCATATGAACTAGTAACTGGAAAACTGCTCGAGTAGAACCCGTTCCCCAGACAGGATCCAAAGCGCTTCCTAGCACCTAAAGGCCTATTTCTCTCCTTTCAGACGTCTCTAAAGTGATGGAAAAGTATATAAATACCGAATTACTAAAATTTCTTGAAAAACACAGTCTAATCCACTACAGGCAGTATGGATTCCGTCAGCGCAGATCAACTGCCGACCTCCTTTCCTTTGTCACCCATTCTTGAAAAATGCTATGGAACTACACGGTGAATGCCAGATTGTCGCTCTAGACATATCCAAAGCATTCGACCAGGTCTGGCACGCAGCGCTGCTTAATAAACTTCCGTCCTATGGCCTACCACCAAAACTCTGTACCTGGACAGCAAATTTCCTCTCCAACCGGAGAATTTCTGTTGTCGTGGATGCCCATTCCTCTTAAATGTATCCAATTAATGCAGTAGTCCCCCAAAGTTCAGCTTTGGTCCCTACTTTGTTTCTTCTCCACGTCAATGACCTCCTCTCGAGCACATCCAACCCAGTTCAAAGTTACGCGGACGACAGCACCCTCCACTCAAATATACAATATTCTAAGCCTGTCTCTTTAGCCCAATTAGATGAGGATCGCAGACTCATGGAGGGTTATGTCTCTAGGGATCTCCAAAAAAATATTAGACTGGGGAAGTAGAAATCTTGTACAATTCAACTCCACCAAATCTTAGTCTTGCTTTTTATCTCATAAGAGATACACCAGCCCTAGACGCATCACAATGAACAACCAAGTTATTCAAAGTAATGAGTCCTTTTCACTTGTTGGCATTTCTGTGGATCGAAATTTCAATTGGCACCAACATGTCACATCAATTGCAGAAGCGGCTGCTAAGAAATTAGGTTTCCTCTGCCGGACTCGCAAATACTTTTCACCAGCTAATCTCTATACCTTATATACTTCACAAATAAGGCCAAACCTCGAATATTGCTCCTACATCTGTGGTGCCGCTTCTACACTCGCTATCCTGGACTCCATTCAGAAGAGAGCTATACGTCTCATCGGTGACCCTACCCTCACCCAAAGGTTGTCATCCCTTGCCCACCGACGTGCCGTTGGTGATCTCTCTCTCTCTCTCTCGCTCTCTCTCTCTCTCTTTTATAGATATCTGCACGGGCACTGCTCAGATGAGCTTTCTTCCATAGTTTCTCCACCTGCTGCCCGCAACAGATCTACCAGGGGAACAGAGCGAATGCACCCTTTTACTGTACCGCTCTTTTGTCCCGAGCACTTCCAAGTTGTGGAATTCCTTGCCGGCACATGTTTTTCCTTCTCCCCTGAACCTCCAAACCTTCAAGTCCAGAATTAACAAGTTGCCTCTTTCCTCTTTGTCGACACCCACGGTACGATAGTAGTTAGGCTGTGAGCCCTCGTGGTGTATTGAAAAAAAGTATATTTTATAACATTTTGTGCTATTTGGAGCTGTCGTGACAACATACTACCTGGTGCCGCACCGAGATGGCGACCCTGTGGTACATCTTACAATGTTATAAACCAATATGTCGCAATTGGCATTTAGAAATTTGCATCTTTGTGAACCTATCTCTAAGACGGCATTGCAAATAAGGACCAGGAATGAAACGTCATTAATTATTAATTAAATTGACGTACCTAATTATGAATCTCAGCCGAGCCGGTCCTGTCACCTACTGATAATGGCAATTTTATCGACAATGTAGATTGAGCTAGAGGTCATTCTATATACAAATACTACTGTATATAATTTTATTAGGCATATAAGGATTCGATTAACAACAAAATCCTTCAGTTCTCTCTCAAATACCGACAAAGACGATGCGTTTTTAGCTGACGCGTGAGATATCTTATTGCCAGCGGGTTAATTTTTTAAACGGCCCGTTTAAAATTGTTTAAATTATAATTTTCAGTTTATCGCGTAAATAAATTGTTAGTAGTAAGCGTCAATATAAAATAATATTGTTCTTTAAATAACTAAAGTGTACAATTATCGCAAAGTTGATAGCAATTAGTTTGTTGTGTTTATTTTTCTCGATAATAAGGTGAATCTGATAATATAAGCCGATATTATGTTCGGGCACGCTTAAAGCGAGTGATAAAAGTTGAAGTTTTGTTTACAATTTAAATGAAGCCACTGTTAAATTGGTGTTATTGTTTGACGATGATTGCGCGAAATATGACGGGAGCTCTGCGGTGATTTTTTTAAGGGTTTTATTTGCGATTTTAAGTGGTGTTAGAAAAAAAAGATAATGGTGGCGAACGGGAGTGTTATTTTAATGAAAGAACCTTGTATAATAGCTGGCGGTTATAAGAAATGCCCAAAGGACGATGGGACAGAGGTTAATAACAATTATGTTGCCAAAAAGCACCAGTTCAGGTTTGTACTGCAAATGTTTTTGGTTGGTAGATGTTTTTAGTAAATATACTATATTGTTACCAGGCCAGATAGCACAGACACGTTCTGAGAATGTACCAGGAATGTTTAGAAATAATATTCAAACATCCCCAGAACATTTTGAGAGGGTACAATATATATTCTTAGAACATTCTATGAACATGACAATAGGACAGATTATGTCATACAAATAAGGTTCTCAGAATGTTATTTAGAATATTCTTAGGAGCTCCCAGTATGTTCTGAAAATATCCCACGAACATTCAATGAATCTTCTCAAAATGTTCATACATATACTCATGGGAACATTGCTTTTTTTAAAAGATATACAGGATGTTTCGCATAAGAACCGATACAGAGCAGAGGGGAACCTAAAATATGGCGATTTAATGCAACACACCCTCATACTAAGTTGCACCCCTGAGTAGTTATAGGCCTTCAAAATGGGTTTTAAATTTCGAAAAAAAAAATCAATATCTCAGTAATACTTCAACTTAAAAAGACCAAATTTGGTACACGTTTTAGGTGTACCAAGAGCATTAATCGATGACGAGTAGATTTCAATTGAAGCATTTCAAAGGGTCGAATAGGGTGACGAACCCATGAAATGTAACAGAATTTTTTAACCTATTGGCGGATTTAAAAAATTATTATTTCATTTTATGAGGAAGTAAATTCTAAAACTTTTTCCGCTTGTTATTATTAAATAAGTGAAGATTGGAATCTGTGATGGGTACTGACAAGTACACTTGGAGAACCCAAATCACCACAACACATTTTAAGAGACCTGACGATCGTTTCACTAACCAAGTTAGCGTCATCAGAGGATGAAAAATTCTAACTACTTTAAAAACTAACATCACCTTATATACCGGATCTTAGGTAAACAGACCGAACTGAAATGGGAAAGTGAAGACAGGCAAATGCTGCAGTGTATTGTATTTTTATCACCCGACGAGGTCATTGCACTGTCCCTACTAAGTTATCTAAAAGGTGTCCATCTCTAATAATTTTGGGAAGGTTCAACGACCACTAAATTAACATAGTTTCCTTTGTCGGAACTATCTGTATTATTATGTTATCTTTAGGACGTGTTAAAACTTGGGAATTTTATTTAACAAAGCAATCGATCAGGTGACTCGTAAGCGGCGGTGGTGCCATGTTCATACAATTTTTGTTGTAACTGTATTTCGCAATATTATATATATATATATATATATATATATATATATATATATATATATATATATATATATATATATATATATATATATATATATATATATATATATATATATATATATATATATATATATATATATATATAACATTTTTTATTAATTTCAGACTATCTTCATTAACGTGATGATTATTATCCCAAATATGTCGGGTGACGGAAGATTTATCTATAGTATCATAACGTAATTGGGCTAAGTGTTGTTTGAATCTAACTCCAATCGATCTAAAGCTACATTCCGAACGACTCAATCATACGTAGGCACAAAAAATGGCCAGTCTGAATTTTTTAGTAAATCGGTTAATTAATTTTCCTTTAAACAAAAGTTATGTCTTTGTTATTCTTACTGCAATCACTAGATGGCGCTTTTTAAAAATTTAACACATTTAATGATTTTTCTCAAGAAACCTAAATACAATGATATAAATATTACTACATAGATAGAAAGAGGACTAAAGGCCAAAGCAAGTAGTGAAAATCCCAAGTCTCTATATTTTGTTTAACCGGAGATATTAATAAAAAACTAATACTGAAACCTTAAACAAAATATTTCATTCTCTCTGTATGTAATTCTAAACGATAAGCACTCTAGTGTCCCCTTAAATGCTCAAAGTGTCTGCCGTCACGTTCTACACACTGCTCGAGCCTATTTCGAGTAGAAAAAACGGCAGCTTCCACTTCTGCTGTTGACAGACTACGAATTGTATTTCGAATTCTATTCTTCATATCTGCCTTGCTCGTAGGCTTTGTTTGGAAGACAAGGCCCTTTATTCGTCCCCACAAATACAAGTCTAAGCATGTTAAGTCAGGTGACCTCGCTGGCGAGAAAATATGCTTCCTCTTCCTATCCATCGGCCTGGATACGTCTCATCGAGATGTTCTCGCACATTAATTGAAAAATGTACTGGACAACCATCGAGCTGCAGAAACATATTTTGCCTGGTTTCAAGGGGCACATCTTCCAATAAAACTGGCAATTCATTTCTTAGAAACTCCAAGAAGAGGTTACCAGTAAGAGGCTGGTCAAAGAAACAGGGTCCAATAATTGTACCTCCTATTACGCCACATCGTACATTAAGACTCCAACGTTGTTGATGTTGAACTTCTCGAATCCAGTGGGGGTTCTCGGTAGACCAATAATGCATATTATGCAAATTCACATTACCGTCGCTATGAAAAGTAGCCTCGTCCGTCCAAAAAATTAGGATTTTCATTGATCATGTCTAAAAGCCAATGGCAATGATCCAGCCTCTGATCATAATCCTGCTCATTCAGCGCTTGATTCAAAACAATATGATAAGGGTGTCTAAAAATCAAAATAAGTATCATTGTATATTCAAAAGGACATTGTAATAAAAATATGTTTATCTGCTGACATAATAGACGCATTATGTTATCAGATTTAAGTAAGATAAAGCTTTTCATTATACCACAAGGGGCGTTCACTTAAGCTAGACAGTTACGTCATCAACAATTCATAAAGCTTAACTGTTGCTACGTTGAAAGTTGAACAGTTGCGGTCATTTCAATGTTGTCAATAGACTTTGAGTAAAATAGTACTCATATACCAAAAATCAACTAAATTCGAGAAAACGTACTTGTAATTGATATGTGAAGATTTTGGTGGTTGATGATGTAACTGTCTAGCTTGGGTGAACAGCCCATAGTGCGCTAATGAGATTCACTATAGCACTACTGCTACTACAACGAGAAACAAAACACGAATCTTTGGCTAACTAATTCAATAATAAAGACAAACAAACGCTACATTCACACCAGTGAAATTAAAGAAAAAAATGTCAGTTTCATCGTATTGCAAATAAAATCCAAACCTTTTAAGGGTCTTAAGTTTTAATGAATGCCAGCAGATAATGTTTTGTATCTTACTCGGATCATAAACGATCATTATGGTAACATGTCGTGTTATCATATCATAATTTTTACGACTGTCGTCTGATCATTTTCACAACCGTCATTATGATCCCTGTGAGATAAATAACAATAACTATTTTAAATTTCACGATATAATAAGGTTACCTATACTCTTTCAAAATAGTTTGGATGATGGTGCGTGATATTCCCAAGTCAAGATGCAATGTTCTTGTGCTAACATGAGGATTAAATTCTATATATGCCAAAACATTGATAATATTTTCTTCAGTTCTGGCAAAACGGCGTCTCCGCAGCACGGGTCCGCTTAAGCTTCCAGTTTCACGTAAGTTTTGCACCAAGCGAGGAAAAACTCTTCTGTTGTAATGGTGGCGATTCGGATACCGCATTGCATACACTCTTTCAACAACTGCCGCATTTTGAAAGCACTCAAAGTAAACACCAACCATATCAACGGCTTCATCATTTGTAAACAACATTTTTTATATTTAAATTATACACGAAAGAACTCAGAGTAACTAATTTGACGTTTCTTTAAGGTTTTGTCTTTTTTCCAGAGCCTACCTATTTCAGTTTTAGAGTATAATTATTGGACCGAACGAATAAGTTATAATTGCGTTAGGAATGCGTAAATAAGTCTTATTTAAAAAAAAACTATAAAACTATATTTGCAAATTAATAAATTTCTTTTTTCAATCTTTAAATTAGTCAATGCTGAAAGTGTTTTGTTTAAATTCGACTTTTATCAGTTTTTCATTAATATCTCCGGCTAAACAAAAGATAGAGACTTGGGATTTTCACCACTTGCTTTGGCCTTTAGTCCTCTTTCTATCTATGTAGTAATATTTATATCATTGTATTTAGGTTTCTTGAGAAAAATCATAAAATGTGTTAAATTTTTAAAAAGCGCCATCTAGTGATTGCAGTAACAATAACAAAGACATAACTTGCAATGCAGTTGATAGAGCAAGAAATACTCGTTTAAATGACACTAAGTACAATATTTTCCAATGAGGCGATCTCGAGATATTGCATTTTTTCCTAATCAGTGTTTGCCTTACCCCCACCACTTTATCTGAAGAGTTAGAGAAAAATAGTTAAAACAGAAATTGTTGGTGATACACACAACATTTATTAGCAGCTATTTTCAACACAGTCTATTTGGACATATTACTGAGATCCTATTTTTTTCCATTTCCTCTTGGTGTTACGCCCCCTAGCGGGCATCTGACGAACTTGAAAATAATTTCCAACGATTTCCCTTGGCCACATTTACTAAATATATTTTTTCCACAAAGCTCTATGGTAAACGGTTTCCGAGGTATAGCCGCTTACCTCGCTTAATTGGCCACCCGGTACAATTCTGATGAAAATGTACTACTATAATGCACTTGATGCGTCCGGAACTTTATTTCAATCTAAAATTAACGTGTTTAGGAATTTTTTATGCACAATAATTGAGATACGGAATTTAGTACCTAGTAACACTTTGGTAGCGTACCTTCGTAAACATTTTTTTTCAAATTTTTATAACTTAATTTTCTCTTCACCGAGAAAATTTAACATGTGCATCGAATTTCATTATACCAACTTCATTGTTTTCGGAGAGGCAATTTTATGTGACCGCAGAATTTGTGATTTGAACAATATTTACGAAAATTCGCCACCATAGCGCACCTGCTACGTTCAGACCTTTTTTTTTTCAAATTTCTTGTAAGATTTTCATATTTTCGTCTTATATTTTGTTCTTTGTTTATTCCAGGACCATTCAGGACCCCGCGAGTCAGCGACTGACATGGTACAAGCCACCTTTGACAGTTTTAGTCATAAAAAAAGTTCGAGACGTTTCCGTTCTTTCACCTTTTGTACAGCTGGTACAATGGTTAATTGAAGTAAGTACATACACGTTGTTATTTATTCACCCATGTATAATATAAGAGCTATTGTTTTCTATTATCTATGTATATTAGCCGTGAAATTGTCCATACATATATTATGGTAACATTCGTGTACATTATGGTAACATTCGGTAACACAGTCATGTAAACGACTGACGTCAGTATTTAAATTAAATTATGCATTCGCCTATCAATATCACCCAAATAATTAATTAACTATTGATTATTTAAATAAACCTACGATCTAATAGAATCCGTAAACGTCAAGTCCAAAACAGAAAGCAGTATCACCAGTTAATTTCCTTAAAAAAATTCACTATATATATATATATATATATATATATATATATATATATATATATATATATATATATATATATATATATATATATATATATAGGGTCGTCCTCCGGGAGGTCCCACGATCGATTGCAGGAAAACTATCAATAGGAAAAACCTCAAAATTGGATATTACACTAAAGTCGTCGGAGGCCACAGGTTTAAAATATTTTCAAGATGGCGACACTTCCGATTATACCGGAAGTAGATGTCAATTCGCTTATTTTAAATGGAACACCCTATATTTGATTGGAGTTTCGGAATTTACAATAAATTCTGAACAATTTTTGTAAATAATGTTCTATACCTATCATCAACCGTCATAAAGATACCGATATTTTTATAATAAGAACATATTTCGTTACGATTTTTAGAAATATCTGGAAAGATATTTCACTTCATCTATTTCCACGTCGAGACTAACGATAGAGTATACAGAGTGTCCAAAAAAATTCTTGAAGTTTGCAATGAGATCGCAAAAATCTCGTGATTTTAAAATTGGAACCCCCTTTTTTTATAACACTGTCGTGTTAAGCTCAAAAAATCACTGATACTTTGTATGTAATTACCTATACCTAAATCAAACGGTTTTCATTTTATTTTGAAAAAACTCATTTCAAAGCATGATATTTTGATAAATTTCCTACCATAAGCGTTAGCCATGGAAAATAAATTGCCGAGTGTGTTTTTATGGAAACTTTGACAGTTTGTTGATTAACTAGCTAATAATGGCACGGTTAAATGACACACACGAAGATTATTTAAATTTTATTTACTATTTATGGACAATGTAATAAAGTAATTTCGCGAACGTGTGATACATTTGCTGATAGATATCCAGATAAACAGAAACCATCACATGAAACCGTCAAACGAATAGTCGACAATTTCAAAAACTGCGGATCTGTCAAGAAAAAGGTGCAGAGGGCTAAACCCGTTGTTGACAACAAACAAATCGAGACTGCAATTTTGGGATATTTTGCCGCATACCCTACAAAGTCAACGAGGCAAGAAAGTCAACGAAGCAAGTAGCACTGGAGTCAGGATTGTCCAAAACCTCCGATCTGCGAATTTTACGAAAACATAAGTTCCATACTTATGCTTCAGTTGTGCAACATTTAAAGGAAACTGATTTTTCCAGAAGGGTGGAGTTCTGTGAATTTATCTTAATGTGATTCCAAGAAAACGAACTGTTTTTAGATAACATAATATGGACGGATGAAGCAAAATTTTCAAAGAATGGACTTTTTAATCGTCGCAATTCTCACTATTGGAGTGACACCAATGTTCATACTTTTAGGGAAGGACATTTTCAGGAAAGCTGGGAGTTTAATCTTTATTGTGCTATAAGTAATGACGGCGTTGTTGCCCTAGAAATATACGACGATAAATTGAATGGTGAGAATTAATCCTAAATTCATAAAATACTTTGTGTAAACTCTATTTATTTACTTGTAGGTGAGCGTTAGTTGGAAATTTTGCAAAATTTGGAAGTAACTTATTTGGACAACCTTCTATTGAATGAATATAGGCAAATATTTTACCTACATGATGGGGTTCCTCCTCATAATGGTCACCTAGTTAACAATCTTTTACAATCTCTATTTGCTGACCAATGGATTGCCAAGAACGGGCCACACCTTTGGCCGCCTCGATCGCCTGACTTATCTGTTATCGATTTTTTTATATGGGGTACTATAAAAAATAAAATCTACAACACTGCGGTTTCTACTAAAGAAGATTGCATGCAGCGGGTTCGAGATTCATTTCGTGGATTGGATCCGGATTTAATAAGAAGGGCCACACATGAGGAATTGACATGTCAATTTGAACACTTAGGACGTCAATTTTTGTTTCATTTTATTCAGTCCATGTTGTATGTGAATTGTTTGTTTTTTTAATTTTCTATTATCTGTTTGATGGTTTTATATAAGGTTATATGGCAAAATACCTAAAATTCTGTCTTGATTTGTTTGTCAACAACGGGTTTAGCCCTCTGCACCTTTTTCTTGACATATCCCCAGTTTTTGAAATTGTCTACTATTCGTTTGACGGTTTTACGTGACGGTTTCTGTTTATCTGGATATCTATCAGCAAATGTATCACACGTTCGCGAAATTACTTTATTACATTGTCCATAAATAGTAAATAAATTTAAATAATCTTCGTGTGTGTAATTTAACCGTGCCATTATTAGCTAGTTATTCAACAAACTGTCAAAGTTTCCATAGAAACACACTCGGCAATTTATTTTTTATTGCTAACGCTTATGGTAGGAAATGTATCAAAATATCAGGGTTTGAAATGAGTTTTTTCAAAATAAAATGAAAACCGTTTGATTTAGGTATAGGTAATTACATACAAAGTATCAGTGATTTTTTGAGCTTAACACGATAGTGTTATAAAAAAGTTATAAAAAAAAGGGGGTTCCAATTTGAAAATCGCGAGATTTTTGCAATTTCTCATTGCAAACTTCAAGAATTTTTTTGGACACTCTGTATACTCTATCGTTAGTCTCGATGTGGAAATAGATGAAGTGAAATATCTTTCCAGATATTTCTAAAAATCGTAACGAAATATGTTCTTATTATAAAAATATCGGTATCTTTATGACTGGCTGTAAAAGTCAAATTTTATCTTAAAGTCTAAATATCTTCTGGACGGTTGATGATAGGTATAGAACATTATTTAGAAAAATTGTTCAGAATTTATTGTAAAATCCGAAACTCCAATCAAATATAGGGTGTTCCATTTAAAATAAGCGAATTGACATCTACTTCCGGTATAACCGGAAGTGTCGCCATCTTGAAAATACTTTAAACCTGTGGCCTCCGACGACTTTAGTGTAATATCCAATTTTGAGGTTTTTCCTATTGATAGTTTTCCTGCAATCGATCGTGGGACCTCCCGGAGGACCATCCTGTATATATATATATATATATATATATATATATATATATATATATATATATATATATATATATATATATATATATATATATATATATATATATATATATATATATATTAGTGGAGCTTCCATAACTCGAACTTCTCCAAGTCGAATTATTTTATAACTCGAATTTTTTATCAAGACCATTGAATTTTCAACAGATTTTAGTGCTATTAATCTCTGTAAGTTGAATATTCTATATCTCTAATATTTCTGTAAATCGAAGAAAATTTGGATACTCAAACAATTTTTTTATTGTACAAAATATATCAATAAGTCGAAGTTGAAAAAATCAATGTATGTTGTCAGATAAGCTGATACTACAAAACGCCAAATTGACCTTATTTGTGAAGTATATGAGGTATAGAGATTAGCTGGTGAAAAGTATTAGCGAGCCCGGAAGAGGAAACCTAATTTCTTAACAGCCGCTTCTGCAATTGATGTGAGATGTTGATGCCAATTCAAATTCCGATCCACAGAAATGCCAACAAGAGAAAAGGACTCATTACTTTGAATAACTTGGTTGTTCATTGTGATGGGTCTACGGCTGGTGTATCTCTTATCAGATAGAAGCAAGACAAGAGATTTGGTGGAGTTGAATTGTACAAGATTTCTACTTACCCAGTCTAATATTTTTTGGAGATCCACAGAGACAGAACCCTCCATGAGTCTGCGATCCTCATCTAATTGGGCTCAAGAGACAGGCTAAGAATATTGTATATTTGAGTGGAGGGTGCTGTCGTCCGCGGAACTGTGAACTGGGTTGGATGTGCTAGAGAGGAGGTCATTGATCTGGAGAACAACCAAAGTAGGGGCTAAAGCTGAACCTTGAGGGACTCCTGCATTAATTGGATACAGTTTAGAGGAATGGCCATCCACGACAACAGAAATGCTCCGGTTGGAGAGGAAATTTGCTGTCCAGGTACAGAGTTTTGGTGGTAGGCTATAGGCCGGAAGTTTTTTCAGCAGCGCTGCGTGCCAGACCTGGTCGAATGCTTTGGATATGTCTAGAGCGACAATCTGGGATTCACCGTGTAGTTCCATGGACTTGTTCCAAGAATGGGCGACAAAGGAAAGGAGGTCGGCAGTTGATCTGCGCTGACGGAATCCATACTGCCTGTCGTGGATTAGACTGTGTTTTTCAATAAATTTTAGTAATTCGGTGTTTATATACTTTTACATCACTTTACAGACGACTGAAAGGAGAGAAATAGGCCTGTGATTGCTAGGAAGCGCTTTGGATCCTTTTTTGGGGACGGGTTGTACTCGAGCAGTTTTCCAGTTACTAGGGAATATGCCTCTATTGTAAGATGTCTTAAACAGACGAGTCAGGACAGGAGCAATTTCTGGTGCGAATTTTTTGAGAACAATTGCTGGAATCTCCACAACGCCAGAGGCTTTCCTGGTAATAAGAGAAGAATCCTTTTCAAGTCTAGCCTTGTCACAGGACTTAGAGAACCAGGGCTTTTGAGTGGTTGAAAAGGTTTTCTGTGTACGTGGAATAAATAATTCCATGCCAGCTTGGATAATTTCGGTGACGTTTTGTGAGATATCAGAGGGGGTCAGGATGAGAGAAGCAGACAGACGCCCATGGAAATGAGGAAAAGTAATCCCGCATTTGGTCCCAGTTCGCGGAGTTGTAGTGCCAAACGATACGTGTGTGTGATGACTGTGTGACTTCGGGTTGCATTGCACAGGAAGCAGTGACCATGCCGTGGTTTGAGCGACCAAAGGGGACGGTGACTGATGTCCTATAGCATTCAGGTTTTGTAGTAAGAAGGAGATCCAAAGGATTTGAGCTGTGTGTTGGGATGCGAGAAAAGTAAGTAGGTTGCTGACCCATATTGGCTAAAGAATTGCTGACTGCAAGGGCATCCGCTGCTCTCCCTTGTGGATCGGTTTTTGAAGATCCTAGCCATTCCTTATTATGGACATTGAAGTCACCAAGAATAGTGACCTCGGAGGAAGGTTATTCAGAAATCAGATGGTCGTTTTTTTTCTTCAGAAAGGTAGTAGAAGAGCTGGAAAATAAAATACAGCTTTTGCAGGAGTTATCCGATGACGATCCAGACCGCCGGATGCAGTTTTGTGCATATTTAATGGATAAATAACGATAACTCTTTGCAAGTACCGAATATTCTGTTTTCGGACGAATCTGTTTTTACACTACATGGCGAACCGTCAAAACTGCAGTAATTGGCAAGGGAAAATCCAAGATGGATGCGACAGAATCACACAATATCCTCAAAAGGTAAATGTTTGGGAGATGATTATTGGTCCTTACTCTTTTGATTGAATTATCAATGGGCCACGATATCTTCAATTTTTACAGCAATATCTCATTCTGACGTTATTAATCATATTTCCTGATGGACACAATGCTGGTATGGTAAATCATAACCTGTGGTATCAACAAGATGGTGCCCCCGGGCATTATGACGTTAATGTTGGACAGTATTTGGATCAGTAATTTCCCAACAGATGGATTGGAAGGCGTGGTGCGATTGACTGGGTTACATCTTTGGGGGTCGTTTGCAGAATGGGGTATTCAAAAATAAACCAGATACTATCGATGAATTAAAAACAATAATGAGAACTGAATGTGCCAACATTTCTCCAGAGATTATAAATAGAGTCCAACAAGAATTTGTGGGCCGTTTGAGATATTGTCAGGCACATAAAATTTAATTGTGAGTCTATACCGTTTTTTCATAATTAGGCGGGCAAATTTTGGCGCTTACCGCTAACAGACTGGAGAACAGTTGATGAACTACGACCGCTTTTGTAAGCAAACTGTTTAAATTGCATAATAGCCTCTGCGAATTCAGTCGCTTGCATATTGATGACAATCTCTACAAGTTTTGGGGGAACAGATTGCAGACTTATGTATCTAAAATCACTTAAACAGGATGCGGAACTAGTTTTAGGCAAATGAGCTGGATTTTTATCTTATGTCTTTATTTGAATAGTTTTGCTAACAATTTATTAGGAGAAGAAAACGTCCCACTGTATATTTATTTTCAGGATAAACGAATGGTGGTGTTCGTGGAAGCCGCCGTAATGGAGGACACCCTGCTGGACCAGTACAGCGCCTTCACCAGCATCAAGGAAAAACTGATGACGTTCAGAGACGGTAAAGACGATCTGACCGATAAGATAGACTTCATCATATGCCTGGGAGGTGACGGCACCTTGCTGTATGCCAGTCATCTTTTCCAGCAGTCAGTGCCGCCGGTCATGGCGTTCCACTTGGGCTCGCTGGGGTTTCTCACGCCGTTCCAGTTCGACAACTTCCAGGAGCAGGTAAACAACGTGCTCGAAGGCAACGCAGCCCTGACCCTGAGAAGCAGGTTGAGGTGTATTGTAATGAGGAAAGGGGTTGATTATGATAGTAAAGGTAAAAATTTATTTATTTACTTACCTACTTATTTACTTACTTGTTACTACTTACTAACTCACTTACTACTTACTAACTTACTTACCTTAAATTTTATACATTAAGATTATAGTTTCAGGTAACGGTAGCGGCAAAAGCACAAACACCATAACAACCGGCACCTCCAATAACTCATCTTCGACGACCAGTAGGACTCCCACGAACTTGCTGGTGTTGAATGAGGTGGTGATAGACCGAGGTCCCTCTCCGTATCTCTCCAACATCGATCTCTACCTCGACGGAAAGCACATCACCTCAGTGCAAGGAGACGGTCTCATAGTCAGCACTCCCACGGGGAGCACGGCGTACGCAGTGGCGGCTGGAGCCTCCATGATCCATCCTAGCGTCCCCGCCATCATGGTCACCCCCATATGCCCTCATTCTCTCAGCTTCAGGCCGATAGTTGTGCCGGCAGGAGTCGAACTTAAGGTAAGACACTTCCTAGGTTAATTAGAGCTGTTACAAGTAGCATCGTGTGGAATCCACGGAAAGACGCAATTTTTTTTCTTGGGATCCAGTATCTTCTCTATTTCAGAATTCTTAATTAGACGCAGTAGTTTTCACGATGGTCGTTTCAATAAGAATACACACGTTTATTACATTTTATCCAATATATTTTACAATTCTTCCATGTATAGTCGAGTTTTGAAATCGTAGGCACTAAATTGTCAGACATATTTTAACAGGCCGAATAGGTCAGCTGGCGAGGTGAGTAACCTATAGAATGGGACTAGGAGGTCGCGGGTTCGAGTCCCGTATTCAGACAGTCGGTCTTTTTTACTCGAATATGGAAAGGCCGGCTTCTGATGAGTTATGGGTGGTTTCCTTTGTCTATATGTGTGTGTAAGCTCCCCCCCGCACAAGTCTAAGACTTCTGGGTGCGGAGTTTGTCTACTGTAGTGTTATTATTATTATTATTATTATTATTATATTGTTATATTGAAAAGGGGCATTTTCGCAGGATTTTATTTACTGTTCCCTAATATGAGGAATTTCTTCGGTAACCCTATCAATGCGGTTAACATCCGTGATCATGCTCAGGCGCCAGCACCGATTGAGTTCTCTTTTAGGAAGTCGACGCGCTCTTTCAGGACTATGCCTCTTTTCTAGGTCGCTGTCTACAACTACCTAGATTCATTGTAACCTACAGTGAAGACAGGGTTCTCCTAAGTCTTAAGGCAAAGTCACTAGTGACTTCTAATTATGGCCTCTATTAGAGACGAAGTTGATGGTAATACGGGTTTCGGTGGGTAACCTGGAACAGTCAAATAAAATGCCGGATAATATTACAACCTATTTACACAAGTGAATGCCAGGAAATCTTTACAAAGCATATACTCGTCAGGCCGAGAATCCTGTATGGGGCAGTGGTCTGGTGGTGCGGTGTGAACCAAACTGCTACCCGGAAGCTGGCCAAACTCCATTGGCTGGCAAGTCTGGGCATCACTGGCGCTCTGAGGACGACACCCTCGGCTGCGCTAGAGGTCCTGCTGATACTGCCACCGCTTTCCAGCTGCATCAGAAGGGAGGCTATGGCGTCGCATCTGAGACCGTGAGACACTGGAAACTGGTGCGGAGAAGGGGAAATAACAGTACATGCAAGAGTTGCCAAGTAAACTCCATCCAATGGAAGACCGTCATGGCCTTTATTTCGAGGTCGAGGAGGTTTGGTGATGGAACGGAGAAAGAGTAGGGCATGGTTGCTGGGTTGGCAAATAGGGCCCATTGTGGTCTACTTGCCTGGCGTTAGCCTCCCTACCACTGCTACTACTACTACTACTGTACAAGGAAAGAAACAAGTTATTGTATCCGCGAACATTAATATTAAATAACAATTTATTGAACGGAATTTATTTCAAAACAAAGTATTATTATTTTCCTAAGAATCTATACAATACCAGGGACAGAGGTGATCGGAGTGAATGAAACTAGCAAATAACGTGTAAAGTAAGGAGGTCCCTTATTATTGTTACAGCGGGGCTCCAGTACGCGTTAGAAAGCGACGTAGCGATGCGGAAGGTGATATGAAGCAAACGACGGCGTAAGGGGCATGTACTAGAAACTAAAACAAAAATAAACATCCGGGAAAAATTCCTGCACTCAGATACCACTATTATGACAAGAAAACTAGTGAACTACGACTTCTATTCCATACTTGACACTCACACACCTGGGGCACACTACCCCATGAAGAAGACGGGCATCCCTGGCACTCAGCAAGGCTACCTAAACAGAGACAAGCTCAACTAGGTGTCCCGTCAACCTACCTAGAATAAACAGACAACTCTTTACTGCAGGCGGTCCTCAGCAATTCACGGCTCTTGATGTCGGTGCCACCTGCACCTGGGGCTAGGACTGGAAAATAAAATTAAAGGCGAAACGAATAACAACGGCCGCCGCCCTCCGATCGGTGTACTGCTTCTCGTTCACACCTGAAATAGACTGCCTGTCTCCGCCCGCCCGATACCAGGATTGCCAGGTTTTTTAAACTAAATATCGCCGTTTTGGTGAACGAGATCGCCCAAAATCGCCAACTTTCCGTCCATGGGAAATCGCCCAAAATCGCGCACTTTCCATAAGAACTGTCACTTGTCAAATCGTCCAAACTCTGAATTTTTCTCCCTTCCAATTATCTCTGCTCAAACGGTGCAACGTTCGCTGCAGCCAGCCGGTGTATTTTTCAGCGCCCCCATATTATTATTTTCAAACATCGCGGTTAGCTAATTACTTTCTTATTTTTTACATTCATAGTCTACAATTATTCTGTGATTATATTTACTTTATCACAATTAGTTCAATCGACAGGTAGTTTCAGATAGAAAAAGGTCGGAAGTTAATGAATCTCTGGGAAGTTTTTTAAGAATGGTTAATAAACATTTTCTCAAGTTTTGGACCTCGATGACCCTGTGCGAAAAAAGAGGGGACTGCAAAATTTTCGACCTTTCTCCGGTTTTTCCTTAATAACTTTTTTCCCTTACATACTACGGCAAAAACATCTAAAACTTTTTTGTAGAGCGTTAAATTTCCTACTATTTTGAGTATTCAAACATGTTTGTATGTCAAATCATTACCGATAGATGGCGCTTCGAAAAAAATTAATTTATCAAAATTCGCTAAAAAATGCCAAAGAATGCAGAATTCCACCTTATTTCTTCTGTTATACCCGAATTATTGTGACATGTTGTTGTCATTATGATTTCTGGTTACAACCGCCAACTTCGGAAACCCCCAACCACCCCCGCTTCCCCCTTTCCCCGCCCAACCCCAATTCACAAACGCAAATTTTCTTCTCCTTTGAAATCCAACCATACTCAGTCCATGTTCGTATTGATATTTGTTACTTTTTGGATTGATTTACACAACACCACCCCCCACCCCCCACTGCATAATTATCCCAGGGCAAAAAACGTAGTCCTATCGTAAAAAAAATTAAATAACAATATTAAGGTATTCACAAGGAAATATTATATGAAATAGATATATTATTATTGAAAGGTACTCATATATACATGTGCAAATCATAGTAGGTACTCATTTGTACCCATTACAGTTCCTGTCGGGATTTCTTAGCTGTTGATTCTGCTTCTAACAGCTCGTCGTCCTCCTGAGCGATCAGGCTGTTAATGAAGTCCTCGCTGTCGTTGTATTCGTCGACTATGTCTAGTGAGTCCTCCTCGTTGAAATCAGTTGCGGGAGCGTTTTCGCAGGAGTGACCTGTGCAGTGCTTGCACACTGCACCTAATGCCTGCTTTCTTGCAGCTGCAAGCTCCGGTACTACAGCCTTTGCCGCACTAGCATGAATCAATCTGGAGGATGTTTTCCGGCGCAGCATTTCTGGTTGTGGGGATTGGTAGCACCCCTTGTGTGGTTAGGCTCCAGCCCCAAACTGATAGGAGAAGTTCATTGCCTAACCACACCTGTACTTGCTGGTAAGTGCGGAGGGACTGGTACTTGGCCGCGTCCATTGTTGGTGGTAGGCGGGCCAGTTGCAATTTAGCCTTAATCACTGATCATGTGAATAATCGGTACCGCAGGTCGTCGAGGTTGTCATTGTCAATGTCGTCTCCATAAATTGCTACCAGGAACTTTTCTCCAGCGTCGCTGATCTGCTGAGGAGTAGCGTTTGGTGTGAGAAACGGTGCCACTGCTGCAGAGAGTGAGGTATTCTTCAGGTAAGTGCTGCAGATTTTCTTCTTCCCCAATCCATACGGTGCTGACGTGGTATCACAACCACTCACTGCGTGGAGGAAAAGTGTGTCCTTGTGGGGAAAATAGCAGGAACTTGGCGAGTAGAGGACACTGGGATCACTGCCTCTTCCACTTTTCTGAAGATAGATGTTCTTTGTGGAAGTACCTAATGCTATCAACAGAATAAGTATGTCCACATCTTCAGCAGTAATGATGACGCTGTCGAATTGGCTGGCCTTGGATATGGTTGTGTTGACGATCATCACGTCGATGTCCTGCTTCACTTCGATGCTAGCATCTGCCATTCGTGTCATCAACATCGAAATGAATGCGCTCTTATTGTGATCGTTTGCCAAAAACTTTTCTTGTGCAATGGTCATCTTGGTAGATGAGGAGAACACGACTTTGGTTGCTGATTGTAATGCAGAACGACGAGCTCGTTCTGCGGCTTGGTGCTTTGATATCGATCGGAAGAGTAACTAATATCAATACCAACATGGAGTGAGTATGGTTGGATTTCATCAGAGAAGACAATTAGTTTTTGTGAATTGGGGTTGGGTCGGGAAGGGGGGAGAGAAGGGTGGGTGGTGGTTTCCGAAGTTGGGGGTTGTAACCAGAAATCATAATGACAGCGACATTTCACAATAATTCGGGTATAACAGAAGAAATAAGGTGGAATTCTGCATTCTTCGGCATTTTTTAGCGAATTTTGATAAATTAACTTTTTCGAAGCGCCATATCTCGGTAACAATTTCACATACAAACATGTTTGAATAGTCAAAATAGTAGGAAATTTAACGCTCTACAAAAAAGTCTTAGATGTTTTTGCCGTAGTATGTAAGGGAAAAAGTTATTAAGGAAAAACTGGAGAAAGCTCGAAAATTTGGCAGTAAACTCCCCCCCCCCCACCTCTTCTTTCGCACAGGGTCCTCGAGGTCCAAAACTTGAGAATATGTTAATTAACCACCTCTGAACAACATTCCAAAGTTTCATTAACTTCCGACCTTTTTGCACCTAACCCCACTTTTTCCGACCTGTCGACTAGACTAAAATGACACAACGACCGATTAATTAATCAAGTCTTAATATAACCAATCACAGCTAAAAATATTTGGTTGTCATGGCAAAGATCCGAATCATCGTCTGTGATTGGTCGTCTCAAGGAATGAATAACTAACCGTCCGTTTAATTAAGCTTTGTGAAACTCTGCATTAGAGTGGCAAAAACTTTGCAAAAGATTCTTGGTTAATCGTAAATAGAAACATTTATAGCTCCTGGCCCAAAAGAAGCATCTGTTTCATTAGCAGACAAAACTAGCATCATTTTCAATGAATGTTTTTTTTTTTTTTTTCTAAGCAATAAACACATTTAAAATCATTTTAGGTTATGATTTTTTTACATAATAATATACAGAATTTACTAATTCGCATTAAAATAAATAATTCACCCAGTAAATGCAGATTTCAGTATCACCGGAGAGCAGAAATACAGCTTGGGTCTCGTTTGATGGAAGAAACCGTCAGGAACTGTCACATGGCGACAGGTAAGTGTTCATATTCTTCAGATTCGGTGATCGTGCGTAATGTATTGCGGATCGATGCATCACGCATTATCTTGAGGATCAGTGCATCGTGCATTTTTTTTTTGGTCGGCGCATTGCGCTACTGCACACCGCCTGCACATAGTATCATCCACCACTTCTGTAGTTGATCT
This sequence comes from Tillus elongatus, assembly GCA_964006375.1. NCBI lineage: Eukaryota > Metazoa > Arthropoda > Insecta > Coleoptera > Cleridae > Tillus > Tillus elongatus. Next base: position 9,499,026 of record OZ023268.1, read on the forward strand.
ATTTAGTTGTCGCACAGTGTGTCATTCCTTACAGAGTTGTAACCGTCTACTTCAGAAGGGTGGAGTGGTCGGTCGGAAAAATAAAACAAACTCGAGCGCCACCACTTTCTAAAAAGTCTAAGATTTTGGGTGAAAGTAGAAGCCCCTAAGTAGCGGAGGGAGTTGAGACGGACCACCCCATGGAAGCAGGATACCTAGGTAGACTCTAGTGGAGATGAGTATTGTCCAGGGGTCGGATAAGCTTACAGGGGATATTACTGTAGATAAATATGAAATATATATATATATATATATATGTATATATATATATATATATATATATATATATATATATATATATATATATATATATATATATATATATATATATATATATAACTATGAATGTCAATGAAGTAGATGTTCAAAATGTTCACCGCGAACTTCTTGGCAACACCCTAATCTTAAATAAAACTGTCTTCTAACATTATTTAACATATCAGGCGTGATTGACCTAATCGCAAGCGTTATTAGTTCTTTTAAGTCATTTAAATCAAAAGGTTTAGTTTTGTACACAATGCTCTTCACATATCCCCATAAAAAGAAATCTAATAAGGTAAGATCAGGTGATGGCGCTGGCCATTCTATCGATCCTTGCCTCCCTATCCTCCGATTGGGAAATATTGCATCGAGGTACTGCCAGACGTTGATTTGGTAATGTGGTGATGCTCCATCCTGCTGAAACCATATCGTATTCACTGGAACTTGAGGGTTTCCTGGATCAGGATCTAAATTTGCCAAAGTTGGAATGACATTATTTTGAAGTAGTGCGAAATAATTATCGCCATTCAAATTACCCCCAATGAAAAAGGGACCAATGATATGGTTTCCAACAATGCCTGCCCAAACATTAACCTTCTGAGGGTATTGCGTGTGTTCTTCTCTCATCCAGTGAGAATTTGTCGTTGCCCAGTAGCGACAATTTTTCCGATTAGCATGACCGTTAAGTGAAAAAGTGCACTCATCAGAAAACATAACGTCTTCTAATTCGATAATATTGTTATCCAACATGTACATCATTCGCTCACAAAAATAAGTTTTTCTATCAAAATCGTCTTCCATGAGCTCCTGAGTAGGTATCATTTTATAGGGATCCATTTTCTTTTCTTTTAATATGTCAACTATCGATGGATGGCTAACATTAAATGTAGTGGATGCCTGTCTAGCCGATGTATGTGGGTTTTTCACAAATTCAAGCATCACATCTTATTTGATTTCAACACTCAGTGTATTGGCTGCTTTTTTATCTGCCTTACATGACCAAGCACACGAAACTGCTTCTCTATTTTACGAATTATTCCTTGGGATATAGGCGGTAAATCTGGAAATTTCTCATGAATTAGGCGAGTTACTTCATGTTGTGTTCGGATTTTATCTCCGTAACCAATCATTTGTATAACTGTTATTTTATGCATTTCCGTTAATTTAACCATTTTTGAGAATTGAAGTTAACGAATGTCAAAATAAAATAATAATACTCACAATTTAAAAGACAACTTATAATTACAAAACAATTTGCTTAGGCGTTTTAAACAAACTAACATTGCCTCGGAAACTCTTTAATGTATTTTTAATGGGATACAATGTAAAAAGCACATTACTATGGTTTTTGCTTACTTTCTTGCCTTCAAGACATAAACGGGAAATAAGTTTTGAGTATACTAATTACAATATTGTAATAAGTTTTGAGTATTTAATAGCGAATTTCGGTAACCACATGATCTTATTTTATTCTATCTTAATTGTTGCAATAAACTTGAAATCGATAACATTTTTGAATAGAGAATGAACAGACCTTTCAAACGACATATCACAAGCCTGTACTCTCCCTTTAAAAAATTGAAAGTTATACCTGTCATTCGAAGGGGGTTGAAGGTAGGGATCGCATTTTCACGTTGAAAAATGTCAATTTATAATTTAAATTTGACGTCTTTCGGGATTTTTTATAAGAATGTACAGTAACCGAAATAATGAATTTACTCCATTTGGATTTTACACACTGTATAGTTCCCTTGGCGCTACCTAACTGTCGCCTATTTAACAGTTGACTCCGTCTTCCGCGCACCTCGGATGTCTCCCATGGGGATGAGATATAACGGTCACGCAAAGTCTTCCATGTAAACAAGGTAGGGTGGTGTTACAATATTTATTCAATCAATAAAAAATATGTACAGGTGAAATATATATTTATGGGCTGTAATCAACAGAGTAAACTAAATATATAGTTAAAGGTTCTCACCAGGGTTGATAGACAAAATAAGGTATGAACATAAAACCGAGCGTATTACCCCTTAGTCTCAGTTTTGCCTAAGCATGAGGATTTAGATCGCGGAATTACTCTTGTTCCAACTGATTTGCACCCTTGGGGGTTTTGATTAGGTTATTATGACACAGAAAGGTCGATACTCTACAATATCCCGTCTCCCTGGTCGCTCCTGGGGTCGTATTGGGGGATGAGATATCATAGACTATTTATAGGCCTCCAAACCCCAAGTTAATTCCTCAAGTATGGCCACCTAATGGGTTTCTATTAGCGTACTATTAACTTGGAAGCTTAAAGTCTCTCGGCAAGCAAAATTCGCTATTTATTTACACAATGGAAAAAATATAGTTGGAACCAGATATAATTTAAAAAAAATTCGGGACGCAGCAAGTGCGTTATAGTAACGAATTTTTATAAGAATTGTACACTATTATTTTATACGGCATATTAGTAAAATTAATATCTTAAACTTACACTGACCTTGAAGATCGATTTTAGAGGTCTTAGTACGCGCATATTTGACGAATTCTTTCGAAAGAATTACCATCGATATGTCTCCATTATCAAAAAAATCTTATGTTTTAACGCCTCTTGAGAAAAATGCCCAAAACCCAATTTTCTATGAAGCTAACGAATTAAATTTTGCTATATCTGTAGATAGTGTAAGTCTCTTTAAAATAAACTTGTATGACCTCTTCTCTAGCACATCCAGCCCAGTTCACAGTTTTGCGGGCGACAACACCCTCCACTCAAATATACAATATTCTAAGCCTGTCTCTTAGGGTTGCGGTGCTATCGGGGCGGCAAGGCCGCGGACGAGCCCTGAGGGAACAAAAAAAAAAGCCTGTCTCTTTAGCCCAATTAGATGAGGATCGCAGACTCATGGAGGGTTCTATCTCCGTAGATCTCCAAAAAATATTAGACTGGGGAAGTAGAAATCTTGTACAATTCAACCCCACCAAATCTCAGTTTTGCTTTCTTTCTCATAAGAGATACACCAGCCCTAGACCCATCACAATGAACAACCAAGTTATTTAAAGTAATGAGTCGTTTTCACTTGTTGACATTTCTGTGGATCAAAATCTCAATTGGCACCAACATGTCACGTCAATTGCAGAAGCAGCTGCTAAGAAATTAGGTTTCTTCTTTCGGCCTCGCAAATACTTTTCACCAGCTAATCTCTATACCTTATATACTTCACAAATAAGGCCAAACCTCGAATACTGCTCTCACATATGGGGTGCTGCTGCCGCTTCTACACTCGCTATCCTGGACTCCATTCAGAAGAGAGCTATACGTCTCATCGGTGACTCTACCCTCACCCAGAGGCTGCCATCCCTTGCCCACCGACGTGCCGTTGGTGACCTCTCTTTCTTTTATAGGTATCTGCACGGGCACTGCTCAGAGGAGCTTTCTTTCATAGTTCCTCCACCTGCTGCCCCCAACAGATCTACCAGGGGAACAGAGCGAATTCACCCTTTTACTGTCCCGGTCACCAGACATAGAACATCTTGTTATGCCCGCTCTTTTGTCCCGAGGACTTCCAAGTTGTGGAATTCCTTGCCGGCACATGTTTTTCCTTCTCCCCCGAACCTCCAAACCTTCAAGTCCAGAATTAACAAGTGACCTCTTTCCTCTTGTCGACACCCATGGTAAGATAGTATTTAAACTGTAAGCCCTCGTGGTGTGTTGTTGAAATAAAAAAATAAAAAAAATAAAAAAATATTAATAATAAAAATAAATAATAAATACATTACGTCTTCAAAAAATCTCCGCTGGTACATATGTGTACCAGCAGTGTCGAAAGGGTTAAATAGGTTGAAGTCGACTACGATGGAAGTACCATAAATTATGGTTTTTTTTTCACTCAAAGGTTCATAAAATGCAGATAGGATACGTTAAATTCAAGGTTTTTTGTTTGGTTGCAGATTACACCTAGTTTGGATGCCAGAAGTTCATCATATGTCTGTTTCGATGGACGTAACCAGTTAGAGCTAAAACCTGGCGATAGGTGCGTGTTTTTTCTAAGTAGGCTGCTCTAGGGTTTTAGAGATTTGGTATTGAGAGAGCTTCTAGTTTATTAATAGCTGCGGTGGTGGTGATGCTACTAGGTGCAGGTGTTTCTGGTGTGTGTGTGTGTGTGGTTTCAATTAAATTAATAAATATTCTCGAGATAAGCTGTCACATTCTTTATTTAAAATAATACAAAACAATCAAGAAATCTAGTAAAAATATATACAGACTGCGGCAATTAAAACTCCACCTTGAAAATATCGTAATTACAAAAAAAAATCCTAGACACGTCGACTTTGTTTTCAAGGGGGACATATGATGGCGTAAGTTTTGGTGTCTTACCTATACGCCCCTTCCTACCCCTTAGGAAGGGGCGTAAAGTACCTTCGAATTTAAAATTTAAATGACACCCTATGTTGAGCTACACTGCATTTTAAACCTTTCTCAATTCTGCTTTAGAAAAAAAACAGCAAACTAATAAAACTACTTAATTATTTTTTTACAACAAAACAAAGTATCACTTAAATATACGAATAACATTCGCTTATATGTGATAAAATACACATTAAAAAGAAAACCAATATTAAATCGTTGTCAAAAAAAGAAACAGAATAAAAATATACAAAAATTAACACCTTTTCCATTTTTTTTTGTGTTGAAAAAACTTATATTATGTTTTTGTTTCTTTTTGTAGCTTGCGCGTGACAACGTCAATTTACCCGGTACCGAGCATATGTGCTCAGGACCAGATCTCAGATTGGTTTGACTCGTTAGCAGAATGCCTTCACTGGAACATAAGGAAAAGACAGAAACATCTGGACGAACTGACAGATTTAACACATTCCAGCTCGAATGATACTCTAGACTCTCTGGATCAAGCAGAAACAGAACTCTTAGAGAAGGAGATAAATAGTTAAGAAAAAGATGACATTCAACTAGGCCAAATATTCACCAGTCATTCAACAATCTCAGCAATTTGTTTCTTTTACAATTATGACATGCTTCTCTTTTATTTTTATTATAATTTGTTTTGCTTGCTTATCAGTTATTTTTTAATTATCTAGACATTGAGGCTCTTTGCCGATGGTAAGCTGGTAACTGCACCATCACATATTTTTAATTTTATAAGAGTCTATTTGGGCACTGATTTATTTTTAGTTATTTAAAATTTACCAAACTAGATAGGGGAGAGTGGTACATGATGGGACAAAATTTTACTTTTAACTATAAATTTTTAAATTCAACTTCTAGACAAACCGTGGAAAGACACGTAAGTAGTGGACTATTCTGGACTATCCTTTAAGTCTGGTGATCGAGCTGGTCATTCTATAAATCCTCGTCGCCCTATCCATCTCTCGGTAAAAAGTATGTTCAAATATTGCCGAATTTGGCCATCATAATGAGATGGAGCACGTCTCGCTAAAGCCATTACTTCATTACTTAGATCGTTTTGATCACCTATAAGCCGAGTCCAATTAAATGCTTTGAATAGCTAGCAATTGATAATTAGTTCTTAAGTTTTGCCTTCAAATGTATAATTGGGAGACTACAGTAGGGTCCGGATTTTACGAGTAGCAGATTTAACGAACTTCTCATTTATCGAACAAATTTTGGTGTTTTGGATGGACCTGTGTATTTAAGGAGACCGCTCAGGCGGTTTTATCGAGGTAATTATTGCGCCACCCCGTTACATTTTTATTGGGATACACAGATGTGCGAAAGTAAACAAGAGGGCTTCGACTTTCTGTGAATTTCATTGCCTCATTACCTAAAAATCTGACCATTCAGACACACTAGGACTAGATGCACATGTTTTTTGATTGAGACATGACACTAATGGGTAATACATTTTACTGCACACAACACAAAAGCAAATATTTATGGGTTCTTTCACTCAGACATGATAGAGTCCCTACCACTTGAAATCAACGTTCGTTACAACTGTACATTTGTGTGGCTTTTTGTTTTTCTGTTTAAATCTTGAAACTTGCGCCTTATTCCGATCACCACGCGTTTGAGGCAGGTGAATGGAGTCTTGTTTACACAATGTCCACGTCTCGTATTAAAGGAAAACGCCTTACCATTGGAGAGAATTTCCAGTTTTCTACAAGTTGGATTTCTCGTTTTAAACAAAGGCATTCAATTGATTCAGGAAAAGTTTCTGGGGAAGCGAAATTTGTAAATAAGGATGTCACATCTGATTGGCTTCAAAATAACTTCCGAGAAATATCCGAGGAATATCAGGCATGTGATGTCTTGAATGCAGCCTAGACAGGACTTTTTTACAGAATGCTGCCGGACAAAACTATAAAACTCGAAAACGATAAATGTGTAGGCGTGGAGTTCTCCAAAGAGGGACTGACTACTAATTTGTGTAAATTATGATGGTTCTGAGTTTCGAAGGCTATTGGTTACTGGCAAAGCACAAAAACTAAGATGTTTAAAAAAATGTAAAGAGTTTGTCGGTGAAATATGTTGCTAATAAAAAAGCATGGGTGACTGGCGATATTTTTAAAAATGAAGTAAAAGAATGGGATAGAGAAAAACTAAGTGAGATGTAAGACCCGTTTTTTCACGTGTTGCCACCTAGTTGCGGAATCAAGTAGTATGTTGTCACGGCAGCTCCAAATAACACAGAATGTTAAGAAATAGAGACTGTATACAACCAACTAACAATTTAGTAATTTGTCAGCCCGAATGGGATAGAGAACTGGAAAGAAAACATAGAAAAATTTTGCTTGTGGTGGATAATCATGTGGCACATCCACTATTGACGAGTTTGAAGAACATCAAGCTAGTCTTTCTGCCACCTAATACCACATCTGTACCGCAGCCTTTAGATCAGAGAATTATCAACTCTATGAAATGGAATTAGAGGAGACAACTCGCCACACAAATAATTGACAACATGGACAAGAGTCAGTGTCAACTTTCAGTAAATGTCCTCGAAGCTATTCATCTCCTTGATCGTGCATAAAAAAATATCTCACAAAAAAACGGTGCAAAAGTGTTTCAGGCATGCTGGTTTTCATTTTAAGCATAGAAATGAAAACGTTGATGTAAGCCTTTGTAACGTCCATTAAGATATTTATTTAAAAGGTATTTATGTATTCACCCTCGTAAAAGGATGATTAGGCATATTTGGACCTATATTGCTCTGCCTGAAGTCTTAGATTTATGAGATATCCAAGTCAGAACAGTGTTACGAGCATTGAAAGAAATCTAGATAGTAGGTATTAATAATTTTAGTCCGTGCTGCTGAAGAGACTTGTTAAGTTTTGGAGAGGGATTATTGTTCAATGAAACAGTTGTTAAATAAATATATAAATATATATATATATATATATATATATATATATATATATATTGTGACGGCCACTCGGGGTGGCCGGGGGTTAATACTAGTTTTCCCTAATATGGGCAATTTTCGGGCGGACTTCCGGGACACGGCTTTACGACGGGATCCTGTCCGGTCGCCAGCGTCTATAGAGTTGTTTTTCTCAGAGAGTAGACGCGCTCTCTCGGGATACTCGCCCCCTTCCCAAGTCACCGTCACTGTACAAAAGCCCAGGGTAGATTCTAGTGGAGACAGGGTCCTCCTAAGTTAGGACAAAGTCCCCGGGACTTCTGGTTATGGTCTTTATTAGAGAGCTATTGTAAAAGTTCACTTGGGTAGATATTCTGGAGAGAATAAATGAAATATCGAGTAAATTAAAAGAACATCTATTTACAAAAGGATTCCGTTTCCTAGAAATTATGTACAAAGTATTTATGGGGAACCAGAGGCAGAGGGGGTTCGGTGACTTTAACAAAGCTATTTACAGATGATACGGAGGGTGGGTCACACAACAACTTCTGCAACGGTCTGGGTCTGGATACGCAGTTCGGGGTAGCAAGAAAATCTATTACAAAAAGTTACTCCCTGACGGCAACGCAGGGGGTGGCCACCCGGAGGACTGTTTTTAACTGGCACCGATGGTGCATTCACCACAACGATACCGACATAAATCCCTCTAGCTTAGCCACTTACCCTTGCGATCCCGAGGAACCAGAATTCGGGCATGCAGTTCCCTAGTTCTGCAGGCCTGTTCATAAACGCCGGATACCTGGGGCCAATGGAATCAAACAGAGCCCCTTGGCTAATATCACGCAACCTGGTGCACCTGCTATTCTACTTTTACCGCTGCACAATTTTAACAAGTTTAAAGGAATTTCTAGGTATTGTCCCGATCAGGTTGTTTTTATTGTAAAAAATGAAATTGCTCAAGATAAGCTCGGTCAATTTCAAAGTTGAATGCTGTTTACTGGTTACATAAAAATAGGTATATTTAAGATATTTTAAATTAGATTATTTACTGATGAAAACATTGATTGATCTTAAATAACACAGTGAAATTTCTGAATTTACATTGCTGATGAGATATTGAAAGCGAGATACAAAATACACTTATTTTAAAACGCAATCTCACTGATAAAAAAAGTCTGATTTGATTTTGCTGAATTAAAGTTTATATTGCAAATTCTTTGATAGGTTCTGTTTGACATATGAAAGTTTGAGAAAGCACCACAGATAAATTGTAAAAGAGACTCACCCAGGCTGAATTGTGTTTAATCGCAGCACTTCTAAATACCTGTTGACCTATGGCAGGCATTACACAGGTAGGTCTTGAAAATCAGGTCTCTAAACAGGCTTTTAATTTCCCTGCAGAGCAGTGTCAGGAGATAATAAAGAGCATTCCAAATTGTAATTCCAGATGAAATACCACGTGTTATTGTAACACTAAGATAGTGTGGTTAACTCTTATTTTAAACCGCTAGCACTTGGGGTGACGTCATAGGTAGTGAAATTCAATTGTGGCTTTCATTGTCAAAAAAAATATCGGAAATTATGCAGAATTTACCAATGTTGAAAAGTAATTCGCCAAAGAGATTGAAAAAATATTAGATATGCCCTCGAAACTTGTTTTACACTTTACTGTGCCGAGAGAAGAAAGCGTGACTTGCTTAGGTTGAATTTACTCAAAAACGGATTATCAATTTCTACAAACAACGAGATTAAAACACTTGTTGCACCCACTGACCATTATTTAAAGCGATATTTCCGGTAAAAGACAGATATTTTCACCCCTTTGGGAGTAAAAAGGTAAGAACGTATTCTTTAAGATGTTTACAGCTTGCCCGCTGATGACCGAATCCTCGCCGGCAATTCAGTCTTCCTCATGCCAGTGCTGCACGCAAAACTTTTATCATGACTTGTTAGTGGCTGTGTGCGAGCTCTTTCTAGCTTCATCTCTTGGAATGAGATAAAACGAGACCTCTAGTTGGTGGCGAAACCACGCCGTCTTCTATACACACCTTAAACAATAATGGACTCGTCCACCTTGTAACCGTCTTTCTAGATCTTAACATAATTACGTCAGCCGCGGTGATTTACCTAGAATTCCAGGATAATAGAGATATTCATTTTCGCCAACAAAATGTAACAAAATACACTTAACGTCTTTCAATACTTGGATTTCGACCCATATTATAGGGAATTCAGCACGGGTGTTACGATATAAAATTTCTTGTGAATTTTCGATGAAAAATTTTGAAACTAAAATTTGCATTGCTCTACAGAAAGAAAGTCAGCTGGTATTATTTAAGTTTCTTGGGGGTTTCTTTAGGTACTTAACGTAGTAACGATAATTGATAAAAACGTAATCGTTACACGTTTCGGAAGATGTTATTGCTGACGAAGAAGATGACATTCCGCTGAGAAAATGTACTAGGGTTATGAAATTAGCACAAGTGTCGGATGCGATGGATCACCGGAACAAAGATAACTCTGTGGGAATTTCAGGTATTCCAACAGATTCCGAGATAATTGAAGCTGCAAATTTGAACACTACCCAAGAAGTGAAAGATTCCGATATGGATAATGAATCTAAATGCTCTGAATACACCAATGTTTCCCTGCAAAATGCCATAGATTACAGTCTTCTTTACCATTGAATATTTGGACCATAAGGAGCTCGGAGTAAATGTTTCAGCGAGATCGCTGAAGTATCCAAGCCACACAGATTCGTTAATATGTTCTGGTGGCATGCGGTCCATGGAAGCAAGGGAAGTATTGCTTCCCTTAAAATAACGACTACATACCTACTAAAAAATAATTTATATTAAACTGCATTATTTAAAATCCCTTTTGTATTTTAAATATTAAATTTCAAATTCCGAAACTAATTTAATTATTACAATTTTTAATTCGCAAGCTCACACACATAATTATTTATTGTGCATCATACTGTACTTGTTTGTATATGCGCTCTTAGCGCAAGGACGTCGTCCCAGTAAATGCTACCGCCAACGACCAACATGAACCTGATACTACGGGTGGATGCAATGACTTCAGTTAAATACATGTAGTCAGCAGGCCACTTGATGTGGAACCCTATCTCGACGCGATGTACATGTATTTTTAGAATGTGTTGTACTAGGAAGACCAGGTGCATGTACAAAGTGAATGTCTCTGATTATTTCGTAGATATAAGCAGTTGACTAAGTTAAATACATTGGCATTTTATCAGTATTAATATGGCTGCAAATAGATCGGCTTTTAACAGCGGCGACGGTGGGGGTGGTGATTTACAAACTTTACAAACAAGTGGTTAATAATAACTGTGATTGTGTTGTGTGTTTTTGAGAACCAAAGGATTTTCAACTTTACCGTGTACTGAAAAACTTGCTATTATTAATAAAGGTAGACCGAAACCTACTCTAAAAAACTTAAATACAATAACTAAACCTTTTATTCGACATTTCAACACGGAAAAAACTTATAAACAATATAAATGGTTAACGGGTTGTGAAAACAGGAATAAACTGTTTTGTTGGCCTGGTAGTCTATTTGTGACGGAAAAGCGGGTGTGGAATAAAAGTGGGTTTTCCGACTTGAATAATCTACACAAAGTAGTAAAAGATATCTCATGTCTAAAGCGCTTCAGGGGTCATGACGAAACAACTACATCTGCAAATAGAGGAAACCTTCAAGATCTAGTTTTTTTAATAGCCAAATACGACATTTGTTTAAAAAATCACTTGGAACAGCCTTAACGTTTTTCGCGGGACATCAAATCACATTCACAGTGACTTAATTTCGGACACTGCCACTATTATTTTGAACAGAATTAAATCTGAAATTAAACAGACTCGTTTTATTGCTATTGTTCTAGATGAAACAACCGACATAACTAATTTAAGTCAACTATATGTAGTAATACGCTACGTAAAAATGGATGGGACTGTACAAGAAAGCTTTTTAAGCTTTAAAAATGTGACAGAAGATCGTACAGCAAACGCTCTATATAAAATTGTGCTTAATATTATGAAAGATATTGAGGAGGCTGATAATAAATTAATTGCCCAAAGATATGATGGGGCTGCTGTTATGGCCGGACGTTTAGGAGGTCTTCAAGCTAAAGTGCGGGAAACGTTCTCCATTGCTCTATTTGTACACTGTTGTGCTCATAAATTAAATTTTATCCAAATCTATAAATCATATTAAAGAATGTAAAGTGTTTTTGCTACCATAAGTGGAATGGCTGCTTTTTTTCCAAATCTACGAGGCGCACACAAACCTTAGACTCAATTGTTAAAAAATGTTTACCCAAAGTAGCTACAACCCGATGGAACTACAATGGCAGACTTGTGTTAACTATATTTGAACACTGTGAATTGTTGATTGAATTTTTTGGAAACATAATGGAAAATAGAAAAAATTGGGACGCAGAAACAATAAATAGTTCTAGAGGATTTTTGGATGGTTTAAAAAGAGACTTTAATTTTTTACTTAATATATTTTCGGAAATATTTCCGTTTTCAGATAATGTATTTAACATATTGCAATGTGAAACAAATGACATTGGTTTTTGCCTGAAAAAAATTAGTGAATTTAAATCCATTATAATTCAAAAAATGAATGAATTTGATAAGTTCTGGGGAAAAAACAATTGAATTAGCAGAAGTGGAGCCACGAAGAGAGCGTCTGCGCACTGATAATGTGGGAGACCTTCAAACTTCTTATCGCCGCCTTTTCTATGAAATTAAAGATCAAATTCAGCAGCAAATTAACTGCAGATTTGATCATCTCAGTGACCTGAAATTTATTGAATTGTGTAATTTTGAAGGATTTAAAGGAATACCTTTCAGAGGAGATTCATTCAAATCATTATTCCGCTACTATGGACATTATTTTGACAAAGCCTTGTTACGATCAGAACTTACAGTCACTTATGAAACCGATGTTATTGACACAAAAACTAACGCGAGTGAACTTTTAACTCTCTTAAAACAATGAAAATTGGAAAATGTGTATTCTGAAGTGTGAAAATTATGTGAAAACAATTCCTGCTACTAGTGCATCTGTAGAACGGAATTTTTCCACATTGAAATGAATCAAGAGTTTTGTTAGGAATTCAACAGGACAGGAAAGACTTTCTCAAATTTAAATTTTGTCAATTGAAAATAACCTCGTCCAGGAAATATCCCAGAATCCAGTTTTATGACGACATTATTAACGAATTTTCCAAAAACAACATAAGAATTGAGTTACACTACAAATAAGTAAGTTTCTGAGAATTGCTTCCCTTATTTACCTTCTAAACAGTCTGCCTTTAAACATGGTCATAACTCATCAACTGTCCTACTTTCTGTAGTTAATGATAATCTCACTCATCAGGATCAGGGCTGTGTTACTGCTCTGGTTATGCTGGATATAACGAAGGCCTTTGATTCTGTTGACCACTCTCTTTTACTTGCTAAATTGTTGAGTTATGGAGTTTCTGGTCGCCTTTTACAATGGTTTGCCAGCTACCTTAGTGGTCGATCACAGATGGTGAGACTTGATGATGCAGCTTGCTCTGAGCTCGCCCAGTATCGGTGGGGGTGCCCCAAGGATCAATCCTTGGTCCAATTCTGTTCAACTTGTTTACCGCTGATGTGAATAGCATTCCTCTACTGTCGACTCTTCACTGTTTTGCAGACCATATACAATTGTATATTCCTCTTAGTGTATCTAATGCTGATGAACGGATTGGGCGGTTAAATGGAGACCTGCAGAGAGTTCAGACGTGGGCGTGGAGCAACAACCTGAGCTTCAATCCCGAGAAGTGCAATGTTCTCATTCTTGGCACCTCCTATAATGTTCAACAGGTCCGCACTCTTCAACTGTCTGTGTTGCTTGGGTCTGATGCCTTGTCCCATTAGGATAATCTCAGAAATTTGGGATTGATACTGGATGGGAACCTGCAGTTCTCCAGACATGTGGACCATCTCTGCCGCTCTGCATTCTATAGACTGCGACACCTGTATCAGTACCGTGATTGTCTTCCCCAAGATGCATGTAAACTTTTGGTGAACTCACCAATCCTGTCACTGTTCACGTATGGTGATTATGTGTATGGTCCTTGCCTGACGCGTCTGGACGGGTACCGTATCCAGAAGGTGCAGAATTGGTGTGAGATTTGTTCTCCACGTACCCCGTTTTGCTCACGTTACGCCGTACTTGTGGGCACTGGACTGGCTGAACATGCAAGAAAGGAGACTTGTTCACTATGCCACCTTAGTAATCAAGGTTGTTCGGGAAAGGAAACCTGATTACCTATATGACTCTGTCAGCCTTCGAACTGATGTACATGACAGACTCCTGCGAGGCACGAGTTACTTAACTGTTCCTATACATAGAGCTGCAAGTTTTAAAAGATCCTTTTGTTACTTAATATCTTACCTATTCAATTATCTGCATAGAAAGGGAATAGCTTCCCTTTCAATAAGGGCTGTAAAATATGCTTTGGGACAGAGTCTGTTAGCTGGGACACATGAACTTGATATTACCCTGTTTTACTTTTTTTTCTGTAGCTGGATATGTTGTAAAACAGTTCGCTGAACATGTCCATTTCTACTGTGAGTGCAATAAATATTGTTATTATTTGAAATATCACCGCACGCCCCTGATATGTTCTACGTAGTTTTCTTTCAACCAATTTAAAAATGTTGAGTATTCATTGTCGTAGGCGTCTTTAGACTTCTTCGGTAATAAATTTTGAGTTGCCTTTTCGTCTTTTTTTATAATTTTATCAGGAATTTCAGAAATTGCATTCATTCAAAGTAATTTGACACATCTTTGACGTATGTACCTAGCAACGATAGAGTTTACTACGATAAAATGACAATAATGTTACTAAATTACTATATTTACATTATGGATGCAATAATAAACTAGTGTGACATAAAAGTTTGTACGCACCACTGGTATAACTAGAGGTGTATGCCCTCGAGCGACTTACAAACCCTCGGGCCAGAGGTCCTTGGATTTGTAAAATCGTCGCTCTCAGGGCATAAACATCTATTTATTAGTGATGGGTCGTTATTTAACTGTCAGCTATTTTTAAACGGTTACCGAGCCCTAACGGTAACCACCAGTTATGGATTTATAAAAATAACAGCTTAAAAAGTAACGCTTTTTACACTAAGCTGGAATTCGGAGTCGTGTCTGTTTCAGTTCTACTACAACTAGGTTCGATGAATAAACATCGGTTTTCATCGGCAACTGCTATTTAACCATTTAACGAGATGAATAGCCACGAGATTGGGAATGCTAAACATTATTATTTATGCTCGCTCTCGCTCACAGCTTTAGGGACGTACGATCTTCGGTACAATAAAACGGTTTAATTTTAATTTTAACCGGTTGTTGATGGGGATACGGCATACGGACACTACTACACAGAGTTATTCTGTTAAAGTGAGAAGCTGTTATTTTTGAAACAGTTGAGTTTCCCACTAGTATGTAAAGCCAAATATTTAATAATAAAAATGTTGGGTGAAAAGATGAATTTCTGTAAAAACGTGTTATTACTTTCACTATAGACAACGCAAAATAGGGTTATTTCACGTGAAATTAAAGTACTTATTTATTTAAATTTATATACATTACCTAAGAAAACAGTTAACACATCATTTTCGTTTGTCTGATAATAGTTATCAAATTGATAAAAAAATATAATGGTACAACATTTTTTAATATCTATATACATTTAAATATAAAAAATTAAATGAATATATATATATATATATATATATATATATATATATATATATATATATATATATATATATATATACAGGTGTTTCCAAATTGATGCGAAAAATTTTACAGGGTGATTCTTTGGAGAAAAATAAGGGGTGTCTTTTTATTAAGTTTTTCTTGAAAGCCCTTCTCCTCCAAGTTACAGCCCTTTGAAATTTTTGAAACTAATTTTAAAACAACGAATATTAAAATAAGTAAATAAACAATTAATACTATATATCTTACAATTTTTTTTTAAACTCAAACTCAATTTTTTATACTGTTGGCTGTTGTTTGCACAGTTTTTAAAAGTGGACTGATCGACTGATAAATATGACCAGTCAACCGAAAATGTAACTAGAGATAGAGATCTTTCTAAGCAAGAATAAAAGCATAATGTAATAACAAACCATATGTACAGAATAAAGGCAAATTTCTTTACCGAAATTTTATGAGCTGCGTTATGTTATGGAGTTCTTAGAATCACTCCCTGTGTAGCAATAAAAGTTCTAACGTCTAACGTCCCAAGACGTGATAAATAATGATATTTATTGATTCTTGCTGTGGCATTGACATTTACGTAAAGACCCCTCATAAAATAAATTTGTTAGAAATGACTAGTTTATAATTCCTAAAACATCTAAGTAAATACTAATATAGGGCTCCTTTCTGATTTCTAAAAGTTTCACTTCAGAGTGGCAAAAGATTTACGACACGCTTATTATAATTTCTTAACCCTTTGTTTCCTTTTCATATCGACAAAATTTGAGATTTATACACTACGTGAAATAACGGGGTAAAAATACAATGCATTTATACTAGTGTGCTCGCTCTCGCTCACAGCTTTGGGAATGTAGGATACTATCGATCGACTATCCAGTTTAAAATAACTGAAGCCGTTATTTTCAACGGTTATTATTAAATAACGTTAACGGCTTCAACTGTTAACAGAAAATAACCGTTTTTCCCATCACTACTATTTATACACTTGGTCCATAAATAACTATTATTATGCAAGAATTTTTATAACAACTCCAATCTTAACTCGCTAGCTTCACTAGGTATTAATTCTTGATCACATGATATTCATTTTAATAGATTTTCTAGGCTTGGTGAATGCAAATTAGTTATTTTTTATTACTACTCAGGTTAAGGTATGTATATATTGTATTTTGTTAAACAACGGCCTATTTCGGCGACTATGTCCAATCACCGACGCCAGGGAGCAGATTCAGGTTAAGGTAGTTTAGATATTTGTACTTGAATAGCGAATATTGCAATATTTGTTGTAAAATTAAACTGAAATTGTGCAATATGATTAATGAAATTGCCTGTTAGCACATTAAGTAATAATAAATCAACAAGGACCAACCAAATGTGCCAATGGCATACATTGTATATTTTCTAGTAATTTATTTATTTATTGTTTACTATAATAGTGATAATTGTAAGTGATAGATTTATAATGTGTTGGGATTATTTGAAGTTTCTATTGAATAAAATTTTATTGTTTATATTGGAAGTTTTAATTGAAGTTAATGTAGGAAATAATTAATATTTTAACCTGATCATTACAGGTGTGCGAACCCATGTTTTGTTCGAACCGAACTATGAACGAACCCAAGCAAATATGTTGCCTCGAACTTCGAACCTCTGAAATAGTATTTCGAACTTCTTAGAAATTCAAAATCGATAATCGAACTACCCAAAATTCTTCAGTGTTCATATATCATTTCCTTAAATACAAAATGTTGGAATACTGTAACATACAATATTTGATATGTAAAAGATTCCCACTCTTTTTACAAAAAGGAAGAATTCGACAAAATGGCAGGTTGATTGGGTGAAAATGCCTTCCGGTTCTGATCGTTGTGGAGATGGGTCAACGTTAAATCAAAAACACAAAATATTTGAAACTTTTTTAGATTTCTAGATCTATAGATACGTTCAATTATAAATATGTTATTGTTTGGTATTAGCTAGGCAGTTTTAGCAAACAGATTGGGAGGGTTCAACTTGAGCATGATAGGTATAAAATAACCACTTACAAGTTTGAACTGTCTCCTGATTGTGAATATTCAACTGTTTTGGCTCATTGTGTAATAAAGCATGTTGAAACCAGTGTTTTCCAAAGGCAATGTGTAATTATCCTCAAATTCTGAACATTTACGTTACCGATCGCCTTTGAACACAGCCATCATAATGTTTTTACTGAAATGGGTGTTAGGAGGCTAGGATATACAAGAAAAATAATTCTGTGACTGCTAAATGGCTCCGTCGTGTCTCAATGTGTCCCATCTACTGTCAAAAATATGCATGAGTGAAATCTCCTGAAACTACGCTATTGACTCAATGAGTTTAAAGCGCCACTACCGAGTTAAACGGGCCGCAACTTGCACCGTTCCTCCGTTTATATATCGAAGTCAGGGTTTATCAGTATTCATCAAATTCTTGAATACCAAGTTACCCAGTACAATTTTTTTTTAGTTAATTATTCTCCAAGATATGTTGGGTTTGCCACCTCGTTCCTTAAAACTGTACCTGAACGAGAAAGAGGTACATTTACTTAATAGAATAATTGAAACCAATAAAAATGTAATAAAAAAATTAACGTCTTATATTTTATATAAAAATTATAGAAATTATATATACACTTATTTATTTAAGACCTTGCCGGCAATGACTCTTACAGTGGGGGTTATAGAAAAGAAAATGATTTAATTATTAACTTAAAATGTCTATATCAAATTTGGAACTTTTAAATAGTCTTAACGCACCATTATCTTTCAGGCACTGGCTTGTATAAAAGTAAATTAAAAAGTTTTACTACCTTATTTTTGTAGTATTTACCACAAAAAAATACAGCTATCAGCTATACTCAACAGCAGACAGGTAGCACACAGGCAGGCAGCAGGTGACTCACTGGCTGGTCAGCCAAACAGCATCAAGAGGTCAGCAAAGAAAAATTTCAAACCATTTATACAGCTCCTGGTTTTTCCAGAGCATAAACAAAACTGAATCTTCTCAAGTGGGAACAAATAGGAATCAGCAAAAACAACCACTGGTGGTCAGCACAAATGCAATTACAACTACCCTCTTATATGGAATCAAAAGAAGTCGCTTTTCTTTTTCTCTCTGTCAAAAAAATATTTTTTTTCCCTTCCTTCGTTTTTAGTGAATTTTTAGTGAATTTTCTTAAAAAAAATTCACTAATGAGGAGATCCCGACTTTTGAAAAAATTTCTTCAAATGAGCGCTAATTAGGCCCCCCAGAAAACATATCCGGGGTCAGTTTCAATTTTTATATGTTTATATATATATATATATATATATATATATATATATATATATATATATATATATATATATATATATATTTATATATATATATATATGTATCACACCGATAACTCAAAAAATAATGGGCCGATTTTGATTAAATTTGGTGAAAAAATTCCTTTTGCAAATGGCTTGGATAAGTTCGTTAGCCAAGAAAATCTGCCCAGGTTTTCCTGGAAAATTTTGTGTTTTCTTTCGAAAAAAAATTATATCTCCGGAATTAACAAAGTAAGGGCAACCAAATTTGGCACGCAGGTTTATATCCTTACATGTAAGTTACCTACCAAAATTTAGCTATGTAGGTCAAAAGACAAAAAAGTTATAGGCATTTAAAGAAAAATAAATTGGGGTTTTCCTCAAAACGTCAAAGTGGCGATTTAAAATGTCAAAATTGGCAACATTTAGGCAAATAACTTGAATCTAATACGGGCTATAGAAATAAAATGTCTCAAGAAGGATGTTTTACAAACCCTGAAGTCTTAGTTTCAACCGTCATTGTCCTTCATTTTACTAAAATATTTGCAGAAAATTCATTTCAAATAGACCCTTTCCTGATGATTGGCAGTAGCCTTAGCTATAGAGTTTATCGTTTAATAGTATATAATTTTTGTCGAATTTTCGTAAAAAATCAATAAAGCTCAATATATCCGTTATTATATAAGATATGAAAAAAATTTGTATATATTAATTATAGGGTGTCTTGAGCTACATCTTAAAAAATTATTGTTACAATCACAGGGTGGCCCATAAGTCGTTGGTGATACGAATTTCCTTTTTTTTTTAATCAAACACGCCTTATGTTATTGCATTTTTGCATTTTCCATCGAAATATAATGCATGTTTGTAAGAAAAGAAATTCTGGACGCACCAAGTGCGTTATGGTAGCGAATTTTGATCAAATGTTTCATATTTGAACAGCTCAATTTGCTATTAACCTATAAGGTTGATCAAGAAACGTGTTTTTTCGGGAACACTTTAAGTTTACTTTTGGAAATTTTTGTACATTTTCACACAATAAAGTTATTTTGATGAAACATGGCACATTGTTTTTAGTATATAAATTATACTGGTAACCAAATTTGATGCCTGCTTTCTTAAAAAAACATACATATTTGTTATTAAAAACATTTTTATCAAAATTCACTACCATAATGCACTTGCTGCGTCCAGAGTTTTTTAGTGAATTTTCTTAAAAAAAATTCACTAATGAGGAGATCTCGACTTTTGAATGTTGAAAAAATTTCTTCAAATGAGCGCTATTTAGGACCCCTGGAACCCATATCCGGGGTCAGTTTCAGACTTTATATGTTTATATATATATATATATATATATATATATATATATATATATATATATATATATATATATATATATATATATATATATATATATATATATATATATATATATATATATATATATATATATATATATATATATATATATATATATGTTTATATATTTATGTGTCACACCTATAACTAAAAAAATAATGGACCGATTTTGATAAAATTTGGTGAGTACCTTCCTTTCGCGAGTGGCTTGGATAAGTTCGTTATCCAGGAAAATCCGCCGAGGTTTTCCCGGAAAATTTTGTATTTTTTTTCGAAAAAAATCGAAAAAAATTTATATCTCCGGAATTAATAAAGTAAGGGCAACGAAATTTGGTACACGGGTTTATATCGTTATATGTAAGCTACGAACCAAAATTTAGCGCTGTCGGTTAAAGGACAAAAAAGTTACAGGCATTTAAAGAAAAATAAATTTGGGTTTTCCTCAAAACGTCAAAGTCGCGATTTTAAACGTCAAAATTGTTAATATTTAGGCAATGAACCTGAAATTAATATGATCTATGAAAGGAAAATGTCTCAAGAATAATGTTTTACAAAGCGTGATCTCTTAGTTTCAATCGTCATTGCCTTTCATTTTACTAAAATGTTCCCAGAAAATTCATTTCAAATAGACCCTTTCTCTGATGCTTTAGCAGTAGTGTTGGCTATAGAGTTTATCGTTTAATGGTATATCATTTTTGTCGAATTATCGTAAAAAATCATTAAAGCGCAATATATCCGTTATTATTCAAGTTACGAAAAAAAGTTGTATACATTAATTGTAGGGTGTCTTAAGCTACATCTTAAAAAATATTTCCACAATTACAGGGTGGCCCATAAGTCGTTGGTGATTCAAATTTTCTTTTTTTTTTAGTGAATTTTTTTAATCGAACACGCCCTATGTTATTGCATTTTTATATTTTCCATCGAAATATAATACATCTTTGTAAGAAAATAAATTTGGGACGCAGCAAGTGCGTTATGGTAGCGAATTTTCATTAAATGCTTCAAATTGTGAATCAATTTGCTATTAACCTATAAGGTTGACCAGAAAACCAGTTTTTTCGGGGAAAATTTAAGTTTACTTTCGGAAATTTTTGTACATTTTCAAACAATAAAGTTATTTTAATGAAATATGGTACATTGTTTCTAATATATAAATTAAACTGGTAACCAAATTTGGTGTCTGCTTTCTTAAAAAACATATTTGCTATTAGAAACATTTTAATGAAAATTCACTACCATAACGCACTTGCTGCGTCCAGAGTTTTTTTTTTCTAAACATCTAGGGTTACCCCGGTTACCTTCGAATTCCATGTCAATGTTAGGCAAGTCTATATCATTGATTCAATACACTATCGACTCAACTACAGACAACGACACAGATAAAGCTGTCTGGCTACTCGGAAGGAGTCGACCTACGCTTCGCCGCATCCTTGGGGTGCTGACAGGCCACTGCGCCCTTAGAAGACACCTCACATTGATAGGCGTAGAGAGGGATCCCATTTGCCAGGAATGTGGCGAGGATGAAGAAACGTCCTACCACTACCTGTGTGAATGCGAGGCTTTTGGGAGTCTTCGAGCAGAATTGTTCGGATCAAGGACTCTGCAGAGGAATCAGGTAAGTACCGTCCAATTGAAGACCGTCATGGCCTTCATCTCGAGGTCGAGGCGGTTTGGCGACGGAACCGAGGAAGAGTAGAGCATGGTTGCTGGGTTGCTGGGGTTGGCAAAAAGGGCCCATTGTGGCCTACTTGCTTGGCGTTGGCCTCCCCACCACTGCTACTACTACTACTACTACTACCCCGGTTACCTTCGAATTCCATGTCAATGTTAGGCAAGTCAAAATCATTGATTCAATGCACTATCGACTCAACTATCATTGACACAGTATACCATTGACTTGCCTCCTGCTGCCGCTGAGTAATATAAATGACTGTTAAAATTGCGATCGTTACAAACTTCGCTACTTTTGGCAACATTCAATGCCTGTAAAGTTAAATTTCGAAGTATTTTTGAGCAACGAACTTCGAACTATTTTGAAGAATTACATATTTCGAACTTCGAACTATTTCCACATCGCTAGTGCGAACATATTTTCGAACCGAAGGTTCGGTTCGAGTTCGGGTTCGGTTCGGAATTTCGAAGCTTCGCACACCTCTACTGATCATACGTATCACAGAAAGCATCATAGATAAGCAAATTCACTACAACTGCACAAGTCTCAGTGTTTCTTATCTGTAATTTCTTCGCATAGTATAAATATAACGTGTTTATCATAGAAGAGATCACTAATGCCTGTTTTGCGTTTTATCAATTGTGTATATACAGTGTGCCCGAAATTGGTGATGCATGTATTGCGATCTCCGAAACTGTTAGAGATAGGAAAGCGGTTAAATGGGGAAAGTTTTAGATAATTCTGTTTGTAATTGAATGCCGTTTAGTTTACGATTTTATCTCTTTTGGTTTTTACGATATTTGAAAAAAACTAAAATGACGCATTTTCGAAAATACCCTGTATTTTCTTTATTTATGAAAATTTCTGAAATCTGTAAAAACTTTCTCACAGCAACTTTTTACGTAGAAAACGCCTGTGTGGTCAGATTTCATTTCCCACGTTTCGATAGTTTGGAACCATCATCAACTTTGTTTTTTCATATGGGCGCCATATTGTATTTTCACGGTTTTGAAAAGCACCTGTTTTTGCCTTTACAAATATGTATCACACTTAGTGAAAAAAGTTAGGTTAAGGGTTGAAAAACGAAAAAATATGATTTTGCTACGAATTTGGCAACGTCGCACGATGAAACACTCACACTTAAGGTGATTCTACTGCATTTAATCTCTTAACTACAATTAATAACAACATATCCTTATAAGTAATAGTTTCTCCTATGTGAAAATCTTTTGAAAACATAGAAATTACCCTTATTGAAATTTTAACAAAAAAGAAGGGAAAAAACAATAATGTGTCAAATGACATATTAATTACCAAAATAAAATGTCTAATTTAAAGTTCAAAATGTGACCCATTTGCTTCTATACATTTCTCACATTTTTTTATCACCGATTTGGTAACACGATGAATTGTGTTCGGTTAACATTAGACAGAACATAATTTTCATTATATTTTCGAATTCTACATTGAATGTGAGATAAATTATTACTAATACACTATATGTCAAAAATCAACCGTTTTCGGAATTTTTCGATTTTTTTTTGAAAATTCTCGCGAAAACCAAGGTGAACATTGCACGCTCTCTCTCTCTGGAAATACAACTGAGAAGACTCAGTTTTTGTACAGATTACCCTTAGATTGGCACCTAAACGACATCTTTGATAGCGTTTCTTTTAAGTATACAGGGTGATGAGAATTAGCTGTGCCATTTGGTAAAATTGAAATCACAATTACTCGCTTATTTCAAATGGAACACCCAATATTTTATGAGCTATTTCGGTTCGCATCCGCTTTCCCTTTCAACGTGTATTAGCATTCCCTATACCTAAATTCCACCGTTTCCCGAATATTTCAATTTTATTGGATTCACTTGATTCAAATTGTCACAATATATTTAAAGCAGGCTTTGGAACTAGATAATATGCTTGTTGGCGTCTACATGTCAAGTCCCATCCCTTACAAATGAGAACATAATATTTGTTGGGCCTTCTCGCGTCAAAAAAAGAGAACACTTTGTATTTGCATCCAAATCGTTGCATTTCCCTTGTTTTAGTTATGTAAAATCAATCTGTTGTTAACTAACTTGTAAAACCAAAATACAACTCAACAATATAGGTAGTTATTTATTATAAATGAGTACAGAACTTAACTAATAGCTAGTGGAAAACTAAAACACAAAAACAAATAAAAAATTGTGGAACTTATAACAAATGCTCAAAATTACTCCCACTGACATGGGGGCATTTTGTTATTCGTCTTACGTTTTGGTTCGTAGCCTTTCTGATTTGTCTCGAATTCACTGAATTGAAGGCACGTAAAACTCTACCTACCATGTCTTCTTTTCTGGTGGCAGGTTCGTGGTAAACTTTATTTTTGATGTGGCCCCAGATGCTTGCATCCAGAGGTGTTAAGTCAGGGGACCGTGGTGGCCATCTATGTGGGCCGTTATTGGCAATCCACCTGTCTTCAAAATGTTGCAAAAAATCATGAGCTAAATGGAAACTGTGGTGCGGTGCTCCATCTTGCTGATACCAGCTTGTTCTAGCTTCTTCTAAACTTAATGTATTGAGAGAAACTAGAATCAATTCGTGCAAAATATCATAACTCATACCAGAGAGATTTTCATCGTATATTTTAATCCCAAAAATCTTATCGTTCTTAATTGGACAAAACACATTGAATGACCACCTGTATTGGAAATAGTTGATCCTGGTAACATGGGGATTCTCATCTGACCAGAAGTGACTATTGTGGCGAATGTGCATGCTATTTTTGGAGAACTTCGCCTCATCACACCAAATAATTCACTTGGAGTAATTCTCATCTTCTTGTGTTTTCAATAGGAACCATTCACAGAACTTAACACGCCTAGGAAGATCGTTTGGTTGCAAACTATGTATCGGGGGGTAAGAGAAGGGTCTCCAATGATGCTTTTTCAAAATTCTGTGAATCATTCTCGCTGACAAGCATAATTCTTTTTTGCAATCCCCGATAGATGCCTTGCGATCAGCAACAAAAAATGCCAATACGTTCACTTCGTTTACCTCGTTATCGACGAGTGGCTTACGCTTCTGTACTTTTGGGCGAAAACTCCCATGCTGTGAACAAATTTGCAGCAACCTCTTTATCATGTCGTGACTGGGTTTCGGTTTATTCAGGTACTTTTCTGCAAATGCACGACATGTTCGGCCCACAATTCGTTGACACTCACCATAAATAATTAGAAGCTCCAAAAAATCGTCGTTTGTGTACTGCAAATTTGCCATTTTTGCACCATGTTGACTGATAGTATCTCAATTTTTATGACAATAAGCTTCACTTGACGCTCTTTTGACATGTAGACGTCAACATGTATAGCTTAAAGCTGTTAATGGCCCATCTGATTTTCCACTTCCTCGCAGTGCCTCCTCCACGACTCCTTCTTGGCGTCCCTCAGTCTTTTGTTACAGGTCGTTAGGGCCTGTCTATATTCATCCCATGCTCCCGACCTTTCGGCCGCGTTAAACAGCGTCCTCCTTTGCCTGAGGTCCTTGTTCCACCACGGGATGTTCCTGGTGGACACCCTCATTTTCACGGGGCAGTTGGCGTTATAGGCTGAGGTGATTGCGTCTCGCAATTGGGCTGCTGCAATCTCGAGGTCTATTGAATTGTCTATGGTACTCTTAACCCCCCGCAGTTCCACTGCTAGGTCTGACCTGTAGGCTTCCCAGTCCGCCTTGCGGGGGTCCCGGTACCATACCGTTTGTCTTTCGACTTTGGCGATTTCAAACCAGATGTATCTGAGTTACTCACTTTCCCAGACACAGCCCAGTTCTTATCAAAGTCACCCAAAAACTGGGTGGAAACTGTCAGATATAAAACTTCCTCACGCTGTGTTGTGACGAAGGTCTGTTTATTACCTCTATTCAATATGTCTAAATTAAATTTCATAAAGAATTGTAAAAGTGCCTCACCCCTAGAGTTTGTGTCCAAGCTACCCCACAACTCATGTGTGTTCGCATCCATGCCGATGATGGTCTGCCATCCACCTGCTCTGCTACCCACCATCAGCTGCTCCAATTCCTTGGGTGAAGGAGGGTACGTGCTGTCCCCTGGCAGATAGGCTGACGCGACAGTAATGTCCCTCAGGTTATCCGCTCCTTCGCACCGGATTTTGATCGATGTCAGGTCCCTGGAACAGAAATTCATTAGAGGGAGAAACTCTATCCATTCCCTGACAAAAATGCAGGCCCTTAGGTTCTCGCTTGATCTGCTGTAGATGAACTTTCCAGCAGCTCCGCCGAGTCCCTTGATCACTCCTTTATAGGAGTACGGTTCCTGGATGAGGGCCAGATCCGTGTTCCTCAGAGCCATCAGTAGTCCGGCCGTGGCTCTGTAAGACGCTTGATCGATCGAGAAGGCGAGAGTCTGTCCTTTCTCATCTGCCTTCCTACTTAGAACCGACCAGTGTTGTGTCCCCAGTTCAGGGTTCTAGATCTTCAGTCTACTGATCACCGTCTCCTGCGGGACGGTGTCAGGGATCCGTACGAGGACCTTGCGTCTCTTTGGGAGTTGCTTGGGCTCGACGGCTGTCAAGCCCGCCTCTTTCCAAATCTGACAGAGACCCCGATCGCTTTCCGCAGCCAGTCCCGCGACTGCGGGCCGGCACAAGTTATCCAGACGATGCCCCCCGCCAGGTGCGCCCGGTGGAACTGAGGCGGGCTCTCCTCTTCCTGAAGAGAGTCCACCGCAACCCGGATTAGGTCCGCCTTCCCCTGGTCTAGCGTGACCTCAGGATGGCGTCTGTCAATCACGGCCATCCCGAGGCCCTCCGCAGCCCCCCTATACGAACCAGTCTGCGCCGGTGTTCCGGCCTTGGTCCTTTTGGGACGTCTATCTGTAGTAAGCGTGCTGGAGCCCGAGCGCAGCGTCTTCTGACACGCACTCTCCTATTGCGCCTTTACAGGTGCCCTGGCCCTTTTGGGACATTTGTCTGTAGTAGGCGTGCTAGAGTCCGAGCGCGTCCTCTTCTGACTCGCACTCCCCTCTTGCGCCTTTACAGGTTTCTCGACCGTCCACGTCCCGGTCGCCATTTTCTGCGCCCTCCGGAAGTTCTTTTTTTGCGCCCCGGAAAGACGCTTGGACTGCCGGGGCAGTCCCCCTACCCTTACAGTAGGGTCCATACTGGTGGAGGGGCCCCCGGAGCTCGCCGCCCTCCGGTGGCACCCAGCCTTCAGCTTGGGTGTCGGGGACAGGTCTCTGACCGAAGCTTTCCCCTGATCCCCCGCATCTACGTCGGTCGCGAGACCTCCAGAGTCCGCTGCCGCCCCCTGGCTCGTCTCCGTTTCCGGAATAGACCCAAGGCACAAGTCTGTAGCCGGAGCCACTCCTCGAGCCTCATTGGTTTTATATGTATTTATTATCTTCATGTTGTTCCCACGAGAATGGGGGAAATACTGTCCACACCATCAGAACCCCCTGTGTGGTGCAAGACAGGTTACTCTGGAGGGTTCCCCGGTACTCCAGAGGTTCCGTTCACGACACCATCGCCCTGGTGCCATCCATCCTTAGACACGGGTCACGTGACACCGTAGATTGGGGGAGTTTATTTCGACCTCTTTGTCTAGATCCGTCATGTTTAGTTATTAGCAGGGTCACCTCGTGCAGCATGCGGCTTTTCACCGCGCATGACAGTCTTGGGGAAAGCTTCATCGAAAGTTTATGTTGTTGTTTCCACTTCCTCAGTTTTCCCCCTGGAGTCCTTTGGCCCACGACTCCTTAACCCCTAGAACCTGTTTACTGAGCATTCGATTTTGTTTTGCACTTTGATCTATTTATCATCATACGGTTAGACTCTGATCGGTTTCCCTAAGGATATCATATTTAGCATCCATATTATTATAATACTCATAATTGCCTACAAGATGACATGCTTATCTCAAATTGATTAAAAAAGTGACTTTGATCGTTGTTCCCGTGGGCCCTTCATATGAGAAGGGTCACACAAATAAACTCCTTTGAAATGGTTATTAATTCATTTTTGATGAAATTTGGTATATATATATATATATATATATATATATATATATATATATATATATATATATATATATATATATATATATATATATATATATATATATAGAGAGGTGTGCGGAATGTAGTGGCGTACTTACTTTCTTCCTAAAAATGGTCCTAACCCCTTTACCCATTTTTTGACATAGAAAAACTGCATTACTAGGCCTTGGTCAAGTGACATATAGAACAATTTTCACAGCATTCATGGAGTTTTTCATCTTAATATCTTTTGTTCATCAAAGTCGAATTATAAATAGAAAAGCTACAGGGGTGTTTCCATCTTAAATGGGCCACACTATATATATATATATATATATATATATATATATATATATATATATATATATATATATATATATATATATATATATATATATATATATATAAGATCTTTTAGTATTTGCAATTATACAATTTAAAAACTTAGGTAATTCAAATTCATGTCACTAAATGTTTTTAGAGGGGGTACTGAGGCATCAAATTTTAAATATCATACAAAATCAGCTTTGCAACTGCACAGTAATTCTGATATAAAACAAAGTGTGTGATCCTTAAGTAGACGGGTCCCGTCAAACCACAGTGAACTTTCAGCACTCGCTTAGTATGTGCAGTGTTGCCAGGTTGTATTGCACGCGAGAGGGGAAGTAAATCACCACCTACGGGGGGGGTGGCTTCGGCGAGGTGTGGATTATCCTTCCCCTCTCATGAGCAATAGGCACCGTCCGGCAATGCCGCTCTATCAATGCACGAAATGACTGGACCTGTCTACTTAAGGATCGCCAAGAAAGTGTATATATATTTATTTATTTGTTGAAATCTTGACTGAGATCCTATATATGTACAAAAATAAATAAATGAAAAGCACTTTTCTTTAGTAAAAGTAAGCAACAAAGATTCTCAAAGCATCTCTACGTTTTAGTACACTTGTGTAAGAACACAAAGGGCATTGGTAAGAACTTTTTCCCTTGTTTTGATCTAATGTGCCTTTGCAAGTTTGTTATCTCTGTACACCTTTGTAATAACACAATGGGTACTGATAAGGCTTCTTACTGGTGTTGGGATCTAATGGAGCTCTGTAAGTTTGTTTCCTCTACACTTCTATAACCTGATGATGGGTTTTGATAAGATTTCTTTTCAGTGTGTTTTGTTCTAATATGATTTTGTAAAATAGATTTTTTTACACACCAGTAGTCACATGATGGGCATTGAGAGGGTCTCTTACTGCTGTGTTTTGATCTAATGTGATTTCGTAACAGTCTTTTCACTACACTACTGTAATCACATGATAGACATTGATATCGCGTCTCCATGTGCTGGGTTTCAATGTGTCGTTTTAAGTTTCCTTTCTTTAAGCATTTATAATTACATGATGCACATTGAAGATATCCCTCTTTAGTATGTCTTGATATGTGAGATTGTAAGCTTGATTTTCCTACACTTCTGTAATCACATGTTGGCACTGATAAGGCTTCTCTCCAGAATGTTTTGCTTTGATATGATTTCGTAACTGTCCTTTATCTAAACTTCGGTGATCACATGATGCGCACTGATAAAGCCTCTCCCCAGCGTGTTTTGATCTAATATGAGTTTGTAAGTGTGTTTTGAATACACTTCTGTAATCACATAATGGGCATTGATAAGGTTTCTCCTTGGTGTGTCTTGATCTAATGTGACTTTGTAAGTTTGACTTTACTACACTTTTATAATCACATGACTGGCACTGATAAGGTTTCTCTCCGGAATGTTTTGCTCTAATATGAACTTGTAACTGTGCTTTATCTATACTTCGGTGGTCACATGATGGGCATTGATGAGGCCTCTCCCCAGTGTGTTTTGATCGAATGTGGCATTGTAACAGTGCTTTTGCTACACTTTTGTAATCACATGAAGGACACTGATGTGGTCTCTCTCCAGAATGTTTTGCTTTAATGTGGTTACGTAAACCTGGCTTATCAATACTTTTATGTTCACATGATGGACACTGAAAAGGCCTCTCTCCAGTGTGTTTTGATCGAATGTGGCATTGTAACAGTGCTTTTGCTACACTTTTGTACTCACATGAAGGACACTGATGTGGTCTCTCTCCAGAATGTTTTGCTCCAATGTGTCTTTGTAAGTATACTTTTTGTGTACTTCTGTAATCACAAAATGGGCATTGATAAGGCCTCTCCCCAGTGTGTTTTGATTTAATGTGATTTTTTAAGGTTGTTTTTCCTACACTTCTGTAATCACATGACGGGCACTGATAAGGCCTCTCTCCACTATGTTTTGCTCTAATATGACTCAGCAGGTTCCTTTTCTCCACAGATTTATAACTGCATGACGAACATTGATGAGGTCTTTCTCCATCATGTTTACTTATAATATGTCTCAACAAGCTATTTTTAAATGCACTACTGAAACCACATGTACCACAATGAAAGGACCTTTCTTTTTTGTGTCTTGATTTAAGACATTTTGTTTGATCACCTACAGCCAAAGTATCTTGAGATACTGATAAGGCTTGTTTTTGGGGTTGTGATCTATTGGAGGTTTGTAAGTTTGTTTCCTCCACACTTCTATAACCTGATGATGGGTTCTGATAAGGTTTGTTTTCAGTGTGTTTTGATTTGATGTGATTTTGTAAAATTGATTTTTTTACACACCTGTAGTCACATGATGGGCATTGAGAGGGTCTCTTACTGCTGTGTTTTGATCTAATGTGGTTTCGTAACAGTCTTTTCACTACACTACTGTAATCACATGATAGACATTGATATTGCGTCTCCATGTGCTGGGTTTCAATGTGTCGTTTTAAGTTTCCTTTCTTTAAGCATTTATAATTACATGATGCACATTGAAGATAACCCTCTTTAGTATGTCTTGATCTAATGTGAGATTGTAAGCTTGATTTACCTACACTTCTGTAATCACATGATTGGCACTGATAAGGCTTCTCTCCAGAATGTTTTGCTTTGATATGATTTCGTAACTGTCCTTTATCTAAACTTCGGTGACCACATGATGCACACTGATAAACCCTCTCCCCAGCGTGTTTTGATCTAATATGAGTTTGTAAGTGTGTTTTGAATATACTTCTGTAATCACACAATGGGCATTGATAATGTTTCTTTGCTGTGTGCTTCGATCTAATGTGTCGTTTTAAATTATTTCTCATTAGGCTCCTGTAATCACATAATGTGCATTGATAAGGTTTCTCCTTGGTGTGTCTTGATCTAATGTGACTTTGTAAGTTTGACTTTACTACACTTTTATAATCACATGACTGGCACTGATAAGGTTTCTCTCCGGAATGTTTTGCTCTAATATGAACTTGTAACTGTGATTTATCTATACTTCGGTGGTCACATGATGGGCACTGATGAGGCCTCTCTCCAGTGTGTTTTGATCTAATGTGATTTTGTAAGTTTGCTTTTCCTATACTTCTAAAATCACATGACGGACACTGATGTGGTCTCTCTCCAGAATGTTTTGCTTTAATGTGGCTACGCAAACCTGGTTTATCAATACTTCTATGTTCACATGATGGACACTGAAAAGGCCTCTCTCCAGTGTGCTTCGATCGAATGTGGCATTGTAACAGTGCTTTTGCTACACTTTTGTAATCACATGAAGGACACTGATATGGTCTCTCTCCAGAATGTTTTGCTCCAATGTGTCTCTGTAAGTATGCTTTTTGTGTACTTCTGTAATCACATGATGGGCATTGATAAGGCCTCTCCCCAGTGTGTTTTGATTTAATGTGATTTTTTAAGGTTGTTTTTCCTACACTTCTGTAATCGCATGACGGGCACTGATAAGGCCTCTCTCCACTATGTTTTGCTCTAATATGGCTCAGCAGGTTCCTTTTCTCCACAGTTTTATAACTGCATGACGAGCATTGATGAGGCCTTTCTCCATCATGTTTACTTATAATATGTCTTAACAAATTCTTTTTAATTAGACTACTGAAACCACATGTACCACAATGAAAGGACCTTTCTTTTGTGTGTTTTGATTCAGGACATTTTGTTCCATCAACTAGTGACAAGGTATCTTGATTTAGTTTTTGCGATTTGTATTTGTTGTTAGCATCTAGATCACAGTTAACATCAGATTCCGATTTCCAGATTTGATGAGTGGAACTTTTAGTTTCAGGACAGTGCTCTTCCTCAAAAACCTCATTAATATCCAAGTCATGTTCCTCTATTTCCAATTTAACAGAAATGTTTAATTCATCTTCTAAATTTAAGTTAGCATCAGCATTAGGATCAAATTTAACTTTACAATTAAACTCCTGCTGGGCAGGATTTATTTTACTTGTTATAACATCTTCATTATAACTACCACTGTTACTGTTGTCCTGCTCCTGTTCGAAAATCATAGCAGGTGAAGCAGAGAGCAGAGTTTGTCAATTTGCAATTTCAATATTAATATTAATTTTATCATATTTGGCCTCAGGGTTTTTTCTTAAAGATATATACGTAGATAGTAGATAGTCAAAGAATTTCTTTAATCATTCTCTATGGTTTGGGTCATATTGATAATTCTAGAATTACGTCATTGACAGAACGGTCATATTTTCTGGGTGTCACACAATTCCATTTAATTACATATTTGCATCAAAACATTGACTTTATTTACTATCAAATCACGTTAATCTTCATATAATTTATTGGAAATGCCTTATTTTTGTAGTGTCGTTAAATGTTCAATGCGTGCTGAATGAAATAAGGTTTCATTCTTTCGATTTCCTGCTGTTTTAAATATATATTGCTAAATATAATAATAATAAGTTCGGGACGCAGCAAGTACGTTATGGTAGTGAATTTTTATTAAATGCTTCAAACTTGGATAACTCAATTTTCGATAAACTTAGAAGGTTGAATTTAGGTATGTGGTAAGGCCTTTCCCAAGGCAACATATCCGCCAAATTTCATTAAAATAACCTTGTAATTTTCGGACAAAAAAATTTTTTTCGAAAGAAAATTCAAAATTTGAAAAACTCAATTTTCTATGAATTTAGAAAGTTGAATGTTGGTATGTAGTAAGGCCTTTTCCAAGGCAACGTATGCATCAAATTTCATTAAAATAGCTTTGTAATTTTCGGACAAAAAATGTTTGTTCGAAAGAAAACTCAAAATTTGAAAAACCCAATTTTCTATGAATTTAGAAAGTTGAATGTCCGTATGTAGTAAGGTCTTTCCCAAGGCAACGTATGCACCAAATTTCATTAAAATAGCTTTCTAATTTTCGAAGAAAAAAAATGTTTTCGAAAGAAACAAAAAATTTTTCCTGAAAACCTCGTCCGATTTTCGTGGTTAACGAACTCATCGAAGCCATTTATAAAAGAAAGGCACTTGTTGAGTTTCATTGAAATCGGTTAATTATTTTTTGAATTATCGGTTGGATATATATATATATATATATATATATATATATATATATATATATATATATATATATATATATATATATATATATATATATAACATATGAAAATTGAAACTGACCCCCGATATGAGTTCTTGGGGCCCTAGTTCGCGCTCATTAGAGAATTTTTTGCAAAGTCTCATTATCGATACCTCTCTATTAGTGAATTTTTTAAAAACAAACTTTCACTAATAGATGAAAGAATTTGACTTCGCCGCCTATAGCCAGTTTATTGATTGACCACTTTACGATAAGGGCCGACAGAAGCACGATCGATAGACAATAAATTAATTTACGTATTTCCGGTAAACAAAATATGTTAATTTTTGTTTTATTGAACCACCCTCAATTGTTATAGACCCACTACCTGCACAAGTATATAAGCAGAGTTGTAGATGTAAGATATTTAGAATTATTCACCCTCTGACGACGCTAACTTGGTCAGTGAAACTATAGTCAGGTTTTTAACATGTTTATGGTGATTTGAGTTCTCCAAGTGTACTCATTAATGTCATAATAAACTACAATGGCGTGTTCGTTGTGGAACATAAGATGAATCAAATAAGTACCTATACAAGACAAATTACCACAATGGCAGTATTTCACACTAATTTTCCGACAAACACAAATGTAATATATTCATTGACCGACACAAACTGCCAGAAAAGAATGATCAAATAGGAGGTTCAAAATTGGTGACACAACGCACTTTCTCTGTTATAGTACAGATATGGAAATATTCCTTATGTTCTTTTATATTCTAAGGTTATACATCAAATACTATACTTTGACTATCTACTACGAATAGACCAGGCACCGCCCAATGCGATACGTTGTAATGTTTGAAACCAACATTGGATAAAAAGTTTGTTTACCTGGTCCTCGACACCAGAGGCGTCTCGAGAATTAGGATTGAAATTTTCATAAATACGATTAAAATAATAAAATAAAATTTAAAAGATGTGTAACTACCTTTATATTCTTTAAGTATACTATTAACTAAAAAGTCTGGACGCAGCAAGTGCGTTATGGTAGTGAATTTTTATAGAAATGATTTCTCGAATAAAATGTTCGAAAATCTCAATGTTGTAATGTTGTGATCTCGTCACAATCGAAATTTCCTATGCAAATTCAGTAAAAAGTATTTTCAATGAAAATTTAAGAAAAAAATTATAAGAATGCACTGCATTGTTTGCAAAAAACAAAAATATATATGAAAATTCGCTAAAAATAGTATTTTTGCAAAGTTTAGTTAAAAAAAAAATGTACGTAAAATTGTGATGAAAATGCTTTTAACAAAAATTATCAACAGTTTTTTTCCAAGAAAATTTTATAACATTATTTTTTACGCATTTCAGTGAAACAAATGTTCCATCAAAACTTGGATAAATATTCTCATAAAATTTAAATTTACATTTTCTTCTTACAAGAAACAATACGATAAACTGTACTGTGCTCATCGGCCAAAGATAAGAAACAGTGAAATTAAAATTTATACAATGTTTTAACTTCAGATATACCTTTTGTTGAATAAAAGAGATGAAATTTGATAGATAGTGTGACACTTGTGGTACAAACCCTGAACAATATTTCATTAAAATAACTGTACTGTTAAAAAATATTGTTCCAAAAACACTGGTTTTCTTGACCAATAGAGAAATTCAAGTAATTTACATAAAAACTACACTTGGCAAGTTACAATTATTCACAAAATACGTTTAAAAAAAGAAAAAAAATAGATAAAAACATACAAAAAATTCATTTCACAAAAATTACCGCCTTTTTGAATAAAATTGGCTTAAGTAATGTTACACGAACTGCATATATAAGTCGTTTTACAAGAGTCTTCATTAAAGTGCTGAGAACATAAATAAGAATATTTCGGCAGCGTATCCGTTTTTATACTTAAGGCTGCGCACCATTTTTCTCTCATTTCTTTAATAGATGGAAACCTAAAAATAGTGCCAAACTGACGTGCCGCCGCTGAAAATAGCAAACAGCAAGGTACTTGCGTATGCAGAGACACCGTTGCCACATCCCCAGGTAATCTTCTACAAACAATACACTTTTTCACCATTTTGCCAAAACAAAATCTTTATTGCCAATCAAGGTAACACATAAAAATAAACTCTCAGTATACTTGCATACTATTCGCAGACAAATACAAGCCACAACTGAGGATTAATACAAATCTAGATACTTCACATGCAGCAGGAAAACGATTTAAAATAATGGGCTGAGTTTTCTGGTTATATTTACATAAAAGGAGAAACCAAGGAAAATAAATGTTAGTACATCTTTACATTCATAAATAAGCCCCCATGAAAGTGTAATGTCTTAAGTGACAGAAAAGTAATAAATTTGTCATCCTCAATGACTTCCTTGTCATCATATTCGGCGATTTAAGGATGAATTATTACATAGCGGCAATGCGTTAGCCACCACCCAATCAGAGCAGAGGACCGATGTAAACATAGAGTCCCTTGAATGTTGGCTTCAAACAATTCGGCTGTGTGCCCAGTCTATTCGTAGATAGATAGTCAATGATTATGACAATAGGGGAGACTACTATGCTTTAGCATTGGTGATATTTGTGACAAATACACCAGCGCCACCTCGCGTGAAGTACTGTCAACTGAGCGGGTAATTTCAATTGTATATTTACCTGCATATTCTTAATTCAGTCAATTATAGATGAATATAAAAACTTGTACATGACAAAACTGAAAATTTTCTGATTACATAGTTATACATAGAATTTGTATCAACAATCAGCTTGAAACCTAAATGAATTCAGCATGAATAATTCTGCAAATTTCTCTTACCCTTAATCTTATTTCATCATAATTTAATGTACTACCTTGAAACCGTCGTTAAACTACTATTTCAGGGGTAGGTATAGGAATATACTGAAAGCTGTTTCTGAGGATATTAAGTTACAATCTGTACTTACCTATAAATAATTGTTCTAGGTATAAATGGTAGCACAGTACTCAATTTGCTATATCTCTACGTGAAAACTGTCTTATTAATCTAATATTTTAAAATATGTAACTGATATACTTAGTACATAATTAAGAAATTGTGCAGATGAAAGGTGAGACTAACTCTTACTTCCGTGAATAAATCTATTATAGGGCTGAATCTGCTATTTCTAATTCTCTTTGAAAACTTGTCTTGGGAAGATAATTAAAAGCCTTTACCAAGTAAAATAATTGTAAACGTGAAAAAAGGTGACAATTTATGCCATACTGAAATAAAAAAGGACACAGAAATAATATAAAAACCGTTTTCTTATACCATTTATTATTAATGCAAAACTTTTTATGCCTTCATATTTTTTTATCCACTGGAAGACAAGTTATGATTGAAGCATTTCAACCATCCGTTTACGAAGTTTATCTATAAATAGCTACATGATGGTAAATATTACACAATAAATTATCTTGCGAACTGTACATATTGGCGTAAAAGTGATTCTGAATTTGTCTTCTGCTTCAAATCATATTCTCGTTTCGCCATCCTTTGAAAACCTATGAAATGTCTGATAGATTTAGCACGTTATAATTCGAACAATTATAGATTGCACACACCCAACCACTAACATTAATTGTAAAACACAGCTCAAACTTAATCATACACATTTAAACACCAGCAATTGCTAGTGTTAAACGTTCTCGAACAACGTATCATCAGTACTATCCGCTAGGGGCGCTGATATTTTTGTAACACGAAATCAGCCGGAGTGTCCTGTATTGTCATTATATAGTATTTTACTACATCAAATAGTATAAATGACACTACATACCATCATGATACAAATAACGACATATATGATATTCAGACTACCTATTTTTAGACCTGTTACGCGCATGGTGTCAAGTGGTGAGTCCAATGCAACAATAATATGCTGTCGTGCAGTGGGGTTTGACGGTTCATCACAACCTCTTAACAAATTACGTATTTTACTAATATTTAAGTGCATACAGTTGGAAGTAATAAAAATGAAAGAGATCAAATTTAGTGCTGCGATCTATATTATCTGAAAAAGACAATATAGGCGTAACTTTAACCGCATTAAACTGACGTATAGAAACTTTTCGATTGCAAATGACTTTGTTTTAAGTGTGTAGTTGGACTTCTGTAACGTTACTCACCGCGTGACGTCAGAGGAGGGGGCGGGGCATATGCGCAATATCATATCTCTTCTAAGTCATTATATCATGACATACCATAGCGCCCAATTTTAAAACGACAGTCAAATGTCCAGAAACTAGGTGGTGACAACAGGGGACTCATGAATTTTCAACCGTTTAAATGTGTTCTCAGTCAACAGATAAGCACTTAAACTCAGCCTTTGGCGCCTGGTGAACACATTTGGCTAATCCCACTTAGGTCATCATATGCTTGTATCTTTCAAGATTTTTATGATTGACTAATTTCGTCGGTATGCGAATAAAATAAATACAAAGCGTGTCGGATGACGAATATTAACTGCATTATTTTGTCAACAAATGTTGACAAATATAACAATGCAGCTGCTGGCACCTGGTGAACGCGCCCACGTCAACATTTTTTGACAAACTGTGTCTTTATTCTGATTATGGTTGATGTTGATTGACGTTTGACACATTGGGTGGAAGTGGAAGGTAGTTGACATTGACATATATACGTCATTGGTAGTTTATGATTGTTATTATTTAATATATTATTGTTATTCTTTCTAAGAGTTAAAATTTTAAAATGGATTCTGCTCAACATAAGACTCAATTTGAGCGCGACATAAAATTAGAAGGTGATGCAAATTCTATTAAACTGGAAATAGACGAACATGACTTACTTCAGTTACCACATATTTTAAAGGAGGAGCACTGTGATGAAAGTAAAAGTTTCAATTATAAAACCGACGGGATAGCATCCGATTCTAAATATGAATCCGATTGTAAATATGACCTCAATCTTGACAGTACATATAAATGGGAGAAATTATCTGAAG
Organism: Tillus elongatus; assembly: GCA_964006375.1. NCBI lineage: Eukaryota > Metazoa > Arthropoda > Insecta > Coleoptera > Cleridae > Tillus > Tillus elongatus. Next base: position 9,537,261 of record OZ023268.1, read on the forward strand.
ACCCTGTGGTATTAGCCGATGAAACCAATCAATCCCAACTTGAATCAAAACATAATGAAACATCTTTTCATTGCTACACATGTGATTTCAGTAGTTTACATAAAAGCAGTTTGCTAACACATATTATAAAAACGCATGTAGAAGATAGACCTTATCAATGTTTCTCATGTAATTATAAAAGTGTAGGAAAAAGAAGTTTGCAAAGACATATTAGATCAAAACACAGTGGAGAAGTTTCTCAGAAAACCCACAAATGTTCATTGTGTGATTACAAAAGTGCAGGCGAAGTATCATTACAAAAGCACATAAGGATAAAACATCACGGAGAGAGACCTCATCAGTGCCCATCATGTGAATACAAAACCTCAGAGAAAGGTAACTTACAAAGGCACATTAAGTCGATACATACTGGAGAGCGACCTTATCAATGCACATTATGTGATTACAAGAGTGTGCTAAAGTCAATGTTGCAAAGTCATATTATAGCAAAACATAATGGAACGAGACCTTTTCAATGCACATCATGTGATTACGGAAGTACAACGAAATTAACTTTAGAAAGGCACATTAGAGCAAAGCACTGTGGAGATAAACCTTTTCATTGTTCACTTTGTGGTTATAGTGGTGCACATAAAGGAACCTACTTAAGACACATTAGATCAAAACATTCTGAGGAGAGACCCCATCACTGCTTGATGTGTAGCTATAAATGTATACAGAAAGGAAGCTTAGAACGTCATATTAGAGCAAAACATTCTGGAGAAAGGCCATATCAATGTCCATCGTGTGATTATAGAAGTGTAGCGAAAGGAGACCTACTAAAACACATTAAATCAAAACACAATGAAGATAGACCTTACCAATGTCCATCGTGTGATTATAAGAGTATACAGAATGGAATTCTACAAAAGCACATTAGAGTCAAACACACCGGAGAGAGACCTTATCAGTGTGCGACTTGTGATTACAGTAGTGCGGTAAAAGCAAGGTTATTAAGACACATTAGAGTAAAACACACTGGAGAGAGACTTTTTCAATGCTCATCATGTGATTATAGAAGTGGAGAGAAAGGTAGATTACTAATGCACATCAGATCAAGACACACAGGAGAGAAGCCTCATCAGTGTCCATCATGTGATTATAAAAGTGTACATAAAAACAGCCTAGAAAATCACATAAAAGCTAAACACACTGGAGACAAACCTCATCGGTGTTCGTTGTGTGATTATAAAAGTGTACATAAAAGAAGTTTAGAACATCACATAAAAGCTAAACATACTGGAGAGAAACCTTATCAGTGTCTATCATGTGATTGCAAATTTGTATATAAAAGAAGCTTACAAAGGCACCTGAGGTCAAAACATACCTCAGAGAGGCATTATCAGTGCATATTATGTAATTACAGAACTATAAGTAAAGATATATTGGAAAATCACATTAAAACCAAACATAGTGGAGAGAGACCATATCAGTGCTTATCATGTGATTACAGATGTGTAGGGAAACGAAGCTTACAAAGGCATATTAAAGTGAAACACACTAGAAAGACCATATCAACACCTATCATGTGATTAACCAGCTAACAAAATTGCTTTTATTAAAGCTGTGAGAACCTTTACTCAGTTCTCACTTAATGGGCGGGCCAGTATCTCGCACAGGCGAGCTCTAGGGATAATTTTGCGCCAGCCCGTATCCGAGCCGGGCGTGGTTCACTGGCAAATTTGCACCAGCTCGTACCAGGGACGGGGTTACTGTTTAAACTTGGTTATGACTTGAATATAACGTACCTCATACGTACAAGTGTCATTCTACTTTATGGTTTCTGTAACATCAGATGTTTCTTTCATACATCTACCGAAACACAGAGGTCTCCATCATGCAATTTCTTGCATTGCTACTGAAATATAGTGTTCAGAAACTTGAAGTTTGCCATATATTTTAATGACTAGCGGACAAACAGATACATCCTTAAAATTTTAAGTATTTTTATTGTTGAAAGAGTGATTTTTCTGTTGCTTGCACTTCTGTTAGTCAATGTTCCATGGTTGAAAATACATAATACATTGAGTACAGTTCTTCCACTGTGTACTGCATTTGTTTATTTATTTATTATTATTTCACATTTCGCTTTTATTTCACATTCTTGAAGTCCATTAGTGTTAGTTTGTGTGTTAGATTGTCCAATTTTGACAAGAGAAGAATAACAAAATGGTAGTGGCGTGCAGTCCATGGAAGCATTGCTTCCCTTAAAATAACGACTACATACCTACTAAAAAATAATTTATATTAAACCGCAATATTTAAAATCTCTTTTGTATTTTAAATATTAAATTTGAAATTCTGAAACTAATTTAATTATTAAAATTTTTAATTCGCAAGCTCACACAATTATTTATTATGCATCATACTGTACTTGTTTGTATATGCGCTCTTAGCAACGACGTCGTCGCAGTAAATGCTACCGCCAACGACCAACATGAACCTGATACTACGAGTGGATGCAATGACTTCAGTTAAATACATGTAGTCAGCAGACCACTTAGGAGAAACGCTCGCTCGCTCGCTACACATACAAAGAGAATGTCTCGCATTATTTCGTAGATATAAGCAGTTGACTAAATTAAATACATTGGCATTTTATGAGTATTAATATGGCTACAAGTACATCAGCTTTTAACAGTGGCGCCGGTGGGTGTGCGGATTTACAAACTTTACAAACAAGTGGTAATAATAACTGTGATTGTGTTGTGTGTTTTTTGATGACTAAAGGATTTTCAGCTTTACAGTTTGCTGGAAAACTTGCTATTATTAATAAAGGTAGGCCAAAACCTACTCTAAAAAACTTAAATACAAGAATTAAAACATGTATTCGACATTTCAACGCGGAAAAAACTTATAAACAATATGAATGGTTAACGGGTTGTGAAATCAGGAATAAACTGGTTTGTTGGCCTTGTAGTCTATTTGTGACTGAAAAGGGGGTGTGGAATAAAAGTGAGTTTTCCGACTTGAATAATCTACATAAAGTAGTAAAAAGACATGTTATGTCTAAAGCGCATTTACAGACCATTTTAAAATTAAGTGTCTTTGGAAAAACGCGAATTGAACACGCCGTTGACAAGCAGATAGTAATTAGTCATCGCCAACACAATGAACTGGTTGATAAAAACAGAAACATATTAAAAAGACTTATTGATGTTGTGTGTTTTCTTGGTAAGCATGAATTGGGCTTCAGGGGTCACGACGAAACAACTACATCTGCAAATAGAGGAGACTTTCAAAATCTAGTTTCTTTAATAGCCAAATACATTTGTTTAAAAAATGACTTGGAACAGTCTTAACGTTTTTTGCGGGACATCAAATCGCATTCAGAATGACTTAATTTCGGCCGCTGCCACTATTATTTTAAACAGAATTAAATCTGAAATTAAACGGACTCTTTTCATTGCTATCATTCTAGATGAAACAACCGATGTAACTAATTTAAGTCAACTACCTGTAGTAATACGCTACGTAAAAATTGATGGGAGTGTACAAGAAAGATTTTTAGGCTTTAAATATGTGACAGAAGATCGTACAGCAAACGCTCTATATAAAATTGTGCTTAATATTATGAAAGATATTGAGGAGGCTGATAATAAATTAATTGCCCAAAGCTATGATGGGGCTGTTATGGCCGGACATTTAGGAGGTCTTCAAGCTAAAGTGCGGGAAACGTTCCCCAGTGCTCTATTTGTACACTGTTGTGCTCATAAATTAAATTTAATTTTATCCCAATCTATAAAACACATTAAAGAATGTAAAGTGTTTTTTGCTACCTTAAGTAGAATGAATTTGATGAGTTCTGGAAAAAACAATTGAATTAGAAGAAGTGGAGCCACGAAGAAAGCGTCTGCGCACTGATAATGTGGGAGACCTTAAAACTTCTTATCGCCGCCTTTTCTACGAAATCATAGATTAAATTCAGCAGCAAATTAACTGCAGATTTGATCATCTCAGTGACCTGAAATTTCTTGAATTGTGTAATTTTGGAGGATTTAAAGGGATACTTTTCCCAGAAGATTCATTCAAATCATTATTTCACCACTATGGACATTATTTTGACAAAGCCTTATTACGATCAGAACTTACAGTCATTTATGAAACCGATGTTATTGACACAAAAACTAACGCAAGTGAACTTTTAACTTTCTTAAAACAATCAAAATTGGAAAATGCGTATTCTGAAGTGTTTAAATTATGTGAATTAGTATTAACAAGTCCTGCTACTAGTGCATCTTTAGAACTAAATTTGTCCACATTGAAACATATCAAGAGTTTTGTTAGGGATTCAACAGGACAGGAAAGACCTTCCCAAATTTCAATTTTGTCAGTTGAAAATAAACACAGTTTTATGACGACGTTATTAACGATTTTGTCAAAAACGACAGAAGAATTGAGTTACACTACAAATAGGTAAATTTCTGAGAATTGCTTCCCTTATTTGAAATGTCACCGCACGCCCCTGCTTACCAGTTATGAAATATCTTGAACAGACACTCTCATTTCTTAGGTGGCTTTCACTTAAGGGCCCCCGTTTTAAAGTCTTTATATCATGGCTAGGTGCATCCTCTGACGTCACAAAAATAGCCGGAGCGTTTATGGTCACCTGACAAAATTTAAAATAGTGACGATTTTCAAACACGTATAAAAGCTTTAAAATCAAATCTTTCTTATTTATTTTTGATTACTGATGTTTGCTATCACATTAAGGTATAAAAAAATGGTAATAAATGTGAATTAAATTTCATGCAAATTCCCTATTGAAAAACTGACGTGGCAAGTATGTTTTGGTAACGAATAATATATGAATTTGATGGCAGTGAACTATATGTAGTATATTCCCTGTTATATGATTACTTCATTACTCCTTAGTAAATAAAAGTTGGATTATATTTTGTACGTGATGGTTCCTTATCCCGTCTTGAGTATACACGAAATAATAACATATAAACAAGAGAGTCAGTGAGCTATTCTTCTATCAAATTCTAGAAGATCACAATTTTCAAGCTGCAGTTCTCAAAGTGAAAGTTGCGTTGAGAATAGTGTCACAGCGAACAATCTGGAATGACATTTCTAGAAGAGACCAGAAGTGACAGGTGTAGAATATCTAGAATCTCTATGGACAGTATAAATAGACGAGCGGTGCGCAGAGTAAGTTAGTTCAGTATTAAGTCTGTGTGGTGTAAATAGTGATCATAGAGTATTAAGCGAGTCAGCGGAAAGTGTTGGTGTTTAAGAAGCGATCATAGAAGGCGAATAGTGGAATATATTCTATGGACATTTAATAATAGAGATAAATATTTTCGTTGATCCTGGTGTTGCAAAATAATTGCTTATAATAAATTAGTAGTTTGAAAAGCTGTGTTTTGTTAATCAACAAATCCAGAAACCCGTAGAACGTAACAACTGGTGTCAGAACTGGGATTTTCAAGCTGCTAGGGGAAATATTTTCCATTATATTCGTTTGAACAACGTGGAAATGTCTAGAATCTCTGGAAGATCAGTGTCAGCAGTAATTCATAACTTGGTGTGTTCTTGAAACAGAATAAACTGTGTACCAGCTTTAAGTACGTTATGCCTAAGACACGTAGCGCCACAACCAATATGGACGTCCAGCTATCGGAATTCATTAAAGAAATGAATGAAGAGGCCAGAAAAATAGATGAAGAAGCCAAAGAAGAAATGAGAAAAAGAGACGAAGAAGCCAGAAAAACAAATCAAGAAGCCAGAAAAAGAGACGAAGAAGCCAAAGAAGAAATGAGAAAAAGAGATGAAGAGGCCAGAAGAAGAGACGAAGAAGCTAAAGAAGAAGCCAGAAAAAGAGATGAAGAAGCTAGAAAAAGAGACGAAGAAGTCAAAGAAGAAATGAGAAGAAGAGATGAAGGGGCCAGGAAGAGAGACTAAGAAGCCAAAGAAGAAATGACAAAAAGAGATGAAGAAACAAAGAAAATTCTACAGGAACAGGCCAACAGAATTGAGAATATTACTTTATGTGTCGACGAACGTATGAAGCAGGTAAAAGACGACATCTTCCAGCAAGTAGAAAGCAGAGTAAGGGGTATCAGCGACGATGTACATGACAAGCTGACGGAAGTACAACAGAAAGTGCATTCACTAGAAAATAAGTGTGAAACTATAGCCAAAGGAAACATCAGGCTCGAAGATAGCCCGGTCGGAAGAATTAAGGTCCCCACATCTGATGGCTCAGTCCCGTGTGGTATTTATCTACGCCAATTTAAAGCCGCTGCTACAGAAAATGGTTGGGGCGAGAGAGAAAGCGACCTCGCTAATTGTGGCTCTCAGAGGAGATGCCCTAGATGTGCTCCAAGGTATCCCGAGGGAAGAACAGGACAGTTTTGACAGCATTAGATATTACCTAGAAATGAGATTTGGCGACCAGTATTTACAACAGCTGTAGCAAACTCAGTTAAAAAGTCGCTGTCAGAAATCGGGCGAAACTCTGCAACAATTTGAAGCCGACGTTGCCAGACTAACATGATCAGCTTACCCCACAGCTCCGGTGGAATTTTTGAACCAACTGTCGCTGCAAACATTCATTGACGGCATCAGGGATACCGACACTCAACAGGCGTTAAGGGTGGCGAGACATAAAAACTTGAACGATGCTTTGGCACATTCCTTGGAGTTTGAAGCGGCAAAGCAAGCGTCGGCAAGTCGTGTGAAAGTTCGTAGTCTCCAGATCCAAGAAGAAAATAAAACAGATTCATCCAAGGTCGTGCAGCTACTAGAGAAAATAGCAGAACAAATAAGGCCGACGTCTCATGAACACCCAATAAGAGCTCACCGTGCAAAGGCCTTGCGTTGCTGGAACTGCGGCAAGGTGTGACATATATATGGGCGAATGTTTGGCTCTAAGACCACGCCTGAGGGAAAAAGTGAAGCTAAGGCCGGTAACCATTTCTCAGGTTAGCGATTCTGGCAGCGTTCTCGTCGTAGACGGATGCGTAAGCGGTAATAAGACCCAGATGGTCGTCAACACAGGCACACCTAGGATGATTATTCGCCGCGACATGGTTCCAAGATGGCGAGTAAGAGAGCCAGACAGAGTGTACAGAGTAAATGCGGCCGGTGGTGATCAGATCCAGGTATTTGGCGAAACTGACGTCGAGCTGCAGATTGGGACATGGAAGGCAAAACAAAGAGCCATAGTCGCCGCCATATCAAACCCGAGTATAATTGGCTTGGACATACTTCAAGCTCAGTGCGCTAAACTTGATCTTGGCACCAATATCCTGACTATCGGCGGTGAAGAAATAATAATGTCGCTTGGCAGTAACCTGGTAGTGCGGAAAATAACCATAGAGGCAAATAGCAACGTCTGCCGTGAAAGTGCAATTCCAGTGAAGAGAGCTGTGAGAAGAAGAGACGACCAAGATACTCAGCCAGAAGTAAGTGGAGAAGAAAGTATGAGTGAAGTACAAGACTAAGGGTGCAAAGACCACGTAAATGTGAAGCCAACCCAGAAAGAGGTCAGTAAACACATTTGTTGGAACACACGCCGATGTCGACAGGATGAATAGGGCCTGCCGAGATACTTGTGCAAGTAGAAACATCAGAACAACAGCAACTACACGGAAGAACTAGTAGTATCTAAGGACTTCACTTGAAGAAAGCTCCGATTCATTGACGAGAACGAAAACCATCCACTCTGCGGTCGGAATGCATATACGAATAGAAAGCAACCGCATGAAGACCCGTTATGACGTGTCACCTAATTCAGCTGGTTTAAAAGAAGAAGATCGGGTGTTGTTCTACAATCCAGTACGACGCAAGGGACGGTCACCGAAACTACAGAAATTATGGGAAGGTCCTTATAAGGTGGTCAATCAATCAATGACGTTATCTATCGCATTCAGAGGAGCCCGAAGAGCAAGATGAAGGTGGTCCACATGCACAGACTTACGCCATACCAAGAAATGTCAGAATTCGACCGGGCGGTCGAATCTAAGAGGGGGGCAGTGTCACAGCGAAGAGTCTGGAATGACATTTCTAGAAGATACCAGAAGTGACAGGGATATAATAGTATAGAACGCCTAGAATCTCTATAGACAGTATAAATAGACGAGCGGTGCGCAGAGTAAGTTAGTTCAGTATTAAATAAGGTGGTGTAGAAAAGTGATCATAGAGTATTAAGCGAGCCAGTAGTAAGTGTTGGTGTTTAAGATGCGATCATATAAGGCGAATAGTGTAATATAATTCTATGGACATTTAATAATAGAGAAATATTTTAGTTGATACTGGTGTTGGGAAATAATTGCTTATAATAAAATAGTAGTTTGAAAAGCTGTATTTTGTTAGTCAACGAATCTAGAACCCTGTAGAACGTAACAATGCAATGTATCTAGTATAGGTATATAATGGTATCCAACTGTAGTGGAGAGCGTTTATTTTGAGAAATGAAAATAATAAATACGCAATAACTACGAACAACAATGCCACAAAGTGACCTGCCATATTAATTACTACTCAGTATTGAAAGCAAATGCTTTAGAAAGTAAAATATATGTAGCTCTTGGCAAGTTTTAAACATTCATTTTGCATTCGTTAAAAAAGCGCCCTTGGGCGGCTGAAGTTAGGAACTACAAAATCATCAAAAGTTTTAATTTTGTCACGGTGACGGAGATGATCCAAAAGTGTATGCGTCTTGACGGTGACAAATGACATAAGGCGTAACATAACCTAATTTTAAATAAAAGTACGTGTGTGAAAGTTTGAAGTCAAACATATTTGTCACATCTATTACGTTACCACTGAAAAATTATTTTATTTTGAGTAATTTACTAGAAAGTCATACAGCACGATGGGAGGGAAACACAAACAAACTCAACGAACGAAACAGAACACGAAACCTTCAAGTAGTGGTAGAACAGCAGAACGGCTCGGGGAGTCCTTGCTTCAGTTTGAAAGTTTTGCTGGTATAAAAGAATCAAATTTTTCGCTGCCCGGAAAGGATATCGAAAATTGCTTGGATTCCGATTTTCAACTCGTCTTCAAGAAAATGAACAAGAAAGATCCAACCACTAAATTGAAAGCTTTACAACAATTTGCAGAACTAGTATCAGATTCAGAACCGGAAGCTGTGAAGGCGATACTTTCATTTTGGCCTCGTCCGTATAATATTCTAGCTTCAGATGCTGAACATCACATCAGAGAAGCGGCACACAACGCTCATCAAAAGATAGTGCTAAAAGTTAAAAGAGAACTTGCACCTTTCTTGAAACAATTGATTGGACCGTGGTTCACTTCACAGTATGATACGTATGCGCCAGCTGCCACAGCCGCTTCAAGGGCTTTTCAAGATGCTTTTCCACAAAATAAAGTGCAAGAAGTCTTGTTATTTTGCCAAGAAGAAATATTATGTTATATCCTTGAAAATCTTACAATGCAGCCACTTTATACAGGAAATTCAAAAACTCCTTTGTCCGAAGAAGACCAAGCAAGATATGAAAGAATACTTGTATCCAATTTGAAAGGTTATTCAGTATACTTGCACGTAGTTTCAGAAGAAATTATTAAAAATGCATGTGAGCAAAACAATAAAATTATCTCTAACAATAAATTTTGGAAGCTATCTAAACACAAAATGACAACAGTGCGTGCAGCTTGGTTCCAGGTTTTAGCCACGCTATGTCAAAGGGCTCCGTTTCTCCTGGAAAATCATAGACCCATTGTTTGTTCAACTGTGCTTGGAAAACTGGATGAAAATGATCCTGTAGTATTATCGTATATATGGGAAGCGACATTGGTCATAATGACGTCTATTGAGGACTGGTCGAGTTATGTTGATTTTGAAAAGTCTGTATTAACCAAGCTGTGGAATGTGTTGAGGGATGGAGCTAACGGAAATGCCTCAATCGTTTTTGCTAATTTACTGCCGTTTATTTCGCATCTACCAGCCAATGTAAATATAAATACTTTTTATCCTTGTTTCTTTGAAAACTTTTATATTGGTCTTAAACAGAAAAATATTCTAACAATAAAATCCGACTTGACACTAGCAGTCACTTCTTTAACAGAATGTATAAAATTCGCTTTCTTTAAGAACCATAATGATTTTGATTTCTGCGAAAACATTATCAAATCTCAGATTATGCCATTTCTTGAATGGGTATTAACAGACAAACAATTGAACTACAAAGTAGTTTTTACACATGTTGTTTCCCTTTTAGATTACTGGAGTAATAATCTAAATACCTACCAACAACATTTGACTGTCTTTTGGGAGAGCCTTACTTGTTTATTCTGTGATATTTTAATTAAGATGGAAGACAATATAAACTCTATATCAAGAAGACAGGTAGAATGCTTACAGTATTTTGGGAGGAAAAATAAAGTGAGAAAACCCCTGAAAGTACAGTTTCAAAGCTCTTCATCTACTGATGATTCAGATTCTAAAGATACTGTAAAATCTGTAGAGCTTGCTGCAATTGAAACTTGTTTATATTTAAATAGCTTAAATAAGTGTATATACAAAATTTGTGCAGCTTATATAGTAACTGTTGATACAAAAAATTGTAATGATTTACTGGAAGTAATACTATCGCTTCTAAAAGATTTCGAAACCAACGAGTTGTTTAAGAGCTTGATTGAAGAGCTAAAAGAGAAATACGAGGTGTCGAGTTTGTTGTCATTGCATGAAAATGTGTTTTGGAAGTGGCTAAACAAAACCGAACTAGATGCAAAATATGTCGTGGATATTATTTTTTATTTATTCAAATACCTGAAGGATGAAGAAAAGCACAGAGTTTTATCTTCATTCAACAATGAACAACTTGGAATTGATTGCTTAAATTGGTGTATTAGATCTGCATTGTCGTCTCCTTATAATCTAGATCCCATTGTACAAAAATGGTTAAATCAAGACAAAGTTAGAAGCTTTCTTTTGGATATTTTAGATACTATAATTGATGGTAGTGCTTTGAAAGAAAACAGTGACGTTTTTAAGCTGTCATTCACTACCAACCAAAATGAATGTCTTCTGTTTGATAATGTGACAGTAGGTACCATCATTGACAGATTGAAATGCCCACTTTTGAATCCTGATGATTTTAATGATACTCTCGACATTTGCGCAAGTCTAGCATCTTATATTGCCACAGTCATTTATACAGATACACTTTTACTAACACATGGGAAAGATTTATTGTTGACACTTTTCGATTTGTCTTGTAAAATTGACAAATCAGTTGATTTATCAGTAGAAACCCGGTGTAAAGTGAATAATGCGTGGCAAAATGCGCTTATAATACTATCGAATAATTTATCAAAAGAAGAACTTTTCAGTACAATTTTGAATGATATAGGATATATACTTGAAAGACAATTTTTAAGCAATGAATTAAAATCACAGGCGATGATCACTAATATAACGGATTTGATTAGGATCATCTATAAAAGTGCACCGATATATGTAGACGATATTATGTCATTAGTTTTTAACAGAGAATTCATCTCAGATTATAAAAACTATATTACTTCTGTTTGTTTGTCAGCCGAATATCTTAGAGGACACTTTTCTTGGCCTTACGAACCCATTTCTTTCAATAGTAATCCTGAGATGGATATTTTAAAACATTTTATTTGGAGCGATCTTAGACTTGATGTACTTTTAAATAACTTAGAAATTAAGACTGAGAAAGAGATTCGTGATACAGATTTAGATGAAGAAGATGATGAGGACTTAATAGTTGACATTGTGATGCCTGATTTGTTGATTTCTTCATTATATGATCTAGGACTTGCTTCAGTATTTTGCGACAACTACAGAACAAATAAATACTACAAAAATGTTAATTTATATCAGAATGAATTGAAAAGAAAGGTCACTTTGATTTTTGCTCATAAAAATAAACATCTAAAAGCTGTAACTGTGGCGATTGATGAAAATATCAAGAAGTATGGTGGGGTATGGTGCGTTACTGCCTACATATTTTTTACAGACATAATAAAAGAGGATTTATCTTCAGTTTGTGAAATATTGCTTCCCGAAATTCAAAATAAATTATCAATGTTGCACTTCATCCAGACATTTGGGAAGGATATATCACATGATAATTTACCACTTCCTTTAGATACGCTGGAATATATTATTGCTATAAGAAGCTTAAAACACAATTCAACACTCGAAAGTATTTTGCCAAAAATAGAGCATTTGCGTTCAGAAGACACATGTCCATTTTCTTCTGGTCAGCCCGAACAAACCTGGAAGAAAACACAAGAAGTGATTGAAGTCACACGCTTCCTTGCTGAATTATTTAGACATAATTCTGAATGCCTGGAAAGAAATTACTGGGATTTTTGTCTGATTACGCTGGCATCCTGGTCAAAAAATCTATATAGAGTCAAAGCAGATTACAAAAAAATCGAAATTCAAGCTAGTATCACTGCGATAGCAGACCTGTACATAAGTGTCGAAGATTATGTCTCAAACTTGAAGCAAATTACTCCTGAACATAACTTCGTTAACGAATGGGAAGATTTATTTAGACAAACCATTCATAATGATCTTTTTCAGCTATGGTTGTTTTTGGCAAAACAATTCGAGTCTGATGTAGATTCCAGAAATTTCAGGTACACTCCTTTCCTGGAAGATTTTGGGAAAATTGTTAATAAATGTATCTGCTCTTACGTTCTTAAAGACACAACTGGTTCTTTCCCCGATTGGTCCAAGTTAAAACGATGTTGTTTTAACTTGTTGAAGAATTCTGATACATGCCTGCAGTTATGGGGTTACAAAATGCTCTTGGTTTTAGTTCCTGGTTTAATTGAGACGGATTTAAAGACAGTTGAACAACAATCACCCACAGATACTGGACTTATTTTCGCCCAATTCGAGCCTCTACTTGTTGAGATCAACGATATCGTCAGTACCATGCTTTCAGGATTCAAGATAGGTGAAAACACTTGTAGAGTCGAGGAAATCACCGATTCTTTCACTTACACCTTTGCGTATTTGTTACTTTGGGATATCCTCTTAGCTTTCCGTGAAAATTCACCAGCCGAGTTGAGTTACCAGTATGCCGATGTACTTAAAGAATCTGATTTGTTGAAGAACGTGTTGAATAACTTGTTTCGATTGATGCCAGTGGAAATAGTGCATTGTAATGAAAACGGTGAGAAACTTTCATGTCTATTTATTGAGAAAGCAAACTTGGGTTTCGGGGAGCCATGCACCAGTGAAAAAATAGAAGAAATGGTGTGTTGGATATATGCTTCTATATTGAAAGAATTGCCTGCGTTAGTACGTCAATGGTGGTCGACAGTTGATGTTAAAGTGTCTCAGGTTATAGAAAAAATCACTGTTAAGTATGTTTCACCAAGCATATGTGCTCAAGAATTGTCAGCTATAACAGACGGTGAAAAGAACTTTAAAAATATGGTGATTAAAGTGATGCCGAACGTTAGAGAGGTGCTTGCGGTGTATACAGTAGACGAAGTGCAGATGGAGTTAGTTATTACTCTTCCAGTTAATTATCCACTGGGTGGCCCTAGTGTACAGTGCAACAGGCAAATCGGGGGTGCTGCACACAAACAGTGGCTGATGCAACTGAAGAAATACCTGCTACATCAAAACGGACATGTATCTGATGCTTTAGTTCTGTGGAATAAGACTTTAAATAGAAAATTCGATGGTGTAGAAGAATGTTATATATGCTTCGCTGTACTACATCCAGCTACATATCAAATGCCAAAATTGTCATGTCAAACGTGTAAAAAGAAGTTCCATTCAGCTTGTTTGTACAGGTGGTTCAATACCAGTAACAAGAGTTCTTGTCCTATATGCAGAAATTTGTTTTAATGTTAATATACACCATCCGGGTAAATTATATTTATTTTTTTTAGTAATTTTAGAAAATTATACATAAGTAGGTATCACAAATGACAACGGACATTCCATAACGTTGCACAGGTGCCACAAATAAAATTTTACATGAGATCAAAAACCTTTTATTATGAAAGATGTATATATATATATATATATATATATATATATATATATATATATATATATATATATATATATATATATATATATATATATATATATATATATATATATATATATATATATATATATATATATATATATACAGGGTGTTCAAAAATGATGGTCTATGTTACAGGTGCACATTCAGCACAAAAGAATAAGACTATTTTTTATATAAACATGGTCCGCAATTGCTTAGTTTTTTAAATACAGCGTGTTAAAGTTATTTGTTTTTGTCAGTTTTTCACGAATAAGTCCGAGTCAAATTAAAATTTTGCGTGAAAATTGGCATGGGGGGGTTTTCGAGGGCAAGACATTTAAATAGGTTATTGCTAATAACACTGCTGGCAGAGGGCGCCACCTGTAAAACTATGCTTGCATTCAATTGGCTATAATTTTTTGACACCCAGTAATATCGACCTACCGTATAGCTACATTGCAGCCCTTATCAATTGTAAGCAAAAAATGTATATTTGATCTAAATCTCTGACACACCATTTTCAAGATATTTCAATTTTTGTATGTTGATGTCGCTCAAAAGTTAATTTTTCTCAAGTAATTAATTGTATTGTCTGCAAATTTTAACAACAAATAAAAAAGTGCATAACATTTTATGATACCTGACTACAATAAATGTTCAAAATGGCCACCCTCCACTTCAATACACTTTTCTATTCTGCGGAGCATACAACGTCGTACTCTGTGAAATATTTCTGGTGTATTTCTAATTTGTTCTCATCCAAGTACAATTCTTTGCTGCAGATCATCAACATTTTCAACGTTTGCTTCATAAACAATACTTTTGAGATCCCCCCCCCCCCCAATTAAATAAAAGTCCATAGGATTTAAATCAGGGGATCGAGCCGGCCATGGCTGAGGTCCACCGCGTCTGATCCATCTGCGTCCAAAAGTATTGCTTAAGTAATTTTTGACATTTAGGGCGAAATATGGGGGGGGGGGCTCCGTCATCCATAAACCATAGGTTATGTCTTATGTCAAGAGGTACATTTTCTAATAACCGATTTAGTTGGTTTTGTAGGAATTCAAGATAAGTTGTAACATTAAGTCTGTGAGGTAAAAAAAAAATAGTCGTATCAAATTACACCCTACAATTCTAGCCCATACATTTAAGGAAAATTGCTGTTGATGATACCTTTCAAAAACTGCGTTAGTATTTTTGTCAGACCAAATATGGCTGTTACGAAAATTGACGATCCCGTCGCGCCTAAATCCAGTTTCGTCAGTGAGCAATACACAATTCAACAAGTTCTCTACATTATTATGTGAAGAAACTATTGGCAAAATTGTAGGCGAGGTAAAAAATCTCTTTTAGGCAATAGTACCTGCACCCGTTGGATGTGATATGGACGCAATTTTTGCTCGTGAAGAACTCGCCATATCTTTGCATTCGATGCTTCCAGATGACTGGCCATTTCCCTAGTACTTATTTTTGGATTTTGTTCAGTTTTATCCAGAACAGCCTCTTCAAAATCAGGATTTCGTGCACTTCGTGGTCTGCCTCGATCAACAGTAACTTTATTAAGGGTACCTGGTAAAAAAATATACTATATTCGAAAGAGACAGATCGATGTATTAGATAATGTAAGTATGTAGCTGTTTCTCGCAGACAGATGCCAATCTGTTGAAACATCCTTCTCTCTGGAATTCTCCAATTTGGGAAGGCTTCTTCATACAGTCGTTTTGCCTCATAACAGTTACCAAAAGCCTGTGAATACATAACATGCATGTCTGTTAGGTCAGTGTCAGTAAAGACTTCCATATTTAATTAGAAAAATTACGGACAATACAATTAATTACTTAAAAATAGTGAGTAGTCTCAAACAAAAAATCAAATGTAGTATATGTCACGACGAAAACGCAAAAGTCAAGTCCCGTAACAATGGAAACCACTTTGTTAAATGGTTTGTTCAAAGTTTGTTATCATGGCTTTTTATTTTATCTTCATGATTGTGTCTTGTCAGTTCTTTTTTCTGGTAAGATTTTAATATTTAACTAGAGAATAAGAAAATTAAGTTTATACATGCTGATAGCAATTAAAAGGTGAAAAATGTATTCCTATGATTTGTCGTAGAATTAATTTTTGAGCGACATCGACATACAAAAATTTAATATCTCGAAAATGGTGTGTCTGAGAGATTTAAATCAAGTATACATTTTTTGCTTACAATTGATAAGGGCTGCAATGTAGCTATCCGGTAGGTCGATATTACTGGGTGTCAAAAAATTATAGCCAATTGAATGCAAGCATAGTCTTACAGGTGGTGCCCTCTACCAGCAGTGTTATTAACAATAACATATTTAAATTTCTTGCCTTTGAACCCCCACCCCATGCCAATTTTCACGCCAAAATTTTAATTTGACTCGGACTTATTCGTGAAAAACTGACAAAAACAAATAACTTTCACACGCTGTATTTAAAAAACTAAGCATTTGCGGACCCATGTTTATATGAAAAAATAGTCTTATTTTTTTGTGCTGAATGTGCACCTGTAACATAGACCATCATTTTTGAAACAGCCTGTATATATATATATATATATATATATATATATATATATATATATATATATATATATATATATATCTATATATATATATATATATATATATATATATATATATATATATATATATATATATATATATATATATATATATATATATATATATATATATATATATATATATATATAGTAAGTTTAAAGATTTGTAAGTTGTAGAATGGTATTTTGGTAACCAAAAATTAAAATCAAGTCATAATTTTTAAAAATGATTTTAGACTCTTTTCTTTTTTCAATCTTTATTTACAATTTTAAATAATTTTTACACATGATTTTAGGCTCTTCTTTTTTTCAATATGCTTTATTTTGCAATTCAAAACAGTACTTTTATACTGGTACCAAGTCATACAATTATTAATAACATAAAGTTATGTATGATTTTGAGGTTAACTTAAATTATATCGGTCAAGTACGTCAGAAACTATATACTCTATAACTGTATGTTTTAAAGTTCTCCTGGAATAGTCTTAAATTATATTATGCTCCTCGTAATCACACTGTTAAGTTTTATATTTGTTCTTAATGTTACTATATATGGGTCTGCTTGTTGCTTTGTTGGATACATATCGCGAGCTGATAATTATAATGTTCTAATTACAAATTATGTAAATGTTGGGCAGCAGAATTTAAAAAATACACTAAAATTCACTAACAACTTTGCAACAACTAGATTATTATAAAGATACAATAATAGGTTTGTTCCAACCCTGTAAGAAACTGTTTTTTTAAATTTATTTAAACAACACACCACGAGGGCTTACAGCCTAAATACTATCGTACCGTGGGTGTCGACAAGGAGGAAAGAGGCAACTTGTTAATTATGGACTTGAAGGTTTGGAGATTCGGGGGAGAAGGAAAAACATGTGCCGGCAAGGAATTCCACAACTTGGAAGTCCTCGGGACAAAAGAGCGGGCATAACAAGATGTTCTATGCCTGGTGACCGGGACAGTAAAAGGGTGAATTCGCTCTGTTCCCCTGGTAGATCTGTTGGGGGCAGCAGGTGGAGCAACTATGGAAGAAAGCTCCTCTGAGCAGTGCCCGTGCAGATATCTGTAAAAGAGAGAGAGAGGTCACCAACGGCACGTCGGTGGGCAAGGGATGACAGCCTTTGGGTGGGGGTAGGATAACTGATGAGACGTATAACTCTCTCCTAAATAGAGTCCAAGATAGCGAGTGTAGAAGCGGCAGCGGCACCCCAGATGTGGCAGCAGTATTCGAGGTTTGGTCTTATTTGTGAAGTATATAAGGTATAGAGATTAGCTGGTGAAAAGTATTTGCGAGCCCGGAAGAGGAAACCTAATTTCTTAGCAGCCGCTTCTGCAATTGATATGACATGTTGGTGCCAGTTGAGATTTCGATCCACAGAAATGCCAACAAGTGAAAAGGACTAATTACTTTGAATAACTTGGTTGTTTATTGTGATGGGTCTAGTGCTGGTGTATCTCTTATGAGAAAGCAAGCAAGACTGTGATTTGTGTGTGTGTTTTTGTTTCTTTAACGTCGGTCTATTTCCGCGACTATGGCCAATCACCGACGCCAGGGAGCAGTTTCACCTCACTATCCTGGAAATTTTGCCGAACCCCTGTCTTTCTGTAAGGAGGGTAGGGATCTTTAACGTGCCCAACATCGCATGGACACGGGACCGACGGCTTTACGCCCCCTCCGAAGGGCGGAACGTGCAGACATTCAACTTGCTCAAATACAATGCCAGAACCTCGGTTGATGTTAATTTTACAGTTTGTACTGAAAAAGTGAAAGGAGTACGTCGGGATCGAACCCAGTACCCTTCGGTTCAAAGGCACACATTCTTACCTCTGAACCACTGTGATTTGGTGGGGTTGAATTGTACAAGATTTCTACTACTCCAGTCTAATATTTTTTGGAGGTGCACAGAGACAGAACCCTCCATGAGTCTGTGATCCTCATCTAAAGAGACAGGCTTAGAATATTGTATATTTGAGTGGAGGGTGCTGTCGTCTGCGTAATTGTGAACTGGGTTGGATGTGCTAGAAAGGAGGTCATTGATGTGGAGAAGAAACAAAGTAGGGGCTAAAGCTGAACCTTGAGGAACTTCTGCATTAATTGGATACAGTTTAGAGGAATGGCCATCCACGACAACAGAAATGCTCCGGTTGGAGAGGAAATTTGCTGTCCACATACAGAGTTTGGTGGTAGGCCATAGGCTGGTAGTTTATTAAGCAGCGCTGCGTGCTAGACCTGGTTGAATGCTTTGGATATGTCTAGAGCGACAATCTGGGATTCACCGTGTAGTTCCATACACTTGTTCCAAGAATGGGTGACAAAGGGAAGGAGGTCGGCACTTGATCTGCACTGACGGAATCCATACTGCCTGTCATGGATTAGACTGTGTTTTTCAACAAATTTTAGTAATTCGGTGTTTATATACTTTTCCATCACTTTAGAGACGACTGAAAGGAGAGAAATAGGCCTGTAGTTCCTAGGAAGCGCTTCGGATCCTTTCTTGGGGACAGGTTGTACTCGAACAGTTTTCCAGATACTAGGGAATATGCCTCTATTGTAAGATGTCTGAAAGAGACGAGTCAGGACAGGAGCAAGTTCTGATGCGCATTTTTTGAGAACAATTGCTGGGATCTCGTCAAGGCCAGAAGCTTTCCTGGTATTAAGAGAAGAGAGCATCTTTCGTACTTTTTTAGTTTTGAAAGTGATATTTGTCATTTTATGCGCGACATTGGGGACTGTTGGTGGTTGAACATTTGGAGGTGGGTTGAGAGTAGAATTGCCGGCGAACAACTAGGCAAAAAGTTCAGCCTTGCCCAGGGCGGTAGAAACAATTTCATCCCCTGAGACAAGAGGTGGGAACGTGCTCTTGCAGAAATTATTCCCAATAGATTTAGCAAGAGTCCAGAAGGGTTTGCTGCCATTGGAGCTTGAGAGGACTTTGTTTTTAATGTGGTTATTAAACGAGTTTTTTGCCTCAGAAAGAATGCGGACATAGCGGTTTCTTGCGTCGTTAAATGCTTGACGGTTTTCAAGAACAGTCACAATCATGTGCAATATATAAATCACGTTCCAACCGAGCGATGACCGTTTATTGAATGATGACTACGGCGTTCCAACTAAACTTGTGTTCTTTCACCAGCCGTTTCAGAACGGTCATTTCGATACTTAGTCCGATACAAAAACTGTGTGGTCTGACTTGCGCAGTAGGTCACTTTCGTCAGCTGTTTATTGGTTTATTATTTGTTTGCTTTTAAACTAACCTCAAACTTTTAAGTGGGTTTCTGATTTTAACTGTAATAATACATTTGGTAAATAACCCCTTTTTAACGTTTCCTAAAAAATATGAGTGATGAAGGAGAGTGACTTGTAATATCAAGTAGGGATTAAATTAAGTTAAGATGTTGGTTAGTTGGAGCTAAAACAAGGTGTAGTCAAAGACCTTGGGATACTATTTATAAAATGTTCATTAAGTACAATGAACTCCTGGATATCTAAATTTATTAAATTTTAATTAATTTTATAAAATAGTAATGAGAGGAAACTAATTTATCTAGGTATTCCTTTGATCTACGAATTAGAAACAAGAATAGGTACCCATTAAAATTTTTGCACTAACTGAAATTGGCGTTATTTTCGGTATTATTATTCATAATTATTTACGTTAGTACAAAAGAATTTAGTCTCAACATGTCTTAATTATAAGTTATTTATTAAAAAAAATTCAGAATTAACTAAATTAAGCTTGGTTAGGCCATCAAACTCTCAACTGTCAGACGTCGATCGTCATTCACATTCAAATGCCGTACAGAAAACTATCGTGGCGTATCGTTTGGCCGACAGTTCGTTGGGCCGACACATCGTAAAGTCGACACTACAATACAGCGCCGATTCGACCGAGAATACCGCTTTTTTCAGTATTTGTCTGGCCGACTGGCTCTAATATTGATCTCTGCTTCATATTTACTTGCAAAACATGACATATAAACGAAATTGAAATAAAAATGCCAATTTATATGCGCGCGGGGCAATACGCACTCTTTATATGTTTAAAATGGCTTACATAATAAAGTTATTTGTGTAAAAAAAGAAAGCCTGGACGCAGCAAGTGCGTTATGGTAGTGAATTTTCATAGAAATGATCTGGCACAAAATATTTTATTATAACTTTTTTTTCTTGTAACATAGAAATCTTAATTTTGGTGTATAGTTTACTTTTTATATCGTAAACCTACCTACCAAATTTGGTTATCATAGATTTTTTATTTTTTAAGATAAAATTTTTTTTCAAATGAAAACTCAAAATTTTTCCGGAAAACCTTGTCCGATTTTTCTGATTATCGAACTTGTCAAAGCCATTTACAAAAGGAAGCTACATGCCAAATTTTATCAAAATCGCTCTATTATTCTTTGAAATAAAAATTTATTTCGAATGAAAACTCAAAATTTTCCCGGAAAACCTTGTCAGATTTTCCTGACTAACAAACATGTCAAAGCCATTTACAAAGGGAAGGTACATGCCAAATTTTATTGAAATCGGCTTATTACTTTTTGAGATAAGAATTTTTTTCGAATGAAAACTCAAAATTTTCCCGGAAAACCTTGTCCGATTTTCCTGACTAACGAACTTATCCAAGCCATTTACAAAAGAAACGTACATGCCAAATTTTATCAAAATCGGCCCATTATTTTTTGAGTTATCGGTATGATATATATATATATATATATATATATATATATATATATATATATATATATATATATATATATATATATATATATATATATATATATATATAAACATATAAAAATTGAAACTGACCCCGGATATGGGTTCTAGGGGTCCTAGATCGCGCTCATTTGAAGAAATTTTTTCAAAATTCAAAAGTCGAGATCTCCTCATTAGTGAATTTTTTCTAAGAAAATTCAGTAAAAATATGTTGAGTTATTAGATACAAATAAACATATTTATGGGTAATTGATTGTTATATATGTAAATATGTATGAAACTCAATCCTGACTCACCTTAATGAAAAAGTCATTTTCTAATCAAAAAAAATCGATTGATATATGATTTTATTCCATATTTTAATTACAAAAATGTGATTTAAAGTAAAGCCATATATTATTAAGCATTTATTTTCAAGAAAGTTATCTTTGATGGCATCTACTTTTCCACATCTTCTAATGCATAGCTGCACAATTGTTTGAAAATTTATGGTTGCGAGGGCAGAAGGTTAAGTACTTCTTTTTTTATAAATGTATATAGGCAATGAAGAAAAAATCATTGGAGATTGAATATGTGGTCATGCCTTTAAAGTTATTTGAGTAAAAAAATTCTTGAGGTAGATATAAATAAATATACTTATGGATAAATCGTTGTTTTTGAAGAAGATATAAATAGTTGTAAGCCTGAATTACAATGTCCACACTCAAAGAAACTATGGAGGATGACAGGCAGTTATTGTCATAAAAAAATCGAATATGTTTTATTAAATTTTTTCATTAAAACAATTTGATTTAAAGAAAAACCAGATTTTCATAAACTTTATATTTTCTTCTTTTATTGCCAAATATTTTCAAAAAAGCTGCCTTACATTATTTTTTTATGCCTTTATTGGCGGCAAATGTATTTTTCAAAATTTATTATGCCACTTTTTTTTTAAATAATGAACAAAATAAACAGGGAAAAAGCTGTCTTTTATATTATCTTTTAATGCCTATTTGCTGCAAATATATTTTTCAAAATTTTCAAAATTTATTATCGAGGGTGAAAGGTTTTAAAAATATTTCACTGCCATAAAATAATAATAATAATAATAATAATAATAATATATATATATATATATATATATATATATATATATATATATATATATATATATATATATATATATATATATATATATATATATATATATATATATATATAAAACAAACATTTTCGATGATTTATATGAACACTCACTTCCATAGCGCACTTTGTCGTGTCCAGATTTTTTATTATGAGTATCAGAATGTTCGCCACATGATTGTACACTTATTTTCTTATGCTGGTTGCATTTTTGCGCATTCACTGTTTTTTGAATACCTAGTAATACTTTAATTCTTTATAAACTCAGTGGGCAGTTCTCCCGACATATAACATTTCTCAATCTGCACATTTTTATAATATTCATTGATAACAAATTAAATTGTCCGGTTATTAATAATAAACTGACAAATAAATAAGGTTGGAACTGAAATGGTCTCAAAAACTTTTAAAAATTTTAATTGCGATTTAGACATATATTTACTATTTTAGTTTTAAGTATGTTTCATGAAAATTCGCTGCCATGACGCACTTGCTGCGGCCATTTTTTTTGTTGTTATAGACAAACCTTATTAAGGCGACTTTTATTAATTTTTTCAAATATATCAGAATAAATATGTGCTTTTGTAAAGGTGTGACAATATATGCATCAAGATTATTCAAGATTCTCGCTTATTAACATTTGAAATATTTTTATAACTCTTTGCAACAAAGCAGTGGCTGTATGTAGATTTTTTTAATACTTTTATTTACTATATACTATTTTTTAAATAAAACTCGCTACCACAAGTAACTTGCTGCATACAAGTTTTTTAACAAATATTTACTGTTTAACAACAGGAATTTTTTATGCAAATTTGTTACCATTACGCATTTGCTGCACACACACTATTTTCTTATTGCGAAACAACAAATCTTATCAAGTGCCTTTTATTAATTTTTCTCAAGTATCGGAATAAATGTGTGGTTTTCTGAAGGCTTCACTATATATGTATCAACAATTTTGAAGATTCTAGCTGAATGGGAAGGATTTAAGATTTTAAAATGAATGAAACACTTTTTTAAATACTTTTATTTACTACCTATTTGATTACCAATTTTTTAAATTAAAACTCGCTACCACAATAAATTCGCTACCAAAGCGCACTTGCTGCGTCAACAC
>OZ023268.1:9563345-9619117 GCA_964006375.1 Tillus elongatus
GACTTACCCTCGGTCCTTCCAAATAAACACTTGCCCCCGTCCCACGCTCCCCGCCGGAACCGTCCGTGAACAAGACGAGCGCGCCCCGCCGGTTGAGACTCCTGCTCTGTAGGCATATTGTCAGCAGTGTAGGGGATATGTTTCCAGTACCCCGCCCCTAATGTGCTGGTCGAGCAGAAGGCACAACCATCTATAATATGTATCCAAGTTATCATTGACAATTTTTTTCCAATAAGTTCTGGGAGTCAACCGAATACAACAGCACTGGATCATCTGTGAAATATCTGTTTGTAGCTTTCCATTTTTGCTAATGATATATTCTGCACATACAACAAATACATAATTGGTCCAAGCACAGATCCCTGTGGGACAACAGCTTTTACAATTTCGAAGGTGCCTCTATTACTTTCACATCGTCAATACTTGTGGAAGTATGTTAACAGTTATTTTCGCTGAAACGTCGGAAAAAGTGTCAAAACATATAGAAACCATGATTTGGGAACGAATTTTTTTGTCTGTATGTCTGTTAGTAGCCACGATAACTTTAGAACGAATTGAGATATCGTCTTCAAATTTGGTATACAGTTAGCACTCGACGAACGGTTTGGATTGTTTTTGGGTTAAATCGCTCCAGGGGGTAGGGGATGAATGGCGGATGAATTGGTGAAAATTGACATTTTTTTGTTAAATTTCGAGTACTATAACGTTTTAGGGTTTGCTTATTAGAAAACTTTCAATTTTATTAAACATCTGGTATTCTGTGCTGATATTAGGGGTAGAATGTGTGGGGGTGGAATATCGGTGACAGAAATTTCGAATTTTTTTGCTAAAACGGCGTAAAAAGCCTTGATTGATTCTAGAACGAAATTTTTGTTGTCAGTCGCTCTGTCTATATGTATGTCTGTTGGTAGGCGCATTAACTTTCGTACGAATTGTGATATCATCTTCAAATTTGTTATACGATTAGCACACAAAGAAACGCTTCGAATTGTTTTTGGGTAACATCGCTTCAGGGGGAGTGACCTGCATGTCAAGCGCTCGGTTACAGATAAAAAGTGTCAAGCGCAAGGTTCCAGAATTTTTCCCTGACGACGTGAAAGTTAGCTCAACTTTCTTATATCGTTTCAGAAGTTTATGGGTACAGGAATAGGAATATTTTCTTTGTGGTCATGTCATGGACCCTAAATTCATTTCATGAGAATGTGTTCCTGAGGGTAAATTATCACAGTTAGGTATGTGGTAGTTATGATTCAATCTGCAGCACTATTTTGTATTTAAAACTTTTACTTTTGCGACTATTTAGATATCTTTGCTAGCAACAATGGTTATTTTACTCCATCTTTAAAACTTTTCCGTAAACGTTGAATTGAATATAATAATATAAGGTACAGAGAATAAGAATAGTGACAGTTAGGAAATGCAAATTTCAACCTTTAAATTGCTTGCATGGTTGCCACATTTATTTACTAGAATTTATTTTTCTTTCTTGTCCATCGCATTTGTTTCTCTCGCTTATAAAACGTTGGAAATATAAGTAAATAATAATAATTACAACAGAGAACGGAAAATAGAAAGTAGATATAATGCCAAAATTGATGTGAGAGTTAATAATACCAAAAATTGAAAAACTGACCGAGTGTTTCGCCACAGGAAAGGACTCGAGCACAGGTTTTATTAAATTGTTATAAACAGGGCCTGGGTCAAGGTGAAAGGTGCAGTTTAAGCAGAACCCTTCCCCCAACCTCTTGACCTGCCCCGACTATCAGTTTGACTAATTAAAATGCTGGGGGCAAGAGAACTATGAGGTAATTAATCCTGGCATACATCAAGGTCATGCGAGCATAATACCTAATATGTACATTACCTCATCGTTGTCCTTCCATCAGCGTTTTAGTTCGACAAACTGATTGTCAGGGCAGGTCAGAAGGTTGGGGGAAGGGTTCTGCTTAAACTGCACCTTTCATCTTTACCCAGGTCTTGTTTATAACGATTTAATAAAACCTCCGCTCGAGTCCATTTCCTGCGGCATGACAGTCGTTCAGTTTTTCAATTATTAACATTATTATTAACTCCCGATTATCAATTTTGGTATTACATGTACCTTCTGTTTTCCGTTCTCTGTTATGATTATTATTATTATTATTTACTGATATTTTCATTTAATTAAAAAGACTTTAATATTCAATATAATTCCTAAACAGTACGTTACCATGATACAAATTTGTATCATGGTACATTTTATTTTGTAATCTAATTTAGAGTTACATTTTTATATCTGGCAACACAGCTTCACATTTATCGTGATGTGACGTCACTTGCGACATGCGCAGTTTGTCTGAACCCTATATCAACGTTTACCAACTTTTCAATACTTTTCTAAATCTCTAACAGAAAAACGTCTAATTTCCCTATCACCATCCACTTTTTTTCAATAACCTTTTCCATTCATACAATTTGCATACTTATAGCTGTGATTTTTCTTGAATACCTTAGAATACAAAGCAACAGTGAGGAGTATTTCCATATCTGTACTATAGAAGGACGTGCGACGTGTCAGCCATCTTGAACATTCTATTTGATGACTCATTTTTGGCGGTTTGTGCCAGCCAAGTGAAAACATTTGCGTTTGTTGACAACCTAGTATGAAATATTGCTGTTATTGTGATTTGTCTTATATAATAGGGAATGATTTTGTTAATTTCATTTTCGACAACGAACACTTTATTGCAACTGTCTTATATATTAATGACAGTTTCAACATCATTTTAGGTTCCAACTATATGTTTTATAATGCTCATTCTTGTTTTATATTCTAAGGGATAAACAATAGTTTTAAGCGGTTTTGTGCGTATGTAAAACTGTTTATTTTACGTTTTTCTCGACTCTTACTTCATTAATTAGATAATAGCACCGATTTTCGATGGAAAAATAAAATTTAAAATAGCAAGGCTTTCCAAACACGTATAAAACCTTTAAAACGAAATATTTCTTATTTATTTTAAATTATTGTTTACTAGGTTTAAGATATGAAAAAAATGGAAATAGATGTGGATTAAATTTTATGCAAATTCCCTATTGTCAATCCTGTGGTATATAAATTTGACAATTTAAATTTAGCGCCACTAAGAATGCTCTGTGCTTTGGAATGTCACTGGAGTCAAATATGTTCTGTCAATTCTTATCTGTAATTATTAGGTGATATATATGTCAGAGGTTATCACAGAGTTAAACTTTTTATTTTCGTGTTATACCTTATGTACAATTAAGTTACAATAAATGATTAATTTGTAAGCTAGATAGTTTTCTTTACCATCAGTGTTCTGTACCCTCCCAGTCAAAGCAGCGATTAATCACAGGAACACGTCTGCCGTAAAAAAATGTGTTCTATCCTCCTAGATTTCTACTGACTTTTGCCAGTGACAACCTCACTCCAATCCAAACTCCAAAACATTGGGCGAGTTAAAGGTTTATAGATTAAATAAACCTTGAGGCGAGTTCACCAGGCGTCACCACTGCGAGTAGTTGCATTGTTATACAAAAAATTGTTGACAAAATGTTGACGTTCTTCAACTTTTTTGACATGACAATGCGACTGCTGACAGTGGCTGGTTCCTGGTGAACTCGCCCACTCACACACATGAGGCGAGTTCATGATACCGAGAGATATGATAATGAGACTACCTATTTTTAGACCTGTCACGCGCATGGTGTCAAGTGGTGAGTCCAATGCAACAATAATATGCTGTCGTACAGTGGGGTTTGACGTTTCATCACAACCTCTTAACAAATTACGTATTTTACTAATATTTAAGTGCATACAGTTGGAAGTAATAAAAATAAAAAAGATTAAATTTAGTGCTGCGATCTATATTATCTGAAAAAGACTATATAGGCGTAACTTCAACCGAATTAAACTGACGTATAGAAACTTTTTGATTGCGAATGACTTTGGTGTAAGTGTGTCGTTGGACTTCTGTAACGTTACTCACCACGGGACGTCATAGGAGGGGGCGGGGCATATGCGCAATATCATATCTTTTCTAAGTCATTATCACAGAACACCCCCTATAGAAGGGAAACGCCAATGCTGACGTTTTGAACAATATTGCAGCGCCTCTGGCGGATGCGATGAATTTTAGTCACACGCGGGAAATTTGATTTTAATTTTCATTTAGCAAATCCAAATAAATTCTATTTAATTTTATACCACTGCCAGTAAAGAGGTTAAATTAGTCAAATAATTTTTTTTAATGATTTTTATAGTGAAAGCAAAACAAGTTATGTTTTAATAACACACATACGCCTGTTTTAAGCTTTGCAATCATAGGAAAAATTAGTTGGCAATTTGAACCTTCTAACACGTGCAGCATTAGTGTTTACTATTGATATGATTAATGGAAAATCAAACAAGATAAAATACACTTGTGTTTTATTAGAACAGTATTACTATTACATTTATTTAAAAACCTAGAACAGTATTCCTATTACATTTATTTCAAAACCATTTTAATTCTGAAAGTAAGATGAAGTATATATTGCCATTCCTTATCGATAGGTAGGTATATTACAGCAGTCTGGTGCTTGTACACTATTACATTTATATGCTCACATGACCACAATGTATGGCAAGGTTGGTTTTTCCTTCTTTTAGGGTATGTATAAATGACGTCATATTGTCATTTATTAGAAAAACATTTGTGCACCCCTTAATTTCCTTCTTTATTTAAAATGACACTTGGTAATATTCATCTGACAACAGTGTACACTATCAGGCTTTCTGGTCGCCTTCCGAATCCACCCGATCCATTGTTTACTTCTCAGATGTATAAACAGAAATAGAAATTTTTATTTGCACTTTAAAATATATGAATACTTACTCAAAGGAAGATGTAGTATGGGAACAGCAGTCCTTTTCAGGCCTCTTCTCATTTCAGGTACTTTATCCTCATCAACGAAATGACGATCACAAATATAAAATCCATCGTAAATGGCTTGTGGATATAAACCAAGCATCTTAAGGTTTTGTACAGATTTCACCCAGTCATCAAAATGGTCTTCAGATGATTTCAACAAAAAAAAAACGATGTCTTTTGCAAAATAATTCCAGGCACCCCGGAACACAATTAACAATAAATCGTTTTCTTGGTTGGTATCATATTTATATCCACAAAGCTTCTGTAAGAAAACGTTATTTACTTATAACCTATGAACTACTAAAACGTTCTAAACTTGCCTGAAAACTAAAACCGTTGTAATTATGTTTCACCAAAACACATTGAACTATGAAAGCACCTTACGTTTTTGATAAGAAAACTGAAAATAGAATTGAAATTACACGATTGTTTAAAGACAAAGCTTATGATAACGATCATATTTTGATTCGCAAAAAAAAAACGCACCTCTAAAACACAAAACCGACGAACAATGTAAACACTGTAAAGTATCCACTAAAAGTTAATATAGGTAAAACTTAATTAAAAGAAACGTTTAACAACAAACTTGTATTATAATTATACAATGAAAGAACTAGAAGCGAACAAAAACTTTTTTGCATTCAAAACATTTGAATTTTGAATGTATGAAAAAATGGCGCACTGAACAGCTTGTTCAGTAGAATTGTAGCACTACTAGCGACATCTATACAGACTAGCCTGCAATGGTAGACTGAAGATCAACCCAGGCTTCAGGGGCCACTGCAAAATTCAGGAGATCGTGAAGGAGCCCATGCTTGAAATGAGGTCAGACTTCGCGAGCCCGAGAATGTGCAGGGAAAACAACTTTACAGTGGAAATCCCTGATCGCGAGGCATGGCGGGAGGAGACGCCGGGCATGCCACGGGACGCGCTCGTCTGGTTCACGGACGGATCTGGCGGGGAGCGTGGGACGGGGGCAGGTGTTTACTCGGAAGGACCGAGGGTAAGTCATAGTATTTCCCTCGGAGCCCATGCAACGGTGTTTCAGGCCGAGATGTACGCCATCCTGCACTGTGTGCGGGAGAACAAGAGGAGGGGCTACACCAATAAGCGGATCCTCATAGCCACAGACAGCCAGGCAGCCCTTAAGGCACTAAGTAGCCCACGGGTAAATTCCTGGCTGGTGAGTGAGTGCCGAGACGAGACGAGCGACCTGGCTGGGCAGAATGAGGTGACCCTCATCTGGGTGCCGGGTCACTCGGGGGTTAAAGGCAATGAAGAAGCTGACAGTCTCGCAAAGAGAGGGTCAGCAGAACCATTTATGGGACCAGAACCGGCTCTGTGCGTGTCAAAGAGCACTGCCAGGGGAGCCATTAAGTCCTGGGTCAGAAACCAACACAAGGTGTACTGCGCGGACTGTCCAGGGCTCAGACATGGGAAGTCAATAATTGACGGACCCAGTTCAAAGAGAGCTGTGGAGCTGCTAAACCTTAGCAGAGGACAGCTCAGAAACACAACAGGTCTCTTGACGTCTTGACGGGACACATGGCCGTCAAGAAACACCTGCATAAAATGGGGCGGTTCGAAGGGGACCTCGCATGCAGACTCTGCGGCGAGGGGGAGGAATCAGCCCAGCACATCTTGTGTGAGTGTATAGCTCTGGACCGGAAAAGACAACTGATCTACGGTCACTCTAGACCGGAGACAGAGCAATATAAAACTTCACCCTACCAATCGCTGTGCAGACTAGTTCAAGGCACGTTCTAAACTTGCCTGAAAACTAAAACCGTTGTAATTATGTTTCACCAAAACACATTGAACTATGAAAGCACCTTACGTTTTTGATAAGAAAACTGAAAATAGAATTGAAATTACACGATTGTTTAAAGACAAAGCTTATGATAACGATCATATTTTGATTCGCAAAAAAAAAAACGCACCTCTAAAACACAAAACCGACGAACAATGTAAACACTGTAAAGTATCCACTAAAAGTTAATATAGGTAAAACTTAATTATAAGAAACGTTTAACAACAAACTTGTATTATAATTATACAATGAAAGAACTAGAAGCGAACAAAAACTTTTTTGCATTCAAAACATTTGAATTTTGAATGTATGAAAAAATGGCGCACTGAACAGCTTGTTCAGTAGAATTGTAGCACTACTAGCGACATCTATACAGACTAGCCTGCAATGGTAGACTGAAGATCAACCCAGGCTTCAGGGGCCACTGCAAAATTCAGGAGATCGTGAAGGAGCCCATGCTTGAAATGAGGTCAGACTTCGCGAGCCCGCGAATGTGCAGGGAAAACAACTTTACAGTGGAAATCCCTGATCGCGAGGCATGGCGGGAGGAGACGCCGGGCATGCCACGGGACGCGCTCGTCTGGTTCACGGACGGATCTGGCGGTGAGCGTGGGACGGGGGCAGGTGTTTACTCGGAAGGACCGAGGGTAAGTCATAGTATTTCCCTCGGAGCCCATGCAACGGTGTTTCAGGCCGAGATGTACGCCATCCTGCACTGTGTGCGGGAGAACAAGAGGAGGGGCTACACCAATAAGCGGATCCTCATAGCCACAGACAGCCAGGCAGCCCTTAAGGCACTAAGTAGCCCACGGGTAAATTCCTGGCTGGTGAGTGAGTGCCGAGACGAGACGAGCGACCTGGCTGGGCAAAATGAGGTGACCGTCATCTGGGTGCCGGGTCACTCGGGGGTTAAAGGCAATGAAGAAGCTGACAGTCTCGCAAAGACAGGGTCAGCAGAACCATTTATGGGACCAGAACCGGCTCTGGGCGTGTCAAAGAGCACTGCCAGGGGAGCCATTAAGTCCTGGGTCAGAAACCAACAGAAGGTGTACTGGGCGGACTGTCCAGGGCTCAGAATAATTGACGGACCCAGTTCAAAGAGAGCTGTGGAGCTGCTATACCTTAGCAGAGGACAGCTCAGAAACACAACAGGTCTCTTGACGGGACACATGGCCGTCAAGAAACACCTGCATAAAATGGGGCGGTTCGAAGGGGACCTCGCATGCAGACTCTGCGGCGAGGGGGAGGAATCAGCCCAGCACATCTTGTGTGAGTGTATAGCTCTGGACCGGAAAAGACAACTGATCTACGGTCACTCTAGACCGGAGACAGAGCAATATAAAACTTCACCCTACCAATCGTTGTGCAGACTAGTTCAAGGCACAGTGATCTTGGAATGGGTGGAGTAAGACTAAGGGTATGCACAATCAACCAAGGGTTGCGGTGCTATCGGGACAGCAAGGCCGCGGACGAGCCCTGAGGGAAAAAAAATAGCGACATCTACTATATGCGATGTCCGAACTAGAGCTCTAATAAAGTCCAGGTTAGCTCCATTTGGGTGAAACTTCTATAGGGAGTGTTCTGTGGTCATTATATCATGGGAAATGATCGGTTACCATAGTAACACCACAACACAACATTAATATTAGATTAGAGTTATGGAAACGAAACCAGTAAATATACCTTACAGCTTACACGTTACAGCGACGAAATCAAAAATCAAATACCTGTTAAAGTATTTGATAAATAATACAACAAAACCTTAACTCAAGTTTTAATACAAATTATTTGAAGCATTAACGCTGATTAAACGGTGCAGTTTGGTTTTGTTACTAAACAGGACAAATAATGGAACTGAACGAATTTGTAGATTTCAAAGCAGAGGACTACGATTCGTGCAAACCAGTTTTGCATCATTATCGTGAAGAAAATCATACTAATGACAGTAGAGATTACGATTATCAGAATTGGGAAGTTGAATATGAAGGTAATATGAATGTTGACAGCAAATCTGATATACATGAACTATCTAAATGTGATTTGCCAAACATACATACCTTTGACAAAGAAGAATCTTCTTGTACTATGTATGACCCTAGAAAACAAACATACTTATCCTGTAACGTATGCGGTTATCACACAACTGACAAGAGATTACTGTCATATCATTTCAGATCACACCACTGTAAATACCAACCTTTTGCCTGTATATTCTGTGACTACAAATGTGCTTACATCCACGATTTGACCGTTCACATTAAATCGAAACATTCCGAAAAGAGACCCTATCAATGTACATTTTGCGATTACTGGAGTGTACAGAAAGCATATTTAAATAATCACCTCAAATCCAAACACAGTACTGAAGGGCCATATCCTTGCCCGTTTTGCACTTATGGGAGTATGTGCATGCAGCATTTGCGTAACCACATCATAGCTAAGCATAGCACAGAGAGGCCTTATCGATGTTATTTATGTGGATTTAGAAGTGCATACAAGGCAAGCCTCTCAATGCATACGAAAATGAAACATAGCTCTAAGAAGCCTCATCAGTGTTCGGTATGTTGTTACAAGAGTCTGAAGAAAACGAACCTCTTGGCACACATTAAGGCAAGACATAGCTGTGAGAAACCATATCAGTGTCATCTATGTGACTTTTGCAGCGCATACAAAGCTAGTGTTGCTGGTCATATCGTGCTCAAACACAGCGGTGAGGGTACTTATCGATGCCTTACATGTGCAGATAGTTTTGTGGATAGGAAAAGCTTCTTGAAACATGTTAAAGTACACAATCAGGTGAAACGTCATAAATGTTCAGTATGCAGTTATGGGAGTTGTAACAAAACACACGTCAAGAACCATCTACGGTTAAAACATTCTGAAAAATGGCCTTACCACCAGTGTTTTTCGTGTGATTATAGTAGCACATATAAAGCAAGTTTGGTGAAGCACATCAGTTTAGTACATGGTGCAGTTTAGGTATATCGTTCCTTTGTTCTCTATTATTCGGGTATAAATGTGAGTAAAAAATAAATCAGATAAAACATACAGTAGGTATTTCTTTACACAAGGCATAAGGGTGATCCAACAGTGCATTCAAGTTCGATATCTTCTTTATTATTCAATAATAAAAAAAAAAATTGAACAAAAGTTGCAGGTACTAACGTTAGCTACAAACTAAAATTATGTTTGTATACACAGAGTGTTGCATAAGTTAGATACCCACACTTTTTTTAAATGGTACACCCTGTATATTGTTTCATTTTTGAATTCCTTTAAATAGAGATGATTAGATGCATTCTCACAACAATTAGAACCGTAGACCGGTTTCGCAAAAATACATCTATAAAGTAATACGGCTATAGTAGCCAGCCTTTCAACACTAAGTGAGTGGTGAGTGTGTCGTCACCTGATGAGCTCTAATTAGAGCGAAACCGGTCTACGGCTCAAATTGTTGTGAGAATGCATCTAGCCTTACATACTGTTGACGATAGTCAACACACATGTATAATTCCTTTGTCTATAGAGGTCAGCATCGCTCGGGCATCTTAATAAGGTGTCACCCCTCCCTTAGGGATGCAAGGCGCGGGCGATTCATTATTCATTACGCATTTTATGCATTAAGTCAGAAGAACTAAATCAGTTAAGACGTCTTTAGTCTTTATAAGTTATACAATAATTCATTATACAAATATACATAGGGGAGGGTGGGCCACAGTGAGACAAAAAATACATATTTCAAAATAAAAAGTTTTATTTTATTTATATCATCAAAACAAATGAACAGATATATATGTTTATATTTTAAGAACAAATTGTAGACTATACAGTTGTTGAAATGCGACAATAAAAATGGCAGCAATTTTTTATAAAAATAATATTTCTGTCTCACTGTGGCCCGAGGTAATGGGTACAATGAGACTACCTAAAAATATTACTGTTTTGACAGTTTTAATATAGAACAAATATAAAATCATTTGAAATACAACAGTAAATTAAACGTAAGAGGTATCAAACTAAAAAAATACACAATAACACTTTCAGCGGATTTCCAAAGTGTCCAGATTGACAGAAAATTTAATTAAACGACCTTGTCGCTTGGTGCGTCCAGTAGGCTGCGGAGGTGGCAAAATCGCTTTAATGTCAGATAAGTGAACAAAAGCGTCATCAGGAATAATTGGAAAAATGAAACTATCTAAACATTTTGTACTTCTTCTCAGATAGCTCACCTCAATCTCACTTTTGTTGTCAATAACCTTGGCTATGTAGTAAATTTTCTTTTTAGTAGAAAACTCCACTAGAATAAAATCTCCTACATCTGGGTTTTTGGACAACGGCTCCAAATTAATTTCATTTTCTGTTTCTGACATGTCAAAATCATCATCATTATCCGTCTCTACCTGCAAACTACCTTCACTCTCTGATTCGGATGACTGTAGTTCTTTCAATCTATTTTTCTTCTGTTTGAGACCAGACTTCTTCAGTGAATTTCTTCTAAGTTTTTCTCTTTCTTTTACTTTTATAACTAACAATTCAGGTGTGTCAGTCATTATGGCACTTTTTCCTTTAGTTCGCCTCTTCCTTTCTAGTTTCAGTTCCTTGGCTTTTGGAAAACCAACTAATTCTTCTGGAGTAATGAATCTTTTAGAAGGTGGTGTAGTGGGAGTAGGCGAGACAGATCGATTGGGCTCATCGTCTGAAGCATGACTTGGTCCGGTAACAGGTTGATTATTGGGCTCTGGAGGCCGTCTTAAGTTTCTATTCATCACTTCACTACAGAGAAAGTCATCATCTGTAAAAATGTTTCGATCATATGGATAGATGCCTGTTTTTCTAAATCCGGCTATAATATTTTTTGGTGTCATGGACCGTTGGAAAGCTTGGCCCACACATCCCGCTATCCCATAGATATTCAAAGGCACTCCGGGATGATTTAAAAGCCAACTATCTACAGCGGCATTATAAAAAGCTTTAAATGAATAAAAAACTGTGACATCTAATGGTTGAAGCTTATTAGAGCAGTGAGGTGGCAAAGTCACAATTGTGACTCCATTCTCTTTGGCTAGAGTTATACTTTGGACAGACAAATGACTTCGTGATTATCCATCACTAATATACAAGGATTCTCTAGAGAACTTGCACTCTTTTTGATGAAGTGCTTGAATGTTGCAACGAATAATTCTGTGTTCATCCATCCAGAAGGATTTGCTAAGCCCAGAGTGCCTGGTGGAGCCCCAATTAACATATGTTCTTTAAATTTTTTTCTTAGAAAAATCATTACTGGAGCAAGGCTATTTCCAGCTGCATTTATGAAACAGCACGTGGTAACTAGGGTTCCTCGTTCACCACTAGTAGCTTTATTGACTTGCTTCGTCCCTTTTTTTGCGATGATCTTTTTTGGATTATGGACAGTTGTTGTTGCCGTCTCGTCCAAGTTATAAATCCTTGAAGGGTCTCGAAGTTTTTCAGACCTCTCCATAATTGCATAAAGGTTATCAAAGAACTTTGAAATATTATGTCGGTTGAAAGAAGTTGCTCTGGATAAGCTGCAACCCTCGGGCTGCCTGATGCTGAGTATGGGGTGTCTTTTCATGAATGAACTAAGCCAGTCGACTCCGGCTAATTTGTTTCTCCTCCAACTCTCTGGAATAGGTTTGGAATTGGCTGTAGCTAGCTCATAAGCCAAAGCGCGAACATTTTTGATGGATTTTCCATAACACATTTTCGAACATTCCAGAATGTAATAACACAAACTTTGTTCTTCTGCCTTAGAGAATATTTGACGGGAATTGTATTTAGGGGTCATTCTAATTTTGCTTTCAGGTTGATCTTTCTGTCTCTTAACATATCGTGCTAAAGTTTGAAATTTAACACCATTCCGTTCAGCTGCTTCACGTAGTGACAATCTTTCTACAATCACCTGCCTAACAGCACTTTTTATTTGTTCCTCTGTGAAATTTCCTTTTTCGGTCTTTCTTTTTCTTCCTCTGGACATGATGCTAGCTAATTCAGGGAAAAAACAAGCTTTGTTAAAAAATCTTTAAATTTCTAAGTACCTACATTTAACACGGATTCATGGGCCACAATAAGACAAGTCTCATTGTGGCCCTAACGCAAGTCGGAATAAAATGGTTCACATTTTACTTAAAAGCGAAATTAACTCAACATAACCTAGCGCGTGATGATAAAAAAAACTTGCAGTAATTACTAAATAAAACGGCGAAAACTTAAGGCAATAGATACCACAGTTATTACATGCTAAAATGAGTATATGGAAAAAGATTACATACCCAAAATTAACGAAAAGCAAATAACAATGTCGTATGTGCTGTGAACTGCCGGTAAGTTGGATAGAAAATGAATCATGGCAAACTTGAACTTCTGTTAAAAAGGCAGAGAAAAAAGCGCGCGCATTTGAAATTTATACAATTTGTCTCATTGTACCCCGCGTCTTATTGTGGCCCACCCTCCCCTATACATACGCATAATATCCTTTATACAAAATACAAGTTAAGCAACTGTAATCCAGTCTCATATCAAATAGTTATAGTGTTTATGTGTAAATAGTGTTGTACATACAAAGTAATAGTTATATAAAAACGTATTAAGTAATCCGAGAGTGTTAGTGTTCTTAACCACCCTTTCAATCAATATAAGTAAAATAAATCACACAATTAGTGTTGCTCGTCAACACATACTTTCTCCGTATATTAGGGTAAAAATGGGCCAGGGCTGATAATTTATTAAATTGTTAGTTGGTTGTA
This sequence comes from Tillus elongatus, assembly GCA_964006375.1. NCBI lineage: Eukaryota > Metazoa > Arthropoda > Insecta > Coleoptera > Cleridae > Tillus > Tillus elongatus. The sequence goes on from OZ023268.1 coordinate 9,576,833, forward strand.
TACAGTCTCTATTTTTTAACACTTTGTGTTATTTGGAGCTGGCGTGACAACATACTACTTAGTTCCGCAACTAGGTGGCGACACGCTCACCACTCAGTGTTGAAAGGCTGGCTATTATAGCCGTATTACTTTATAGGTGTATTTTCGCAATTTTCGTCCAGTATCAGAGAAATGATACTCGGAAAAAACCGCGTGCCTAGACCAGCTCAACGCACCGGAAACTCCACCGACAAACGAGACGCAAACAGACTCATCAAACAAGTACAATCCGCCCTACAAGAACTCGGCAACAATCGTTGGGAGGAGCGCCTGCAAACCCTGTCTACCCAAGACAATTCCATCTGGCAAATGGCTAAAGCCCTTCGTTCCCAAAAACTTCCGATATCCCCGCTTCACGGCCGTAACGGTGTCGTATACACGGATGCGGAGAAAGCTACTGCATTCGCTGATCATCTGAAGATGCAATTCAGCCCGAATAATAACAACGTTGATCTGCCGCATGTAGCAAGAACGCACCGCTACGTCAGGAGTGCGCTTTGCGCGACCCCAGACACAACTATCGAGCCCACAACTTTCGAAGAAGTTTCCCAAATAATCAAATCATTAAAAAATAGGAAAGCTCCGGGATACGACGGAATCTCCAACGTAGCCCTGAAAAACCTCCCCCGCAAAGCCGTGGTATTCTTAGTTACGATTATGAATGCCATGCTGCGATTTCAACATTTTCCTTCCATGTGGAAACTTGCCGACATTATCAACATCCCGAAACCCAGCAAATACCCGCTGTTCCCTCAGAACTACAGGCCCATTAGCCTACTACCAGTCATCGGCAAAATCGCAGAAAAACATTCAGAAAAGGCTAGCTTCATTTACCTCAGAAAATCATATTTTCCCGGATGAGCAATTCTGTTTCAGACACCAGCACTCCACCACAGACCAAGTCCTTCGTGTGGTGGAAAACATCACCGAAGGATTTAATAAAAACAAGTCAACTGGTGCAATATTTCTTGACATTGCTCAAGCCTTCGATAGGGTTTGGCATGCGGGCCTCCTAAACAAACTTCTATCATTTAATTATCCTCTCCCTATGATTCTGCTAATCAGGTCATACCTGCAACAGAGGAAGCACCAGGTCAAACATCTGGGAGCCAGATCTAGAACGTACCCAGCCACGGCTGGTCTCCCGCAGGGTTCTGCTATCTCCCCTCTGCTGTACAATATATTTGTCGCAGACATTCCGACAGCCCCCCTAAACGTGACATACCCACTGTACGCAGACGACACTACCATCCTCAGCAGCTCCACTCAGACGAGGATAATAACCGAACGACTTCAGACCGCTGTAGTCGAGCTGCAATCATGGTATAGGAAATCCCTTTTAGCCATAAACCCCGATAAATGTTCAGCTGTCCTATTTTCCAAGAGGAGACACGCACCTCACGAACACGTATAATTATACAATGGTCTAATTCCCTGACAAGATTCCACCAAATACCTCGGGGATTTCCTCGACAAACACTTAACATGGCGCCCCCATGTCGATCACGCCCGAAAAAAAGCCTCGATGTTCATCTCGAAGCTGTTCCCACTTCTAAATAGAAATTCCAAACTGTCCATGAACAATAAGTTGCTTATGTACAATGTCATCATCCGGCCAGCCTTGACCTATGCATCACCTGCATGGCAACACACATCAAGACCCTTCAAATCATCCAGAACAAAATTCTGAGAATGGTTACCGGAGCGCCATGGTTTGTCCGAAACAGTCAGATTCACTGTGATCTGGAAATGCCTTCGATACTTAAGTTTATAACTCAACTATCCACTACCCAGTTCGCAAAAGCCGCTTCTCACCCAAATGCTCTTCTCCGTAGTGCCACCGACTACGAGGAGCAACTTCCACACAAGCATAAGCGTCCAAAGCTTATACTTACCCGCTAAACGCCCCCGCGGCAAAAAACAGAATGGAAACATTCATACACAAAAGTCATTGTGTGTATTCTTTCCGACGGAGGTATGGACTAAGGTCCGGTACTCCTTTGGGAGGGAATTTTAATGAATAGGTGTACTAGGAGTACGAGTCTCACAGTACCTCGATATCCCACGGCACTACGGTGTCGTGAATGAGGTCTGCATGAGGCATATCTCCCTCCTGTATCAAAAAAGGTGTATTTTCGCAGCAATTAGTATGCCGTACTGACGAGCTCTAATTAGAGCGAAACCGGTCTACGGTTCTAATTGTTGTGAGAATGCATCTAGCCTTACTCTACAAATGTACTTATTAAAATTGTTGCGGAGAAGTTAAATAATACCCTTTCTAAATTTTTTTGAAAATTATGTATTAATTGAGTACTTAAGTACTTATATATCAAAAAAGCAAACACAGGTCCTTGTATATGTACCTATCTCAACAATCTAAATTGCAGATACAGAAGTAATGTACAACATATAAAATAAACACTAAACATTACAGTTAAATATATACAAAATATTTACAATATTTTCTAACAATAAACAGTTTCATTAACCTAATAATATTTTCGCCAGTGCACCCAGTTTAAGTTTTTTCAAAAGGAAGAACAGCTCTTGATCTTGTGCTGGATGACTCTGGTCTGGGTCGCTGCCATAACCGTTATTCGTAGGATCACTGTCGTCAAATGCGGTCGTTAATGTCACAACCAAGCACAGAATAAGGACACTCAGCTAAAAAGGCAAAGAATAAAATTAGCTTATTTTATTAACTGGTGTGTAAAAACATTTTTCATTGCAATATATAAAAGTCTGGACACCGCAAGTGCGTTATGGTAGTGAATTTTCATAGAAATGATCTGGAAACTAATATTTTTTAATTAAATGCTTACAATTTTTCCCATTGTAACCTAGAGATCTGAATTTTGATATGTAGCTCACTTTTAGTGAATTTTTATTTTAAAAATTCTTTAATAGAGAGGTATCGATTGGTGAGACTTTGCAAAAACTTTTTTCAAATGAGCGCGAACTAGGACCACTAGAACCCATATCCGGCGTCAGTTTCAATTTTTAGATGTTTTAAAAATATAAATATATTATATGTTATAATATATATATATATATATATATATATATATATATATATATATATATATATATATATATATATATATATATATATATATATATATATATATATATGTATTTCAACAACACACCACGAGGGCTTACAACCTAAATACTATCGTACCGTAGGTGTTGACAAGGAGGAAAGAGGTAACTTGTTAATTCTGGACTTGAAGGTTTGGAGGTTCGGAGGAGAAGGAAAAACATGAGCCGGCAAGGAATTCCACAATTTAGAAGTCCTCGGGACAAAATAGCGGGCATAACAAGATGTTCTATGTCTGGTGACCTGGACAGTAAAATGGTGCATTCGCTCTGTTTCCCTGGTAGGTCTGTTGGGGGTAGCAGGTGGAGGAACTATGGAAAAAAGCTCCTCTGAGCAGTGCCCGTGCAGATATCTATAAAAGAGAGAGAAAGGATACCAACGGCACGCCGGTGGGCATGGGATGTTAGCCTTTGGGTGGGGGTAGGGTTACCGATGAGACGTATAGCTCTCTTCTGAATGGAGTTCAGGATAGCGAGTGTAGAAGCGTCAGCCGCACCCCAGATGTAGGAGCAGTATTCGAGGTTTGGTCTTATTTGTGAAGTTTATAAGGTATAGAGATTAGCTGGTGAAAAGTATTTGCGTGCCCGGAAGAGGAAACCTAATTTCTTAGCAGCCGCTTCTGCAATTGATGTGACATGTTGGGCCAATTGAGATTTCGATCCACAGAAATGCCAACAAGTGAAAAGGACTCATTACTTTGAATAACTTGGTTGTTCATTGTGATGGGTCTAGGGCTGGTGTATCTTTTATGAGATAGAAAGCAAGACTGAGATTTAGTGAAGTTGAATTGTACAAGATTTCTTTTTCCCCAGTCTAATATTTTTTGGAGATCCACAGAGACAGAACCCTCTATGAGTCTGCGATCGTCATCTAATTGGGCTAAAGAGACAGGCTTAGAATATTGTATATTTGAGTGGAGGGTGCTGTCTTCTGCGTAACTGTGAACTGGGCTGGATGTGATAGAGAGGAGGTCATTGATGTGGAGAAGAAACAAAGTAGGCGTTAAAGCTGAACCTTGAGGGACACCTGCATTAATTGGATACAGTTTAGAGGAATGGCCATCCACGACAACAGAAATGCTCCGGTTGGAGACGAAATTTGCTGTCCAGGTACAGAACTTTGGTGGTAGGCCAGAGGCCGAAAGTTTATTAAGCAGCGCTGCGTGCCAGACCTGGTCGAATGCTATGGATATGTCTAGAGCGACAACCTGGGATTTACCGTGTAGTTCCACAGACTTGTTCCAAGAATGGGTGACAAAGGAAAGGAGGTCGGCAGTTGATCTACGCTGACGGAATCCATACTTCCTGTCGTCGATTAGACTGTGGTTTCAAGAAATTTTAGTAATTCGGTGTTTATATACTTTTTCATCACTTTATAGACGACTGAGAGGAGAGAAATAGGCCTGTAGTTGCTAGGAAGCCACTTGGATCCTTTCTTGGGGACGCGTTGTACTCGAGCAGTTTTCCAGTTACTAGGGAATATGCCTCTATTGTAAGATGTCTGAAACAAACGAGTCAAGACAGGAACAAGTTCTGGTGCGCATTTTTTGAGAACAATTGCTGGGATCTCGTCAAGGCCGGAGGCTTTCCTGATATCAAGAGAAGAGAGCATCTTTCGTACCTTTTTAGTTTTGAAAATGATATGCGTCATTTTATCCGCGACATTGGGGACTGTTGGTGGTTGAACATTTGGACGTGGGTTGAGAGTAGAATTGCCGGCGAACAACGACGCAAAAAGTTCAGCTTTTTTTTTTTTTGATCCCTCAGGGCTCGTCCGCGGCCTTGCCGCCCCGATAGCACCGCAAGTTCAGCCTTGCCCAGGGCGGTAGAAACAATTTCATCCTCTGAAACAAGAGGTGGGATCGTGTTCTTGCAGAAATTATGACCAATAGATTTAGCAAGAGTCCAGAAGGGTTTGCTGTCGTTGTGGCTTAAGAGGACTTTGTTTTTGATGTGGTTATTGAACGAGTTTTTTGCCTCAGAAAGAATGCGGACATAGCGGTTTCTTGCGTCGTTAAATGCTTGACGGTTTTCTTGATTGGGATTATGCAGTTGATAAATAGATAGACAGAGGTTTATTCGCTCATAAATATAAACACAAGGGCCATAAAGGCGTAGAGTAAGTCATAATTATAACAATACATGTTCAATATCAAAACAAGAGAAAATAATATAGGTATAGTAAATAAAAAATGCAGAAAGTGAGTTTCACTGTTGATTATTCAAATGTTTTTCGTCTAAACTATATAAAGCTGGACCTTTTGGTTCAATTTTTCAAGGTAATCTAATCGTCTTATATTAAGTCGTACCTTATTAAATGTAGGTATAACATTCCATTCAGCATTTCTCTGCAGTCTTGCTATCCTAGCATATGGTGTTGCATAATTGTTTCTATACCTTGTTATATAATCATGTTCCCGCATATATTGACTGACTATTTCAAGATTCTATTTTACAAATATTACGTACTGAAACACATACATCGAATAACAGGTAGGTATTTTTTCTTCAATTAAGTATCCCTTACAATGGTCGGTTTGCTTTAGCCCTAATATGGCACGTAAGCAGCGTTTCTAGGCAACAGAGATAATTAATGTCAACCGAGTCGCGTCACACCACTATGTCATATCGGATAATAGACTCACTAAAATCGTGGAGAGACCTGAAAGCTGATTCTTTGGATACCATTATTGAAAGAGTTTCTACAATGTGAGTATATTTACTTATCTTTCTGGTTATGTGGCTTATATGCGCTTTCCAGTTTAATTATAAGTCTACAGTCTACATACAGGCCTAGGAACCTAACCCCTTCTGGTGTTTTCAGCACAATGTTTATCTAAAAAAATAATGATTTTCGGTATATGGTACTTTGATGATATTTGTAGTACATCAATCGCTGAAGCTATTAACGCAATAAAATAGAGGGTGTTGTATTTGAAAATTTTGAGAAAATCAGGGTTGAAAATTTGCTATTTGGCTTTCCTATAGAAAGCACCCCGTACAATAATTTTCAAACCAACTTAAATCAGAGGCTTGAGTTATTCTTTGACAATCTGAGTATAAAATTTCTTTGAAATCGAAGCGACGCATGAGAACTTATAAGGTATTTTGTAGCACCGTGCAGGCGTCTAAATTTTTAGTATTTCTTGTATAAACTTGACAACGCCGCTACTAAAACTAAAAAAACTCCGGACGCAGCAAGTGCGTTATGGTAGTGAATTTTCATAGAACTATTTTTTAATAGCAATAATGTGTTTTTTTAAGAAAGCAGGCATCAAATTTGGTCACCAGTATTATCTATATAGTAAAAACAATGTGCCACGTTTCATCAAAATAACTTTATTGTTTGAAAATGTACAAAAATTTCCGAAAGTAAACTTAAAGTGTTCCCGAAAAAAACTCGTTTCTTGGTCAACCTTATAGGTTAATAGCAATTTGAGCTATTCAAATATTAAGCATTTGATCAAAATTCGCTACCATAACGCACTTACTGCGTCCAGAATTTTTTTTCTTACAAACATGCATTATATTTCGATGGAAAATGCAAAAATGCAATAACATAAGGCGTGTTTGATTTAAAAAAAAAGAAAATTTGTATCACCAACGACTTATGGGCCATCCTGTGTTTGTAGAAATAATTTTTTAAGATGTAGCTCAAGACACCCTATAATTAATATATACAATTTTTTTTCATATCTTGTATAATAACAGATATATTGAGCTTTATTGATTTTTTTTACGAAAATTCTACAAAAATTATATACCATTAAACGATAAACTCTATAGCTAAGGCTACTGCCAAGCATCAGAGAAAGCGTCTATTTGAAATGAATTTTCTGGAAACATTTTAGTAAAATGAAGGACAATGACGGTTGAAACTAAGACTTCAGGGTTTGTAAAACATTCTTCTTGTGACATTTTATTTCCATAGCCCGTATTAGATTCAAGTTCTTTTCCTAAATGTTGCCAATTTTGACGTTTAAATCGCAACTTTGACATTTTGTGGAAAACCCGAATTATTTTTTCTTTAAATGCCTATAAGTTTTTTGTCTTATGACCTACAGAGCTAAATTTTGGTAGATATCTTACCTATAAGGATGTAAATCCGCGTACCAAATTTGGTTGCCCTTACATTGTTAATTCCGGAGATATAATTTTTTTTTCGAAAGAAAACACAAAATTTTCCGGGAAAACCTGGACCGATTTTCCTGGATAACAAACTTATCCAAGCCATTTGCAAAAGGAAGGTATTCACCATTATTTTTTGAGTTATCGGTGTGATACACACACACACACACACACACACACACACACACACACACACACACACACACACACACACAGATATATATATATATATATATATATATATATATATATATATATATATATATATATATATATATATATATATATATATATATATATATATATATATATATAAACATATAAAAATTTAAACTGACCCCGGATATGTGTTCTGGGGGGCCTAAATAGCGCTCATTTGAAGAAATTTTTTCAAAATTCAAAAGTCTGGATCTCCTCATTAGTGAATTTTTTTAAAGAAAATTCACTAAAACTGCACACCGTTTTATAGACAAATTTATGCTACGTTTAACTATCAAATAATATACCTAGTGTTCCATTAAAAAAAATCAAATCGGCATATGTCAGGCTTTTATGAATCACCTGTATAGCGAAAAATAATTTTATAATAAAGACAGCTTAAAATTAAATGCGCCAGCCTGTATATTTATATATATATATATATATATATATATATATATATATATATATATATATATATATATATATATATATATATATATATATACAGATCTCCTCATTAGTGAATTTTCGTTAAAACAAAATACAGTGCTTTGAAAACTCTTTTATAACACTATAATTATTTTAATATGGTTGGACGTAGATGTAATATGGAGTGGTAGAAGAAAACCTCACAATGTTTGTGAGGCAAATTGGATGGGAAAGTGCTTGTAAGAAGAACAAATCAATGTAGTTGGAGAGCTGTTAAATTTGTTTGTTAAAGTTATTAATCTCATGGTTGTTACTAACCAGGCCTAAATATAATTATAAACACTATGTGTGACATTATACAAACTCGAGCATTATGGTCTGTGCATTGTAAAATTAATTTTAATGGAAAATAAAGAAATTATATATATATATATATATATATATATATATATATATATATATATATATATATATATATATATATATATATATATATATATATATATATATAAAGCAAATTCTCGTAAACATTTTTTGCACGTATCAATTCCATGAAAATTCAAATATCAATTTTTTTAAAGCACTTATAACTAAAAATGATATATTCTGGTGTAACGCATAAAAAAAACTAATATTTGTCACAATATATTCACCAAAAACAACACAAAACACTGCACCAAAAATAAAAAACAAACAAATAATTAATTAATTACCATTATCAGCTTCATTTTGGATTGTTTTGAAATATGGGTCACACCTAAATTCACCTTCTATATAAACTAATAATGCTTCAGCCCCCCTCTTTGCAATGGGGGGAAAATTCTTGTATTCTCTAAGATAAACGCCTTATTTGTTATTCAAGTTCAAGTTGAATAACTGCTATTACAACATACATGCACCGTTACAAATGGTAATTAAACAAAGAAGATGCTATGAATATGTTTCACGCTGTTATTTCTAGATTTTTTTGCAATAATTACTTTACTGCTACATTGCGTTTCGCTTTTAATTTGATATCGGTAACATCTTTGTTTGAATTTTTTATGTGAAACATAAACAAGATAATTCAATAAAGACATTGCAGTTTATTTTTATTTTTACGATCAACATCATGAAATCTGGAGAATTCTGTGGCATTTTAAACGTGACTTGTTAAATCAAATCTATGGTCTTTATCGTTATTATCATTGCGAAATAGCATAATTAAATTAGATGAACACCTTAAAATAATAATAAATTTCAGTTTGCCCTTGATTTTTCTTCATAACTGGGACATACGTTGAAATGCGGCTAATTTAATAATTTGTTTAACAACAATGTCAAATTTATTTACCAAATAATTGGCGTAAATATATATATATATATATACATATATATATATATATATATATATATATATATATATATATATATATATATATATATATATATATATATATATATATATATATAGGCTGGCGCCTTGAAAACGAAACAGACCGATTTGCGTCCAGATAATTTTTTTTTTTATAAGAAACGCTGAAACATCAATTTTAATATTAAGGGGGACATGTTTTGACATAAAACTCAACTTTGTCACATCAACCCCTCAAGGGTGGTGATAACAACCCTTATATTTTAAATAGGGAACATGGGTCGGGTGTTACATAATTTGAAAGCTCTTTCTTTTCTGAATTCAGCACACTAATTTTTTTGGAAATTTTATCAAGTCGTTTAAAAATTATTCACAGTTGGAGTTGCAGGAACGTATTTCATTCATTGTGATAAGAAATGCACTAATTAGTCAATTGTTCGTTAAAAATATAAAAAAAACAAAACCAAACGTTCAGAAATGTTTATTCAGTTAAGTAAGTGTTCAAATTGTCGACCACCAGCTTCCATACAAAAGTACAAATTTTGTTTAAAACGAGCTTTGACATTCTGGAGCATTTGTGGAGTTATTAGACGGCATTCTGCAACAACGCGTCGTCGTAATTCATCCAGATACTCTGATTCTGTTGCGAAAATTCTACTCTTTAAATGACCCCATAGAAAGAAGTCTAAAGGAGTTAAATCCGGTGATCTAGAGGGCCACTCAAGAGCACCTCTACGCCCAATCCATTGCTCTGGAAACTCTATGTTCAAAAACTCCCTAACACGTTGTGAAAAATGCGGAGGAGCTCCATCTTGTTGAAACATTAATTGACTTTCTTGATAGCGATCATCATTTTCAACAATGTCAATTAGTAGAGGGTAAACGATATCTTATGGTAACTCCAAATACGTTTCGCCACTCAAATTGCCATCAAGAAAAATTGGTCCGATTAAACGGTCTCCAAAAATGCCAGTTCAGACATTCAATTTCTGTGGAGTTTGAGTGTGGACTTCGTGAAAATTTCTTGGATTATTATCTGCCTAATAACGACAATTATGACGATTGACTGTAGGGTTTAATAAAAACATACACTCGTCTGAAAAACAGATATTGAACAGAAAGTTCCCGTTATCAGCTATTCGTGCAGTCATACCTTCACAAAACTCCAGCCGCCGATCAAAATCATTTTCATTCAGTTGTTGTACAAGATGAATTTTATACGGGTGAAATTTATGATGCTTCAATATTCGCTGAATAGTTCTTCTTTTAGTGAATTTTCTTAAAAAAAATTCACTAATGAGGAGATCCCGACTTTCGAATTTTGAAAAAATTTCTTCAAATGAGCGCTATTTAGGACCCCCGGAACCCAAATCCGAGGTCAGTTTCAGACTTTATATGTTTATATATATATATATATATATATATATATATATATATATATATATATATATATATATATATATATATATATATTTATGTGTCACACCTATAACTTAAAAAATAATGGACCGATTTTGATAAAATTTGGCACATACCTTCCTTTCGCAAGTGGCTTGGATAAGTTCGTTAGCCAGGAAAATCCGCCGAGGTTTTCCCGGAAAATTTTGTGTTTTCTTTTGAAAAAAATCGAAAAAAATTTATATCTCCAAAATTAACAAAGTAAGGGCAACCAAATTTCATACGTGGGTTTATATAACTAGAAGCAAGTTACCTACCAAAATTTAGCTCCGTAGGTTAAAGGATAAAAAAGTTACAGATATTCAAAGAAAAATAAATTTGGGTTCTTCTCAAAACGTCAAAATCGCGATTTTAAACGTCAAAATTGGTGAGTACCTTCCTTTTGCAAGTGGCTTGGATAAGTTCGTTAGCCAGGAAAATCCGACGAGGTTTTCCCGGAAAATTTTGTGTTTTCTTTCGAAAAAAATTTATATCTCCAAAATTAACAAAGTAAGGGCAACCAAATTTTATACGCGGGTTTATATAATTATAGGCAAGTTACATACTAAAATTTAGCTCTGTAGGTCAAAGAACAAAAAAGTTATAGGCATTTAAACAAAAATAAATTGAGGTTTTTCACAAAAAGTCAAAGTTGCGATTTAAACGTCAAAATTGGCAACATTTAGGAAAAGAACTTGAATCTAATACGGGCTATGGAAATAAAATGTCTCAAGAAGAATGTTTTACAAACCCTGAAGTCTTAGTGTCAACCGTCACTGTCCTTCATTTTAATAAAATGTTTCCAGAAAATTCATTTCAAATAGACCCTTTCTCTGATGCTTGGCAGTAGCCTTAGCTATATAGTTTATCGTTAATAGTATATAATTTTTGTAGAATTTTCGTAAAAAAAATCAATACAGCTCAATATATCTGTTATTATGTTATTGCATTTTTGCATTTTCCATCGAAATATAATGCATAAATGATTAAACATTAATTATGACTAAAATAATTAAAACGCCCGCTGGAATACGACATTAAAACAAAGCTCTAACAACTGACTCGTTGGTCTAGAGGTATGAGTTCCGCTTAGAGTGCTGGAGCTCCCAGGTTCAAATCCCGGACAAGCCCAAATACCTTTTATTTGCTTTTTTTTAACCGACTTCAAACAAGGACGAGGTTTTCAATTCGCCTGTATGTTTTTAGTGAATTTTCTTAAAAAAAATTCACTAATGAGGAGATCTCGACTTTTGAATTTTGAAAAAATTTCTTCAAATGAGCGCTATTTAGGACCCCTGGAACCCAAATCGGGGGTCGGTTTCAGACTTTATATGTTTATATATGTTTATATATATATATATATATATATATATATATATATATATATATATATATATATATATATATATATATATATATATATATATATGTTTATATATTTATGTGTCACACCTATAACTAAAAAAATAATGGACCGATTTTGATAAAATTAGGTGAGTACCTTCCTTTCGCGAGTGGCTTGGATAAGTTCGTTAGCCAGGAAAATCCGCCGAGGTTTTCCCGGAAAATTTTGTGTTTTCCTTCGAAAAAAATCGGTTGGTACACGGGTTTATATCATTATAGGTAAACTGCCTACCAAAATTTAGCGCTGTAGGTTAAAGGACAAAAAAGTTACAGGCATTTAAAGAAAAATAAATTTGGGTTTTCCTCAAAACGTCAAAGTCGCGATTTTAGACGTCAAAATTGTTAATATTTAGGCAATGAACCTGAAATTAATATGATCTATGGAAGGAAAATGTCTCAAGAATAATGTTTTACAAAGCCTGAACTTTTAGTTTCAATCGTCATTGTCCTTCATTTTACTAAAATATTCCCAGAATATTCATTTCAAATAGACCCTTTCTCTGATGTTTTAGCAGTAGTGTTGGCTATAGAGTTTATCGTTTAATGGTAAATCATTTTTGTCGAATTTTCGTAAAAAATCATTAAAGCGCAATATATCCGTTATTATGCAAGTTACAAAAAAAAGTTGTATACATTAATTGTAGGGTGTCTTAAGCTACATCTTAAAAAATATTTCCACAATTACAGGGTGGCCCATAGGTCGTTGGTGATTCAAAATTTTTTTTTGTGATTTTTTTAATCGAACACGCCCTATGTTATTGCATTTTTGTATTTTCCATCGAAATATAATACATCTTTGTAAGAAAAGAAATTCGGGACGCAGCAAGTGCGTTATGGTAGCGAATTTTCATTAAATGCTTCAAATTTTGAATCAATTTGCTATTAACCTATAAGGTTGACCATAAAACCAGTTTTTTCGGGAACAATTTAAGTTTACTTTCGGAAATTTTTATACATTTTCAAACAATAAAGTTATTTGGATGAAACTTGGCACATTGTTTCTAATATATAGATTATACTGGTAACCAAATTTTGTGCCTGCTATTTAAAAAAACAATTTTATGAAAATTCACTACCATAACGCACTTGCTGCGTCCAGAGTTTTTGATGTTTGAAACAGTGGTGAATTTTTTCGTGCTAAAAGTTGGGTCTGCAGCAATTTGTCCTAAAACTTCAATCTCAGTAGTCTCATTTCTAACCGAAAAATCACCTTCAGGATCCCGTTTTTTGTTGGCTACTGCACCACTTTGTCGAAACTTTGCAACTAGCTCTAAAATATATTTTCTGTTAACATGTCTGTTCGGATGTCGTTCATTAAACAAATTTGCGGTACGGTTGGCACAGTCATCGTTTTTGAAAAAAAGAGTCATTATTTCAACTCTTTCTTCTACAGAATACACCATTGTGAAATTAATTTTCGGTAGTACCATCAAGTATCAAACCGACCGATAAACTGAAATAATAAACCGCATTTCTTTCATTCCGATAAGAAATGTTCTGATAGTCAATAGAAATGCGTTTTTGCATCTTCAACTGTGAATAATTTTTAAACGAGTTGATAAAACTTCCAAAAAAATTTGTGTGCTGAATTCAGAAAAATCGAACCTGGTTTTATGAAAAAAAATTATCTCAAAAAATAGATAAGCGATGGTAGCCAAATTTGGTATGCAAGAGTACGAATTAAAAGGAAACTATATATCAAAATTTATATTGCTATGTTACAATAAAAAAAAGTTATAAAACATATTTGTTGCCAGACCATTTGTATGAAAATTCACTACCATAACGCACTTGCTGCGTCCAGACGTTTTTTGAATAGAGAATTATTATTATTATTACCTTTATTGCTTAAAATTATACAACATGTTTATTCAATAAGTCTAAGACTTGTGATGAATATTAACATAATTCTATATACATAGTTGGGTCCAAAACTGCTTGACAACACTCCAAATTCAACAACCTTAAAATTTTGACATTCCAAAAATTTTATTTTCTCTTCCATTTCGTTCGTCTAATGTTTCACCTAAAAGCTCCATTTACAATTAATACTAATCACTCCATAATACTTTTCCAACTGCAAATCTTTCTCAACTGCCCATATTTTTGCCGAAATTGTAAATTTTGTACCAGACCAAAAATGACATTTTAATTTGACATACTTCAAATTATTAGTGAATTTTCTTAGAAAAAATTCACTAATGAGGAGATCTCGACTTTTGAATTTTGAAAAACTTTCTTCAAATGAGCGCGATCTAGGACCCCTAGAACCCATATCTGGGGTCAGTTTCAATTTTTATATGTTTATATATATATATATATATATATATATATATAAACATATAAAAATTGAAACTGACCCCAGATATGGGTTCTAGGGGTCCTAGATCGCGCTCATTTGAAGAAAGTTTTTCAAAATTCAAAAGTCGAGATCTCCTCATTAGTGAATTTTTTCTAAGAAAATTCACTAATAATTTGAAGTATGTCAAATTAAAATGTCATATATATATATATATATATATATATATATATATATATATATATATATATATATATATATATATATATATATATATATGTATCACACCGATAACTCGAAAAATAATGGGCCGATTTTGATAAAATTTGGCATGTACTTTTATTTTGTAAATAGCTTGGATAAGTTCGTTAGTCAGGAAAATCGGACGAGGTTTTCCGGGAAAATTTTGAGTTTTCATTCGAAAAAAATTCTTATCTCAAAAAGTAATTAGCCGATTTTAATAAAATTTGGCATGTACCTTTCTTTTGTAAATAGATTTGACAAGTTTGTTAGTCAGGAAAATCGGACGAGATTTTCCGGGAAAATTTTGAGTTTTCATTCGAAAAAAAATTTTATCTCAAAGAATAATAGGCCGATTTTGATAAAATTTGGCACGTACCTTCCTTTTGTAAATGGATTTGACAAGTTCGTTAATCAAAAAAATCGGACGAGGTTTTCCGGGAAAATTTTGAGTTTTAATTTGAAAAAAAAATTTATCTTAAAAAATAAAAAATCTATGATAACCAAATTTTGTAGGTAGGTTTACGATATAAAAAGTAAACTATACACCAAAATTTAGATTTCTATGTTACAAGAAAAAAAAGTTATAAAATATTTTGTGCCAGATCATTTCTATGAAAATTCACTACCATAACGCACTTGTTGCGTCCAGGATTTTTATTATATGAAGAGATCTTTCAAATGAAGTATCACAAGCTGCTACTTCCTATTTAAATATTCGGGGGTTGTAACTATGACTCGAGGGGGGTTGAATGTAGGCGTTAAGTTTTCACGTGGCAGAGTGTAATTTTTTAGTGAATTTTCTTTATAAAAAAAAACACTAATGAAGAGATCACGACTTTTGAATTTTGAAAAAATTTCTACAAATGAGCCCTGGAACCCAAATTCGAGGTCGGTTTCAGACTTCAAAAAATAATGCGCCGGTGACGATCAAATTTGGTGAACACCTTCCGTTTGCAAGTGGCTTGGATAATTTCGTTAGCCAAGAAAACCTGCTCATCTTCAAATAGATTAAGCAATGCTTTGTTTTAATTAGATAGTTGGATTCCTCCGGTCCCTGCCAATTCTGAGCTGACCTTTAATGTATCGAATTTCGACCAGGTAATTATAATGCAGGTTTGTAACAAAATCGAGACGCAGCAAGTGCGTTATGGTAGCGAATTTTTATTAAATGCTTCAAATTTGAATAGCTCAATTTGCTATTAACCTATGAGGTTCCTTGGCCAGGAAACTAGTTTTTTCGGGAATATTTCAAGTTTATTTTTTAAATATTTTTGTACATTTTCAAACAATAAAGTTATTTTGATAATATATGGTACATTGTTTCTACTATATAAGTCATACTGGTAACGAAATTTGGTGCCTTCTTTAAAAAAAAACACATATTTGCTATTTAAAATATTTTTATGAAAATTCATTACCATAACGCACTTGCTGCGTACAGACTTTTTTTTATCAAGTAGTGACGTTTCGGGATTTTAGTGAATTTAAAAAAAACCCACTAATGACGAGATCGCGACTTTTGAAAAAATTTCCCAAATCCGAGGTCGGTTTCAGACTTTATATGTACATATATATATATATATATATATATATATATATATATATATATATATATATATATATATATATATATATATATATATATATATATATATATATATATATATATATATATATATATGTCACACCGATATGTCAAAAAATAATGGGCCGATTTTGATAAAATTTCGTGAGTATCGTCCTTTTGTTTGGCTGCGGCTTGGATAAGTTCGTCAGCCAGAAAAATCGGCCCGGTTTTTCCCGAAATTTTTTTTGTTTTCTTTCGGAAAATTTTTATATCTCCGGAAATAACAAAGTAAGGGCTTTACACCATTAAAAGTAAATTTAGCTCTGTAAGTTAAAAGGCAAAAAAGTCATAGGGATTTAAATAAAAAATTTGGGGTTTTCCGAAAAACATCAATGACGCGATTTAAAATGTCAAAATCGGCAACATTTAGGCAAAGAACCTGAAACTAATACGGGTTATGTAAAGAAAATGCCGCAAGAAGAATGTTTTACAAACCCTGAAGTCTTAGTTTCAACCGTCATTGTCGTTCATTTTACTAAAATATTTCCAGAAAATTCATTTCCAATAGACCCCCTCCCTGATGCTTTGGCAGCAGTTTTATCTATAGAGCTTATCGTTTAATGGTACCTATATAATTTTTGGCGAATTTTCGTAAAAAATCAATAAAGTTCAATCTTTCCGTTATTATAAAAGATACGGAAAAAAACTGTATACAATAATTATAGGGTGTCTTGAGCTACATCTTAACTATTATTTCTACAATAACAGGGTGGCCCATAAGTCGTTTTTTTAATCGAAGACCGCTTATATTATTGTATTTTGCATTTTCCATCGAAATATAATGCATGTTTGTAAGAAAAGAAATTCTGGACGCAGCAAGTACGTTATGGTAGCGAATTTTCATTAAATGCTTCAAATATGAATAGCTCAATTTACTATTAACCTATAAGGTTTGTTGGCCAAGAAACCAGTGTTTTCGGGAACATTTTAAGTCTACTTTCGGAAATTTTTGTACATTTCCTAACAGGAAAGTTATTTTGATGAAACATGGCACATTGCTTCTACTATATTGGTTATACTGGTAACCAAATGTGATGCCTGCTTTCTTTAAAAAAACACATATTTGATATTAAAAACATTTTAAGGAAAATTCACTACCATAACGCACTTGCTGCGTCTAGACTTTTTTTATGAACATGCAGAAAAATTGAAATACTGAATTTATTCCATTTATCTGTTTCATGCTATAAAAGTCGTTTTGTCCAGGAAAAGGAAGCTCTACCTATATATAGATTATTCCCACGTAAATTTCTGTATATTGTTTCTTTTGTCTAAAAAGCTTACATGTTATATCTATAATTAAACAAAATTTATGTATTAAATATTCATATAAATAATACTTACCATTTTTCTTTAAGGTCAACACCCAAAAACTTCCGCATATTCGGTCGGTAATTAATTTAAAAACAGTTTTAAAATGGCAATAAAGAATATTTTTATAACTAAACAAATGTCGAATTATAAATAAAAATAAGCTCAGATTAACCACCTAAACAAAAAGATTCATAACTTATGCAGTCAATCGTCTTTATTTTTTATGTTTATTTGAAGATTTGAATAGAAATGATCAATTCTTGCTTTTTGAAGATATAACTAATAATAGTTTATTATACTAATGATAATAATGCATGCTTCCTGGTAGGTGCAGGTGTTTATGTGATTCATAATAATTATCCTGATCACTAAATCGGCGGTGAAAACTGATGGGGTGTTAAATACAGATGAGGAAATGAGGTGGAATCGCGCAAAAGCCAATACATCCGCTTTTGGCGAAAGATGACATCGATTTATACTAATTTGAAGGTCTTCTATCGACGTGTGAAGTCAGATTCGATCAAAGGCCGTTACATCCCTTTTTATTTTTATATTTCAACAACACACCACGAGGGCTTACAGCCTAAATACTATCGTACCGTGGGTGTCGACAAGGAGGACAGAGGCAACTTGTTAATTCTGGACTTGAAGGTTTGGAGGTTCGGAGGAGAAGGAAAAACATGTGCGGGCAAGGAATTCCACAACTTGGAAGTCCTCGGGACAAAAGAGCGGGCATAACGAGATGTTCTATGTCTGGTGACTTGGACAGTAAAAGGGTGCATTCGCTCTGTTCCCCTGGCAGATCTGTTGGGGACATCAGGTGGAGGAACTATGGAAGAAAGCTCCTCTGAGCAGTGCCCGTGCATATATCTATAAAAGAGAGAGAGGTCACCAACGTCACGTCGGTGAGCAAGGGATGGCAGCCTTTGGGTGAGGGTAGGGTCACCGATGAGACGTATAGCTCTCTTCTGAATGGAGTCCAGGATAGCAAGTGTCGAAGCGACAGCGGCACCCCAGATGTGGGAGCAGTTATCGAGGTTTGGTCTTATTTGTGAAGTATATAAGGTATAGAAATTAGCTGGTGAGAAGTATTTGCGAATCCGAAAGAGGATAGCTATGTTCTTAGCAGCCGCTTCTGCAATTGATGGGACACGTTGGTGCCAATTGAGATTTCGATCCACAGAAATGCCAACAAGTGAAAAGGACTCATTACTTTGAATAACTTGGTTGTTCATTGTGATGGGTCTAGGGCTGGTGTATCTCTTATGAGATAGAAAGCAAGACTGAGATTTGGTGGAGTTGAATTGTACAAGATTTCAACTTCTCCAGTCTAATATTTTTTGGAGATCCACAGAGACAGAATCCTCCATGAGTCTGAGATCTTCATCTAATTGGGCTAAAGAGACAGGCTTAGAATATTGTATATTTCAGTGGTGCTGTCGTCCGCGTAACTGTGAACTGGGTTGGATGTGCTAGAGAGAAGGTCATTGATATGAAGAAAAAACAAAATAGGGGCTAAAGCTGAACCTTGAGGGACTCCTGCATCAATTGGATACAGTTTAGAGGAATGGCCATCCACGACAACAGAAATGCTCTGGTTGGAGAGGAAATTTGCTGTCCAGGTACAGAGTTTTGGTGGTAGGCCATGGGCCGGAAGTTTATCAAGTAGCGCTGCGTGCCAGACCTGTTCGAATGCCTTGGATATGTTTAGAGCGACAATCTGGGATTCACCGTGAAGTTCCATAGACCTGTTCCAAGATTGGGTGACAAAGGAAAGGAGGTCGGCAGTTGATCTGCGCTGACGGAATCCATACTGCCTGTCGTAGATTAGACTGTGTTTTTCAAGAAATTTTAGTAATTAGATGTTTATATACTTTTCCATCACTTTAGAGACGACTGAAAGGAGAGAAATCGGTCTGTAGTTGCTAGGAACCGCTTTGGATCCTTTCTTGGGGACGGGTTGTACTCGAGAGAAGGTTTCCAGTTACTAGGAAATATGCCTCTATTGTAAGATGTCTGAAACAGACGAGTCAGGACAGGAGCAAGCTCTGGTGCGCATTTTTTGAGAACAATTGCTGGATCTTGTCAAGGCCAGAGGCTTTCCTGGTACTAAGAGAAGAGCGCATCTTTCGTACCTTTTTAGTTTTGAAAATGATATCCGTCATTTTATGCGCGACATTTGGGACTGTTGGTGGTTGACCATTTGGAGGTGGGTTGAGAGTAGAATTGCCGGCGAACAACGAGCCAAAAAATTCAGCCTTGCCCAGGGCGGTAGAAACAATTTCATCCCCTGAAACAAGAGGTGGGAGCGTGCTCTTGGAGAAATTATTCCGAATAGATTTAGCAAGAGTCCAGAAGGCTTTGCTGTCGTTGGAGCTTGAGAGGACTTTGTTTTTGATGTGGTTATTTAACGAGTTCTCGCCTCAGAAATAATGCGGACGTAGCGGTTTCTTGCCTTGTTAAATGCTTGACGGTTTTATTGACTGGGATTGTGTAGAAGCGTTTTGTGAGCTTTGACCTTTTCAAGTCTGGCCTTGTCACAGGATTAGAGAACCAGGGCTTTTGAGTGGCTGAAGAGGTTTTCTGTGTACGTGGACTAAATAATTCCAAGCCAGCTTGGATAATTTCGGTGACGTTTTGTGAGATATCAGATATCAGAGGGGTCAGGATGAGAGGAGCAGACAGACGCCCATGGAAATGAGGACAAGTAATCCCGTATTTCGTCCCAGTTCGCGTAGTTGTAGTGGCAAACGATACGTGGGTGTGAAGACTGTGTGACCTCGGGTTGCATTGTGCAGGAAGCAGTGACCATGCCACGGTCTGAGCGACCAAGGGGGGCGGTGAATGATGTCTTATAGCATTCAGGTTTTGTAGTAAGAAGGAGATCCAAGTGATTTGAGCTGTGTGTTGAGATGCGGGGAAGTAAGTAGGTTGCTGAACCATATTGGCTAAAGAAATGCTGACTGCAAAGGCCTCCGCTGCTCTCCCTTGTGGATCGGTTTTTGAAGATCCTAGCCATTCCTTACTATGGACATTGAAGTCACCAGGAATGGTGACCTCGGAGGAAGGATATTCAGAAATCAGATGGTCGGTTGTTTTCAGAAAGGTAGTCGAAGTGCTGGACAAAGTTGTTGGCAGAAGGTGATCGGTAAATGCAACACATGAATTTAGTTGCAGCCCTGAGAGAGTTTCATCCAAAGTATGTCTGTTCTTCCAGCTTCTAAATTGGGGAGTCTGGTGCAGGATAGATTGCTATGGACGTACGCGCACACGCTTTCATGCAATCTAAAGGAAGTAAGGAGCTCATACCCCGGGAAATTAAGGTGATTAGTGGCTGTTTTGGCACTGATTTGGGTTTCGGTGAGGAAGAGGAGTTGGGGCCTATTAGGCTGGAGGAAATGGTGGACGGAGTTCAGGTTAGAATTTAGGCCACATATATTCAAGAAGGATATGTTCAATCTTGATGCCGGCGCCCCTGCCCACCCCTCTCCCGGAGATTCGAATGGAGGGGTATAATATAAAATAGTATAAGAAGTTGCCCCTTTTGTGCAAAAACCGATAAATCAAAATTTTGAACAAAACTCAATAAATCGTTTTAACTCATTTTGCTGCGGTGATCTGCAATCTAAACACCCAACGTTTTTTAATTGGTCGGAAGATCAATCAGGAAGAGGATCAACGGATCACCTAGATTTATTTAAATTGAACGGCGTGACAAAGCCTAGGTTCTTCTGCGACGGCTGCGGGGCGCTGAATAAAAATACCTATATTCATGCGTTATATTTTTGGCTTAGATTCAAGTCGCCAGTTACCGTCTCCGAAATTAAAATAGCGTTCCCTTTCTGTGAGCACCCCTTTTTGCCAGCCCATAGGGTTTTTGGGAGAGTAGAAAAAGTACTCAGGCATAACACAACAAGAATCTCTTATATAAACAGATATATGAGTGTGTGTGTGTGTGTGTGTGTGTGTGTTTTATTTCTTTAACCTCGGCCTATTTCCGCGACTATGGCCAATCACCGACGCCAGGGAGCAGTTTCACCTCACTATCCTGGAAATTTTACCGAACCCCTGCCTTTCTGTAAAGAGGGTAGGGATCTTTAACGTGCCCAACATCACATGGACATGGGACCGACGGCTTTACGCCCCCTCCGAAGGGCGGAACGTGCAGACATTCAACTTGCTCAAATACAATGCCTGAACCTCGGTTGATGTTAATTTTACAGTTTGTACTGAAAAAGTGAAAGGAGTACGCCGGGATCGAACCCCTTCGGTTCAAAGGCACACGTTTTTATCCCTGAACCACCGAGGTTCTCAGATATATGAGAAAGTGAAAAGGTTACGAACGGACTGGAAGACAGCACCCTACACTCAAATATACAATATTCTAAGTCTCTTTAGCTCAATTAGATGAGGATCGCAGACTCACGGAGGGTTATTTCTTTGTGGATCTCCAAAAAAATATTGTACTGGTGATGTAGAAATCTTGTACAATTCAACTCCCCAAATCTTAGTCTTGCCTTCTATCTCAACCAAGTTATTCAAAGTAATGAGTCCTTTTCACTTGTTGGCATTTCTGTGGATCGAAATCTCAATTGGCACCAACATGTCACATCAATTTCAGAAGCGGCTGCTAATAAATTAGGTTTCCTCTTCCGGGCTCGCAAATACTTTTCACCAGCTAATCTCTATACCTTATATACTTCACAAATATGGCCAAACCTCGAATACTGCACCCACATCTGGGGTGCCGCTGCCGCTTCTACACTCGCTATCCTGGACTCCATTCAGAAGAGAGCTATACGTCTCATCGGATACCCTACCCTCACCCAAAGGCTACCATCCCTTGCCCACCGACGTGCCGTTGGTGATATCACTCTCTTTTATAGATATCTGCACGGGCACTGCTCAGAGGAGCTTTCTTCCATAGTTCCTCCACCTGCTGCCCCCATCCGATCTACCAGGGGAACAGAGCGAATGCACCCTTTTACCGTCCAGGTCCACATACATAGAACATCTTGTTATGCCCGCCCTTTTGTTCCGAGGACTTCCAAGTTGTTGAATTCCTTGCCGGCACATGCTTTCCTTCTCCCCCGAACCTCCAAACCTTCAAGTCCAGAATTAACAAGTTGCCTCTTTCCTCCTTGTCGACACCTACGGTACGATAGTATTTAGGCTGTGAGCCCTCGTGGTGTGTTGTTGTAATAAAAAAAAGGTTATGGGCGGAGCATAATGATGCACCCTCGTATTTTGCATTCTGTCAAATTTAACGCAACGCTGGTTCAGAGATTTTAGGTAGATTTTAGTTAATTTGTGAAATCGTCAATGCCAGTGATCAGAATCAAGACAGACTGCGTGTTAATCTTGAACTTGCAGCGAATTCGATTGTGTGTTACGGACACCCGAACAACTCGTTGCTTCATCTCTTTAGCGAGTCATGGTCAGCGTTAAGAAACACGTAGTTTTCCAGTAACTATTAATGACAACATCTTTAACTTAATTGATATATTAGACGAATGACATTTTATCGAATTAACAATAGATTCAATAAATGGGAGAGGCAATTTTTATAGCAGATTACCCAAGTCAATGATCTACGATGCTATTTATGGTAATTTTTGCTGCATACAAATACTTATAATTTTATACAATACTTGGACTATTTGAATTAAGGTCAAGTATAATGGTCTTGGTGAACTAAAATCATAACAGACACATGTTTTTTTAAATGTGAAAACGCAAATACCTAGATATCAAGTGTTAACTTGGTCAAATGTGGTCAAATATATTAAAATAATTGTTTTAGTTAGTATCCTGCATTTATGTCATTAATTTTTTGGTTGTCAAAATCTAACAAGTAATATTATTGAGGTTTCAGTAAATTTTCATTAAAAAATTCACTAATAGAGAGGTCACGATAATGCGATAATGAGAAATGACTTACTTACGAATTAGAGCTTCTATTCGAAAAAATCCACTACTGGGGAGATCCCGACTTTTGAATTTTATTTAAAAAAATTAAATGAGCGCGAACTAGGACCCCTAGAACCCATATCCGGGGCCAGTTTCAATTTTATATGTATATATGTATCACAGCGATAACTCAAAAAATAATACGCCGATTTCGATAAAGTTTGGCATGTGCCTTCCTTTTGTAAGTGACTTGGATAAGTTCGTTAGCCAGGAAAATCGGAACCGGTATTGCGGGAAAATTTTGTTTTCTATCGAAAAAAATGTTCTCAAAAAATAAAACAGCTGTGGTAACCAAATTTCGTAGGTAGGTTTGTGAGATAATAAGTGGACTATAAACTAACATTTTTATTTATATGTTACAAGCAAAAAGTTTAAAAAAATTGTGCCAGATTATTTCTATCAAAATTCACTACCATAACACACTTGCTGCGCCAAGAGTTATAGATAAAACTCTTCAGAAACATGCTTAGGACCCCCCCCCCCCCCCCTTCGATGCTCAAACCACAAGAAAAATTCGTTAATTTGCATGCTGATGATCTCCTGGACAGTTTGAGATAAAACGACTGCTGATACATAAAGTTTGGTATCTTATATGCACGCTGACAGTAATGTTACCTTTTGTTCGCTTGCCTTTACCGAGTTATTGACATGTCAAGTTTTTTACACATTACATACTTGAAACAATTTCCATGTGTCCAAAATATTCCAGGGATTCCCAAGGCCAATGTGAACTGTATGTCAAATGTAATGTTTAGCTGGGGAAGGGGTGTCACGGAACAAAACCGTACTGAGAAATTGTTTAAAAAGTATGTAACGTGTTAAAAACTTTACATGTAAATAACTCGGCAAAGGTAAGAGAACAAAACGTAAGAATAGTGTCAGCGTACGTGCGAGATACCAAACTTTATCTACCAGCAGCTGAGAAATTGTTTAAAGTATGTAATGTGTAAAAAACTTTACATGTAAATAACTCGGCAAAAGCAAGAGAATAAAAGGTAAGAATAGTGTCAGCGTACGTGCGAGATACCAAACTTTATCTATCAGCTGCTGAGAAATTGTTAAAAGTATGTAATGTGTAAAAAACTTGACATGTCAATACCTCGGTAAAGGCAAGCGAACAAAAGCTAACATTACTGTCAGCGTACATGTAAGATACCAAACTTTATGTATCAGCAGTCGTTTCATCTCAAACTGTCCAGGAGGTCATCAGCATGCAAAATAACGAATTTTTCTTGTGGTTTGTGCATACAGGGGAGGGGGGGGGGGGTTTCTAAGCATGTTTCTGAAAAGTTTTTTCTAAAACTCTTGACGCATTAAGTGCGTTATGGTAGTGAATTTTTATAGAAATAATCTAGCACAAAATATTTTTTTATAACTTTTTTTAATTTTAACATAGAAATATAGATTTTGGTATATAGTTTCCTTTTAATGTCGTAAACTTACGTACCAAATTTGGTTACCATAGCTTTCCTATTTTTTGAGATAAAATAGAAATAAAAATGTTAGTTTATAGTATACTTCTTATCTCACAAACCTACCTACCAAATTTGGTTACCACAGCTGTTTTATTTTTTGAGAACATTTTTTTCGATAGAAAACAAAATTTTCCCGCAATACCGGTTCCGATTTTCCTGGCTAACGAACTTATCCAAGTCACTTACAAAAGGAAGGCACATGCCAAACTTTATAGAAATCGGCGTATTATTTTTTGAGTTATCGCTGTGATACATATATGCATATAAAAATTGAAACTGACCCCGAATATGGGTTCTAGGGGTCCTACTTCGCTCTCATTTAATTTTTTTAAATAAAATTCAAAAGTCGGGATCTCCCCAGTAGTGGACTTTTTCGAAGAAAATTCACTAAAAAGCGTTCCGGTGGTTCTCTGCAAATTTAACAAATATACACTTAAATGTAACAATATTATGTTTTTTTACATTATTTGTAGATGCTGTAGGACCTATTTTTAGATGTATTTGATACAGGCAAAAATATATTAAAACGTATAAAATATTTATTAGCTCTTATTCAATGAAAGAACTACAACCCGACAACACTGTACGCGGTATTTACGTTTCTGTTCCATGTCTCGGCTGCGCCGTTTAGAATGCGCAGTGTGACATCCTAAATTCAACGATTACCATATATATATATATATATATATATATATATATATATATATATATATATATATATATATATATATATATATATATATATATATATATATATATATATATATATATATATATATATATATATATATATATATATATATACACCTATATGGTAAAGATGTCTTGTAGACACCTCAGGAGTAAACAAACAATTCGGGTAGAATCGGAACGCTGAATATTATCAAGGGTTATTTTAAATAAAGAAGGAAATCAAGGGGTAAACAAATGTTTTTATAATGTAAATAAATGATAATATGGCGTCATCTACATAAATCGATATTTGAGTTATTTAGCGGAAAGCAGTAGGAAAACGGAAATGTAAAAAGTAAATTTTGATCCAGTGGAAAAAATGTGGGCCTCTGGACCCAAGGGTACTGGGTTCGACTCCCAGGTTCCCCTCTCCGCCCTTTTCAGTAAATCAGTAACATCAACAGAGGTTCTGCCATTGTGATTGAGCAAGGTAATATGCACGTTCCGCCCTTCCTAAGAGACATAAAGCCGTCGGTCCCGTGTGTTGGGCACGTTAAAGATCCAAATTTCCCGGACAACGGTGAATTAATCACTTTAATAAAGTCAATGAAGCAATTTCCGTTGCGAATTGCCAATGATAAATACAACTGTATATGCTCGTAGCAGACAGTATCCAATATATTATTTTAAAAAGTTGAAATGTTTCATGATAATGAAGCAATTTTTCCTGACAACTGTCGATGATAAACATAACAGAGAAAATGGCTCAAAATAGGTTTCCCTTCGAAGTGTTTGTTTATATTTTAGTTTCCAACATTTAATAAGTATGAAAAGTAAATGAAGCGACATCCGTTGCGAATTGCTGATGATAAATACAACTGTATATGCTAATAGTAGAGGACATACAATATATTATTTTGAAACGTTGAAATGTTTCATGATAATGATGCAATTTCTACTGACAACTGTCGATGATAAACATAACAGAGAAAATTGTTCAAAATAGGTTTCCCTTCGAAGTGTTTCTTTATGTAGTTATATCACACCTAGGTAGACGAACTAAACCCAAGGACAAATTGTAGTCGGAGACCCATCGTTTGTCCATTGTGTCTATATTGCATGGACGAGGTCGACGAACTACTTTAATCTTCTGGTTAACAAATTTATGAGCTTTTGTCAAATTTAAAGGATAATGGGCTTAAGATGAAAGGTGCCGCGATATTTAAGGAAGGTCACGTTCTTCTTTTGATCTATAAATTCACTATGTGAATACTGGAGCTCGTGACGGATGCCGACAAGCACATCTGGCGAACAGACCAATAACTACAGCACATCTTTTTTTAAAAACAAAAACTACTGTGTGTACACAATGTTAACTTTAACAGAGGATGCATATTCCAACTAAAATTCTATATAAACAAGTATTTATATTGATTTCTTCTTCTACATAAAAACAAGTGGAGCCTAGGATTTGTATAGACCGGCCGAGTTATTGACAATAATTTATTATTCTGCCCGACAGATTATGAGTGTTTTGCTGGTCAAATGCAAAGTGAGAATAAAAGGCTTGAAATTAAAGGTGCCGCACGGTTCAATGACGTTTTGGCCTTAATCGTCCTTGATATATAAACGTTTTCAAAAGTATCAAGCATAGTTTGATGTGTAACATTTTTGACAAGTTTGTAATTTTACTTGTCAATGTGGGGATTATTATCCCATATATGTTGTGCCACAGATGATTTGTCTACCGTACCATATCGTAAATGTGGGAGATGTTCACGAAATCTGGTGGCTATGTTGTAATCTTAAATACGTGGATCAAAATCAAGAGAAATATATCATATATTCATTGATATTTTGTGGTGGATAGAATTTATACACATCAGTCTTCAGAGTACCCCAAAAATAAAAAACCATGGGTGTTATATCAGGACTTCGAGCACACCAGTGAACTGGCCCATTGTTACAAATGACACGATTATTAAATTTTTGGTACAAAAATTCTTTGACGATCCTAGCATTGTGAGCTGGACAACCGTCTTGTTGGTACCAAATCTCGTCTAAATTATTATGAACTCTTCTAATTGTTGGTAAGATATCATTTCTCAATAGATTAAGATACCTTTCCCCAGTTAAATTATTTTCAAAAAAGAACGGACCAACAATGAAGTTACCTGAATATTTTTTTAAATCAACTGTCTAAACTACAAATAAACATAACAGTTTTTTACCTAATAAACCGCTCAAATATTAATACCAAATCTGTCTTGCAATCGTCTTTCTTCCTTTAGATGGGGATTTTCATTTGCCCAATAATGTCTATTATGGCGATTATACACACCACAATTTATAAATCTGGATTCATCAGTCCATATTATTTTCAAATGAAAATTTTCATTTTGCTGACATTGTCCTTGATACCATCTGCAGAATTGAAGTCGCTTAGGGCAATCGTCAACATTTAAGCCTGTACAATTGTAGGTTTGGATGGATGTTAATGACTTTGTTTTAATACACAGTGTACCGTACTTTTTGGAACGTCAATTTGTTCACCATAAAACCGAACAGATTGCGGAGGGTTTTCGTTTGAAACATGTAAGACGGCATTATTTCTTTCTTCATTTCTAGGCATTGGTAGTTTATTTGCGTGGAAGCTACCGTCGTTCAACATTGGTCACTATCCTGCGAAATATTTTGGTGTCATCTTTCTGGGTAGTTGTTTTGATATGAATTTGCAGCTGCCTTAGGATTTCGGTTAGAACGAATATAACATTCCAACATGTCAAAATATTCTTCAATAATGAAAATATTGTTGAATAATATTTAAAATAAACAGGAAATAAACTATTTAGTACAAAATTTTAAGCAACGTATTTAATACACCTCAAATTGTTCAGATAATTAAGAATGACAGTATTCTTAATTGTCGCGATAGTTTTATATCCATAGCAACCATTCTTCTGTTGTTTTTCAGTTGACTTACGTTTAGAAATCAAACAATTTTCAAAGGCGTCTTCGTAAATCGTTAATCTGCTTTTTATTGAGTTCTGTTGGTAAATTTAGTTATTTACTAGGTTTACCTATTTAATTAAATTATAACCATTTTTTAGGATAATGTTGTAATGTAAAATATCATTTGTAATAATGGGCCGATTCATTGGTGTGCTCAAAGTTCCTATTTTTTATAGTGAATCATTACGGACAATTATGTTAAAAGTAGAAGTCTATTGTTAGACTCCATGGCCTACTGCGTTTTGAACACTTTTTTTGTCATTTGTTTTCTGGTATTGGATTTCATAGCCTACTATCCTCAAAACGGTTTTTCTCAAAATGCGATTACAAGATTTATAAAGCATGTTGTACATCATTGGAAAGCTCTTTCACAGGCTATCACCTGAGAAAAAGATCCAATATGGCTGCCATAATAAAAACAAACGTTGATACCTGTAGCTCAAAAACAAATGACAATCCAAAGTTGAGAATAGTAAAAAAAAATTACTCTGTAAAAAGTGTCCTGATAATATGAAAGTCTTAGACATGTCAGATCAACGCCTACTTAGATAGGGGAGAGTGGTATATACTGGGACGCTTTTTTTCTTTGGGCTGTACATTTTTTGTTTTTATAAATGAACTTAAAATAATTGTCATATCTTGATTGTATCACTATTGCCTATGTTATTGCCAAAATTTAGTTAAAAAAATCGATTAGTGTGCCAAAAAATATGAGTGTCTCACTATGTACCACTGTCTCATTATGTACCATCCCTCTGGTTTATACTGGGACATCATCAAAAAAGTCGTCAAATGAAACACTTTATTAGAAAATATAAAAACAAAACATAAATTAAACATTCTAATAGAGAAATGACACAAATAAGTATTCTTATATGGTAACAAAATAACAAAAATAAATATTCTTGTGATAATAAAATACCCAAATATCCTATTATGGTGCAAATTGCTGCCTAACTAATATTATAAAATTGAAAATCGAAATTAAATCGCATTTGCTTCATTGCCCTTTCAGTGCCTCCAACAAATGTGGGTTTTGGCAATTTAGAAACAACATTTTTTTTATCGAGAGTGTCTTCGTCTTTTGTTTCCGGAAATACAAATTTATTATTTGATAATTTCCTTAGAAAGTTGATTTTATAACTTCCTTCTTCAACAGCCTCTACTTGTCCCACAAAGTATTTTCGGTGCTTTTTATGAGAATGCGTGACTTCATAAAATGCAATAACAAAATCTGTAACTTTTGTGTCGTCGTTTTCATCATCCACCTTCTCCTCTTCCTCTTCTATAAAACTCACATCACTTGGATCACTTATGACTTCATCTTCTATGTCATCTTCACTACTAGAGGGTTCAACAAGTATTTTTCTCTTAACACTTTTAGGTTTTGTCAGTTTTGATAGTTTAAGACTTTTTTTGCGCATCTTTTCCATTTCTTCTTTCTCTTTTTCTTCCAGATTTGGTGTGTCTGTTAGGATTGTTGATTTTGCACGTTTTCTTCCTTTTCTAACAGTTTTTTTTTCTTGTGCTTCAACATATGGCCTAAGCTCTTCTGGTTTTGTGAACTTCTTGGTGGGTTCTGCAGAACGTGTGACCTGAGAAGTGGAACTTGTACTAGGTTGTGGTTCATTTTGAGGTTCATTTATTTTGTCAGTTTCAGTATCATTAGTCGTGTCTTGATCTGGTATTTGTCTATCTGTTACAGCAGAACATAAAAAATCCGATTCGTCGAAAACTTCAGGGTTAAACGGAGCTATACCAGAATTCCGAAATCCACTCATGATGTTTGATGGTACAAATGCTTGATGAAAAGCTGTTCCTGCAATCTCTGCTATATTGTAGATATTTACGGGAATTCCTGGATGGTTCAGTAGCCAGTCATCAACTGCTTTGTTATAATAAGTTTTAAATGGACCATAGCATGACACGTCTAGCGGTTGTAATTTATGACTGCAGTGAGGAGGCAGGGTCAGAAGTATCACTCCATTTTCTTTACAAAATTTGATCACATTGAAGTCACAGTGGCTTTCGTGGTTATCCAAAATAAGTAAAATTTTATTTTCTAAGCTACATCTGGTGTAATTAGTTAAGTGTTCAACATATTTCAGAAAATTTGGAGAGGTCATCCAGCCGGTGGGATGGGCAGCGCCTTTTGATCCCGGGGGAGCTCCGTTGAGCATATGAGGTTTAAAATTGTGCCTCGGAAATACAAACATGGGTGGTGTGTATGTGCCGTTTGCACATATGGTATTACACATAGTCACTAGAGTTCCCCTTTCGGCACTCGTTATTTTCCCCACTTGTTTGTCGCCACACGCTGCCAGAATTTTTGGCGGTTTTTGAACGGTTGTTACTGCAGTTTCATCACAATTATAAATTTGAGTTATTTCAAATTTGTGTTTTGACAATGCACGTTGGAGGTTATCAAAAAATATTTGAACATTATGCTTATTGAAGCTAGTAGCTCGCGTGATGCTCGTGGCCTCAGGCGTCCGTAAACTAATATTTGTCTGTCGTTTGCGAAATAAACGTATCCACTCCATTCCTGCTTTTTTATTGTCTTCCCAAGACTGGGGTATCTTCTTATTATTGGCAATCGCAAATTTGTACGCAAATTCCCGTGTGGAAGCAACAGTTAGTCCATAGCACATTTTTGAGCATTTAATTAGATAAAGTGCTAAAGCCGCTTCTTCATCGTCAGTGAATATTTGAGAAAATCCATGTTTCCGTTCAAAGCAAAAACTTTCTCGTTCATCTTCTGGAGTATTTCTGTATTTGGCTACCATCCTTTGCAAAGAAGACCTGCTCACACCATAAATATCTGCTGCAGTTCTTAAATTCTGCCTGCCAGAAATAATACTATCTACGGCAGTGCTCATCTGCGATTGACGCTGATTGTGGGAAGTCTTACTCTCTTTTATTGTTTTGGACTGATCCTTTCTTGGAATTTTTGGCATCTAGGAGGGAAAATGTCAAGTTTTACTTAATAGAAATATTAATTTGCCATTTTTCGAATATGGTGGTATATAGTGGGACGTGTCCCACTATAGACCACATCAACTTGTCCCACAATAGACCACTAGGCACCTTTGTAAAAATAATTAAATTTTTGGACAATATATTTTGATAAGCTATGACAAATGGTAAGATACCTTGGTGATAGTTGGTAGGGCCCCCTCACCAAATTTGAAATTTATATTTCACAAAATAACTGTTTTTTAGCACAAATATTACACGCGTTAAATGTAACTTTTCGCTGAATTATATCGTGCAGCCATTTTATCACGTGAATGCTCCAATGGTAACTATGATTTCTGTGGTTTAAAACTACGATGTTTGTACATGCATCACTGTAAAAATACCAAGATTGGACTATCGACAACTAGATGGCCACAGAGTCCCTTGTCCCACTATAAACCACGGCCCAGTATATACCACTCTCCCCTACTGAAGAAAAAAGAAATCGACAATTTTTTTTTTTTAAATAACTTCAAAACGAAAAGAGACAGGGCAAAATACAAGTCATATTTGGAAATAGCATGAAATTCTACAAAACGTTGCTAAGTTAACCGTCTCGCTATCTCTAATAATAACGGAGATATTAATACATTCCCATCCAGTTTGGAACACACTGTATAGCTTTTATGACAAACCATACCATTAAGTAACTTTTATGTATTTATGACCTGAACAGTTGTTCTTCTCAACATACAAAGATGATAATACTAAATGTGAGAATTTCACCAGGTCCGATAAAGTTGCAAAACAAGTAATTATGTTAATTGTTTTTTTTTTTACAAAAATTAATGATTCTTGTGGATATTCATTAAATAAGGCGTATATTTCAGAACATATGCATCATGGTGTTGCACAATACGGTTCGAATAAAAATGGTGATGCCCTTGGATAGAATAAATTTACATCTTTATTGATTGTACAAGTAGATAAACTATTTCATATGCACCTATTCTTAGTATTTTTTTAGTGAATTTATCGGTGGTGAGACTTTTCAAACATATTTTCAAATGAGCGCGAACTAAGACCCCTAGATCCGATATTCAGGGTCAGTTTCAATTTTATATATATATATATATATATATATATATATATATATATATATATATATATATATATATATATATATATATATATATATATACAGGGCCTTCATTAATTCCCGAGTCCCACGTGACCGCTTAAGTTAGGCAACCAAACATACACGGTTGTACAACCTGAATAAATGAAATCCCTAAGTTGCCAGTGGCGTTTCTTATTTCCTTTGTGGTTTTATAAAAAAATATAAAAATTATAATAAGGTGAAACAGTAAATGTCTTAAACTTTTAGTTTTCTTCAATTCTACTTCCACATTTACGCATTAGAGTGAAAATATTTTTAGCAGAGCAAAAAAATATTTGTTTTGCTCAGATGAGATTAAAATTGACCGATCTCGATGCGATGCGTTATCGGCATTCCGCTGATGATGTAATGTCATTTTTGAGGTTTCAAGAGTTGTGGAATTCAAATGTAACATTGTTAATTTTAACATTAATAACCAGTTCGTAAAAACATAAAATATTACTTTTATTTTGTATAGAGAACCTCGGTGGTTCAGAGGTAAGAACGTGTGCCTCTGAACCGAAGGGTACTGGGTTCGATCCCAGGGTATTCCTTTCACTTTTTCAGTACAAACTGTAAAATTAACATCAACCGAGGTTCTGGCATTGTATTTGAGCAAGTTGAATGTCTGCACGTTCCGCCCCTCGGAGGGGGCATAAAGCCGTCGGTCCCGTGTCCATGTGAT
This sequence comes from Tillus elongatus, assembly GCA_964006375.1. Lineage (NCBI taxonomy): Eukaryota > Metazoa > Arthropoda > Insecta > Coleoptera > Cleridae > Tillus > Tillus elongatus. The sequence goes on from OZ023268.1 coordinate 9,610,338, forward strand.
GTTGGGCATGTTAAAGATCCATACCCTCCTTACATAAAGTCAGGGGTTCGGCAGAATTTCCAGGATAGTGAGGTGAAACTGCTCCCTGACGTCGGTGATTGGCCATAGTCGCGGAAATAGGCCGACGTTAAAGAAACAAAAAAAAACACACAATTTTGTATAGATATCAAAATAAAACAAACAAAACTAGCATTACAAAAAACATTTTAACTAGTGTTCAGTAAATAAAATAAGTTTTTAAAAATGTTTGCATTTCTTATAAAAAGGGTTATTTAAACATCTAATTTACGGTTTTAGGAATGTGTATTGTGTAACATGTAACAAATATATACCTGTTTGGGCAGATAACCGACAAACAGATTTGGTAGGGCTAAAAATGGAACAAATAAATAAACATAACCTTAACATAACTACACTTTTAACTTACGTAATAACGCAATGAAAATGCTAAGTTTTGATAAAAACTTGTTTATTTTTATTGTCCAACAGATAGAAAATTATTTGAAGAAGATAAACACTGGTCGAACTTGTAAAATGCACAATATACATACAAAATAACCGTCAAAAGGGAAATGAGCGCCAATGGTCTGAACTGTCAATTGTCAATTGATTTAGTCTTGTGGTTTTTTTCGTTACAATTTGACTGCCAACTCATAAATTCATCTTCCACTAAAATCCGGTCACGTGGGATTTGGGAATTAATGAAGGCCCTGTATATATATATATATATATATATATATATATATATATATATATATATATATATATATATATCCAACCGATAACTCAAAAAATAATTAACCGATTTGGATGAAACTCGGCAAGTACCTTTCTTTTATTATGGCTTGGATGAGTTCGTTATTTAGGAAAATCTGACGAGTTTTTTCTGGAAAATTTTGAATTTTCTTTCGAAAAAAATGTTTTTCTCAGAAAATACAAAGCTATTTTAACGAAATTTCGTGGATATGTTGCATTGGGAAAGGCCTTACTATATACCAACATTCAACTTTCTAAGTATATAGAAATTTGAGGCATTTAATGAAAATTTACTACCATAACGCACTTGCTACGTCCCGAACTTTTTTTCTGTTAATTATATCAAGGTGGCCAACATATAATTTGTAGCAAAAACAATTGACTGAGCTTTATTAAACTTGGGGCATAACCGATTTTTCCTGCCCAAAAGCTTTAGGCTTACGGGGCAGGTATCAGGGGTGGGGTCTTCCAAAATGCAGTAAAAATTTAGTGGGAGCTTCGCAAAAAATAATATACAGGCTGTTCAAAGTTAGGACGGCACTATTGCTAACTTTGTTGTTATTGGAGCTACGTGAGCAGTTAAATTAGCAAACTTGTGCATCTTTTGCGCTGATTACGACTAAAAAACAATCGAGCATCGCGTTTTTGAGATACTGACAGGAACATGACTTTTTTAATGGAACACTCTGAATATCTTATCAACATTCGGTAGAATCCAATTCTGAAAAAGTAACGAAGTCTGAAATAAACGACATAACGTCCAATTTAAGAATTTAAATTAGGTAGCCATGAACTGGAAACAAAACATTTACACTGCTTGACAGAGCAAAACACACGAGTATCAAAATCTATTGATATTTCAGAAACAAGCTAATAAAACAAAACTTAACAATCTAAATACATATTGAAATGAAAACAACATTGGATTAATAAACAACAATAACTATAAATTTAAATCATAATCAGGGGCGGCTCCTCATTAAGTGCGCCCGTGCGCGCACACTGCCGCCTGTCGTGGAAGAAATAATATTTTTGCTATGCTATATTTTAATACATTTTTATTTACTTTTTTACCTCCTGCATTCAACAAAAAAAATTAGTATATCGAGGATCGCAGAGAGTTAGCAGCCATTAATACAGAATACAGATTCAGAATAAGTATAGTGTTAATCGTTGCAGACGTTATATACATCCATATCCATATAAAGCAGGCGGGCGGCGGTGTGTATTTTTCGGCGCTCTCAGGAAATGCGATAGTTCAGTGCGAAATGATCGCCGAATCTTGATGATCTTCGTCGAAAACGACCGAATAAGTAATCTGTTGTGCGCTATAATATTACACACTTCCAGTTCGTAGTGGACTTTTGGCAGAGCGTGTCTACCTACTATCTAGTCATTTTCGTCTTCGCGTCGGATTGATTTTTAATTAGATTATTTCGTTGTTGTTTACATGTTCTAACAAGACAATTATTATTATTATGATGGTTACTACTTTGAGTTGCTTAATAAGTGGACAAATGATACTGTGATTAATTCAGTGGATATTTTAAATTTAAAGGTTAACTTTTTAAGGGACTTTTTAATTACTATAACGTATAACTAACTGGAGGAAAACTTGGTAAGTAGTTAACAATTATTAAGTTTAGTAAGTAGGTTTCTTTATAATACATTTTCGGGGAAAAAATAGGCGAGCCCTTCATTTTTAGTAAATTTTTATTTTAAAAAATTCACTACTAAAGAGGTATGGATGGAGAGACTTTGCAAATTTTTTTTCAAATGAGCGCGAACTAGGCCCCCTAGAACCCATATCCGGGGTCAGTTTCAATTTTTATATGTATATATATATATATATATATATATATATATATATATATATATATATATATATATATATATATATATATATATATATATATATATATATCCAACCGATAACTCAAAAAATAAGCAACTGATTTCGATGAAACTCGGCGGGTGCCTTTATTTTATTAATGGCTTGGATGAGTTCGTTAGTCAGGAAAATCGGATAACGTTTTCAGGGAAAATTTTGAGTTTTGTTTCAAAAAAAATCTTTTTCTTAGAAAATCACAAAAGGTATTTGAATCAAATTTGGTGTATATGTTGCCTTGTAAAAGACCTTACTACACACTAAAATTCAACTTTCTACATTTTTAGAATTTTGAATTTTCTCTTGAAAAAAATTTTTTTCTCCGAAAATTACAAAGTTATTTTGATGAAATATGGTGGATATGTTGTCCTGGATAAGACCCTACCATACACCAAAATTCAACGTTCTAAGTTCGTAGAAACTTGAGTTATTCAAATTTGAAGCATTAAAAAAAGTAGTACCATAACGCATTTGCCGCGTCCCGAACTTATTTTTCTTGCGCACCCCCAATGTATTAAGGCACGAGCCGCTACTGATCATAATGAATACTAAAGTTAGAGAAAGCATTTGACCTCATGTATTTTTGAATACGTCGTCAAAGGCTCATAGGTGCTTTTAAAATGGTTCTTGGATCAATCCTATGTACAACGTTAGTAATGGCATTCTGAAATGACTGAAGATTTTCGTATTTGCTTTTGACCACAATATCTTTGATATAGCTCCAGCAGAAAAAGTCGTGTGGCGCGTCGCATCAGATGGGACCACTGGTTCCAATCCACCAACATAATATTTTCTAATATCTCAATTACATTTCCAGAATTATGAGCGGCTGTCCCATCTTGCTGCATGCATATATACTCCCCCTGTTAGTCACGTCCATCTCATCTAGAAGATCTTCCAGTACTAGGAAATAAAGAAAGATTCAACAGAGAACTTGAATGTATTAAAAATGTAGCTAAGTATAATGGTTATTTGACTGCTTAGTGGAAAAATTAGTGATAAACTACATAAAACAAAGAAAATGTTTAATTTTGACTTACGGACTGACTGAAGTAAGTTGCCTCAGTCGTATTATTTTGATGCTCAGAACCTACTGTCGAGGGCTTTACCTATGCTACTGCCCTACTGGTACTGACTATTGACCTTTTGTCTCTCTGTGTACCATTTCTAGTCTCAATCTATGTTCATAAATTATATACAGGGTGGCGCATCGAAAACGAAACAGACCGATTTGCGTCCAGAGAATTTTTTTTAAGAAACGCTGAAACTCGTCAATTTTAATATTGAGGGGGACATGTTTTGACATAAAACTCAACTTTGTCACATCAACCCCTTAAGGGTGGTGATAACAACCCTTATATTTTAAATAGGGAACATGGGTCGACTGTTACATCATTTGAAAGATTTTTCTTTTCTGAATTCAGCACACTGATTTTTTTGGAAGTGTTATCAACTCGTTTGAAAATTATTCACAGTTGGAGTTGCAAGAACGTATTTCATTCATTGTGATAAGAAATGCACTAATTAGTCAATTTTTCGTAAAAAAACGAAAAAACAAAACCAAACGTTCAAAAATGTTTGTTCAGTTAAGTAAGTGTTCAAATTGTTGACCACCACTTTCCATACAAAAGTACAAATTTTATTCAAAACGAGCTCTGACATTCTGGAGCATTTGTGGAGTTATTAGACGGCATTCTTCGACAATGCGTCGTCGTAATTCTTCCAGAGACTCCGATTCTGTTGCGTAAATTCTACTATTTAAATGGCCCCATAGAAATAAGTCTAAAGGAGTTATATCCGGTTATCTAGGGGGCCACTCAGTATCACCGCTACGCCCAATCCATTGTCCTGGAAACTATCTGTTCAAAAACTCCCTAACACGTTATGAAAAATGCGGAGGAGCTCCATCTTGTTGAAACACTAATTGATTTTCTTGATAGCGATCATCATTTTTAACAATGTCAATTTGTAGAGGGTAAACGATATCTTCTAGTAACTTCAAATACGTTTCGTCACTCAAATTGCCATCAAGAAAAATTGGTCCGATTAAACGGTCTCCAAAAATGCCAGTCCAGACATTCAATTTCTGTGGAGTTTGAGTGTGCACTTCGTGAAAATTTCTTGGATTATTATCTGCCCAATAACGACAATTATGACGATTGACTGTAGAGTTTAATAAAAACGTACACTCGTCTGAAAAACAGATATTGAACAGAAAGTTCCCGTTATCAGCTATTCGTGCAGTCATAACTTCGCAAAACTCCAGCCGCTGATCAAAATCATCTTCATTCAGTTGTTATACAAGATGAATTTTATACGGGTGAAATTTATGATGCTTCAATATTCGCTGAATAGTTCTTCTTTTGATGTTTGAAACAGTGGCCAATTTTCTCGTGCTCAAAGTTGGGTCTGCAGCAATTTGTCCTAAAACTTCAATCTCAGTAGTCTTATTTCTAACCGGAAATTCACGTTCAGGATCCCGTTTTTTGTTGGCTACTGAACCACTTTGTCGAAACTTTGCAACTAACTCCAAAATGTAGTTTCTGTTAACATGTCTGTTCGGTTGTCGTTCATTAAACAAATTTGCGGTACGGTTGGCACAGTCATCGTTTTTGAAAAAAAGAGTAATTATTTCAACTCTTTCTTCTACAGAATACACCATTGTGAAATTAATTTTCGGTAGTACTATCAAGTATCAAACCGACCGATAAACTGAAATAATAAACCGCATTTCTCTCATTCCGATAAGAGATGTTCTGATAGTCAATTTATTGTTTACAAACCAACAAAACATTGACTTTCACCACATTTCTTATCGGAATGAGTGAAATGCGTTTTTGCATCTTCAACTGTGAACAAATTCAGAAAAGAAAGAGTTTTCAAATGATGTAACACTCGACCCATGTTCCCTATTCAAAATATAAGGGTTGTTATCACCACGCTTAAAGGGTTGATGTGACAAAGTTGAGTTTTATGTCAAAACATGTCTCCTCAATATTAAAATTGACGTGCTTCAGCGTTTCTTAAAAAAAATTCTCTGGAAGCAAATCGGCTGTTTCGTTTTCAATTCGCCAGCCTATATAAGTACATAATTATAATTATAATGTTACCTTTTTACAACTAATTCCTTGAAATTTCTGAGTGTCATCTACTGGCCAGTAGCCTAACTATGTTATAAGCAAATGAATTTACATTCGCATCAGGTGGTTCATTACATTAGTCCATGATATAATGACTTAGAAGAGATATGATATTGCGCATATGCCCCGCCCCGTCCTACGACGTCACGCGGTGAGTAACGTTATAAAACTCCAACTACACACTTAAAACAAAGTCATCGCAATCAAAAAGTGTCTATACGTCAGTTTAATGCGGTTGAAGTTACGCCTATATTGTCTTTTTCAGATAATATAGATCGCAGCACTAAATTTAATCTTTTTCATTTTTGTTACATCCAACTGTATGCACTTAAATATTAGTAAAATACGTAATTTGTTAAGAGGTGTGATGAAACGTCAAACCCCACTGCACGACAGCATATTATTGTTGCATTTGACTCACCACTTGACACCATGCGCGTGACAGGTCTAAAAATAGGTAGTCGGAATATCATATCTCTCGTTATTTGTATCATGACATTAGTCCATGGTAGGGGCTATTTCAGCAAAGATTATTAAATAGTGACTATTCCTTTTACCAAAAATTTAAATAATTTCCTTTGTGTTAAACATTTAATAATGTATTAATAATTAATAACATATAATGATAATTAAATAATAATAAATAAAAAAAGAATAATTAAAAGTCATAATTTAATAATGTATTACATCACCTCGACTGAATATTGTTAAGTAACTGACACAGAACACTCCCTATACAAGTTTCACCTAAATGGAGCTAACCTGGACTTTATTAGGGCTCTAGCAGATAGTAGATGTCGCTAGTAGTGCTACAATTCTACTGAACAAGCTGTTCAGTGCGCCATTTTATCATACATTCAAAATTCAAGTGTTTTGAATGCAGAAAAGTTTTTGTCGCTTCTAGTTCTTTCATTGTATAATTATAATACAAGTTTGTTGCTAAATGTTTCTTTTTAATTAAGTTTTACCTACTTTATCTTTTAGTGGATACTTTACAGTGTTTTCATTGTTCGTCGGTTTTGTGTTTCAAAGGTGCGTTTTTTGTGTGAATCAAATATGATCGTTATCATAAGCTTTGTGTTTAAACAATCATGTTAATTTAAAATTCTATTTTCCAGTTTTCTTATCAAAAAATCAAGGTGCTTTAATAGTTCAAGTTTGATGAAACATAATTACAACTGTTTTAGTTTTCAGGCAAGTTTAGAACGTTTTAGTAGTTCATAAGTTATAAGTAAATAACGTTTTCTTATAGAAGCTTTGTGAATATAAATATACCAACCAAGAAAACGATTTATTGTTAATTGTGTTCCGGGGTGCCTGGAATTATTTTGCAAAAGACATCGTTTTTCGTTGAAATCATCAGAAGACCATTTTGATGACTGGGTGAAAGCTGTACATAACCCTAAGACGCTTGGCTTATACCCACAAGCCATTTACGATAGATTTTATGTTTGTGATCGTCATTTCGTTGATGAGGATAAAGTACCTGAAATGAGAAGATACATGAAAAGAACTGCTGTCCCCATACTACATCTTTCTTTGAGTAAGTATTTATATATTTTAAATAAATAAAAATTTATATTTCTATTTATACATATCAGAAGTAAACAATGGATCGGGTGGATTCGGAAGGCGACCAGAAAGCCTGATAGTGTACACTGTTGCTAGATAAATATTACAAAGTGTCATTTTAAATAAAGAAGGAAATTAAAGGGTGCACAAATGTTTTTCTAATAAATGACAATATGACGTCATTTACACATACCCTAAAAGAAGGAAAAACCAACCTTGCCATACATTGTGGTCATGTGAGCATATAAATGTAATAGTGTACAAGCACCAGACTGCTGTAATATACTTACCTATCAATAAGGAATGGCAATATATACTTCATCTTACTTTCAGAATTAAAATGGTTTTTAAATAAATGTAATAGGAATACTGTTCTAGGTTCTTAAATAAACGTAATAGTAATACTCTTCTAATAAAACACAAGTGTATTTTATCTTGTTTGATTTTCCATTAATCATATCGATAGTAAAAACTGAAGCTGCAAGTGTTGGAAGGTTCAAATTGCCAATTAATTTTTCCTATGATTGCAAAGCTTAAAACAGGCGTATGTGTATTATTAAAACATAATTTTGGATTTGCTAAATGAAAATGAAATCAAATTTCCCGCGTGTGACACAAATTCATCGCATTTGCCAGAGGCGCTGCAAAATTGTTCAAAACGTCAGCATTGGCGTTTCCCTTCTATAGGGGTGTTCTGTGGTAACTGAAAAGCCATATTATCATCTAGAAGTAGTCTATTAATTTCTAGAAGACTAAGTGCGTGGTGAACGTGTCGCCACCTAGTTGCGGAACAAAGTAGTATGTTGTCAGTCCAGCTCCAAATAACACAAAGTGTTAAAAAAATAGAGACTGTATACAACTAACTAACAATTTAGAAAATTGTCAGTCCTGGCCCATTTATACCCCAATATAGGGACAAAGTAATCTCTAGAAGTTTATATTGACTAACATATAGTAGAGGTAATATTCAAACCGTCCATTGATTATCATTTAGTCAATGAGTTAGATCCCATTATTCAAATAACAAATTTAGTTTATTAGTAAGTTGAGCGTTGCAGTTACCTAGCAGTAGATGGCGGAATACAATCATGTTTCTTTAGAGAACCAACTAATTACAGCAGTATTTCCCAAAGTTTCGGTCCCGGGAATATTTCTAAATAAACAAAAAATACCTTTCCAGAGTTTTATTTGCCTTATGCATCGTTAATAAAAATATAATGTTTTAATATATTATAATTAAAGGATAAATTAAAAACTTTATACTTCTAGACACCTCTTTGTTATCAAAGGCTACGCGTTTCGGCTCTTTCGAACCAACTTCAGGGGCTAATACATTTCTATTTGTATTACAGAAATTATAAATTATGAGAAATTGTTAGTTAGAATTTCATCTATTGTCTTCAGTTTTCCCGGTGGATTTCGTT